>JAMXBD010000942.1:0-555625 GCA_024138025.1 Combretum micranthum | reverse complement strand
GATTTCCCGGGTAGATCCTTATTTTGAGAAGCTTTTGGAGGAATTCTATTTTGAAGTTATAGAGTAGATTTCTTCTAAAACTTCTAGCTTTAGTTATGCTATAATTGTTAGAACCATGTTGTTATATATTTTCGGGGAATGTCCCTTAGAGTTGTAAGACTTGTTTTTATGAAATATATTAAGTGTTATTTGTATGTTCGCTGCCAAGTCTTAAAATACATTACTTCCACGGTCTCCCTTTGTTGTGAAGTGTACGCCTTGTACCGATAATGGAAGCTTTTGAGTGACTGAGGTATATCATTCTTGAGTTTTAATATTGCGTACGGGGGCTGTCATGTTTAGGGTACCGCTGGGGCGTGACAGTTAAGTTGGTATCAGAGCATCAAGATTAGGGAAGAAACAGTAAGTTAGAAATGAAGTCTTAAGAATAGGATAAGTTTAAGATTAAGCCATAAGAGTTTTAGGAAGAATCCTAAATTATAGGAAGTGGGGACTTATGGGAACCACATGTTTTATGACCATGCCTAAGATATGTAGATGGCCCTAGAACTAGTTTATGCCCTTAAGAAGATAGGAGGTTTTCTAAACTGTTTTGAACCTCAACCCTCGTAAGTCGAAAACGGAATTAACTAACTTTGTTAATGAACTAAAAGAAATTTTGTTACGTAAAAGACTATACAACCAACCTTAGGTAACGCCGGAAACGAGTCACGCAGACGCCATCAACGGATCGAAGGTGACAAGAAGGTGAAACCAACCCCAGATTCCTCAAGTCTCAACAAAAGGATCGAGAACAGAAGTAAGGAGCCATGATGAGAAGAAGACGTCGTATTCACCCAAGACGCAACGCCTTAGTATTAAATCGCAACTAATCAAAAGATGTAGTTAAGTTTTTAACAAATAAAAGTAACCTAATGATTTCTTGATAATGAGATTCCTTTGTTTTAGTTTTATTATATTATTTCTCTTTTTGTGATTAACATGCATGATTTTGATTTCTTACTTTGTAATTTCTTTGAATTGTATTTGAATTTCATAATTTCTTATTAAACTCCTATCAATCCCTATTTTGTCAATTTATTTCCTTAAGTTTTGTACCTTGATTTAAATTTCTAGTCTTTATATTTGAGATTTCCGTGATTTCGTAAACGTTAGTATGGAGCGTAATTAGAAACTAAAATCTAAACGATTAAACAGCCGTCCAAGAAGACGTAGGAATAGAGAACAAAGAGATTCCAACAACGTACCAGCTGAACGAGGAGTACCCCACGTAACCAACCGGAGAATAACCCTGCTCCTGCCCCGAACCAGCAAAACGACTTTGCAGCTGCAATTGGACAGATGAACCAGTTATTGGCTATTTTGATTCAGCAACAAAATCAAAATAACCAAGCTCCTGCTCCACCTCATAATGCTCCTGAAGCTACGGTAGAAGCACCCGGCGAACAGTCATATGCTGCACCCTTTCCACCACCACCGCCGAGATCGCATCAAAACTTGCTCGCCAATTTCATCAAAAGTAACACCTACTTTGATGGAACCTTTGGAAAACCAGCTGAGGCCAAAGATTGGTTGGCCCAGATTGAGAGATCATTTGATGGTTATGAAGTACCCCACCACCTAAGGGTCAGTTTTGGGACATTCATGTTGAAGTTCAATGCTCGCATATGGTGGGAATCGAAGAAGCGAGAATTGCCTGCCCTAGTTACGTGGGACATGTTTCGAGAAGAGTTCTTGGAGAACTACTTCCCAGGGAGCCTTAGAGTTCGGTACAGTGCTGAGTTCTTGAATATTACTCAGAAGGGGAGAACCATCGAGCAGTACGAAACCGAGTTCAGTCGCTTGTTGCAATATGCTCCTGACTCCTATAAGCACAGCGAGGAGTTAAAGAGACAAGTTTTCTTGAATGGGTTAGATGAAGACTTAAAGATTCGCTTGGTGGAGTTTGATGTCAGAAGTTTTAAGGGGCTAGTGGAAAAGGCTAGAATTATTGAAGAAGCCAAAAAGATGAAAACAAAAGCTCCGGAGAAGAAAGTGTTTGTGTTGGAAGGAAGCCATATGAAGGACCAAGTTCTGGGTTCAAAAATAAGAGGTTTAAGACCTTTGGAAGTTTCAAAGGAAGTGGAAGCAATCAGAGGGAGGTGACCAAGGTAGATGTCACATGCTGGAAATGCCGAGGGAAGCATTATCCAAAGTCTGCCCACAATTGCAAAACAAGTGCTTCTTTTGTGGCAGCCCGGATCATAAAATCTTGGAGTGTCCCAAGAAGAACCAGTGTCTGCTATGTGTGCAAGCAGCCAGGGCACTTTGCAAATGAATGCCCAAAGAGGAAAAATGCTCTTGTGAGGTCATCCAACACCTCGGGAGGATCCGCCCTTGTCAGAACCAACAATGGCAATGGAAATGGGAACCGCTCTGGCACCTCGATGCATGGAATGAGAGTTACAACCTGGAGGGCCAGTGGATGTGCGAGGAAGCAGATGATGAGGAGGAAGGATGTGAGTTTGCTGCCTTGGAGGGAGACGAAGGCTATGATCATGGACTCGTTGCAGGTTAGCCTTAACCTTAAGCTTTCGTTTTGTTTATAGTATCTTTTTACGCTATAATCTGTCGCAATAGAATCCCTATACCTCTTTAGCCTAAAGCTTTAGAAAAGTTAGATAAGTATAGTATGGTTAGTAACTAGTGCGTGTTAAACGCAGGAAGTATACGAGTAGCTAACGAGACCGCTTACGCCTTGTTTGATACCGGAGCCACCCATTCGTTTATCACCCCCAACCTTGCTAAGAAGAGTGGATTACCTATAGTCACCACCGCTACCAGCTTCAAGATAAAGACACCCACGGGTAGCGTCGTAACCACCCAAGAGATGTTGAAGGAATGCCCTTTAGAGATCCAAGGTCACCATACGACAAGTGATTTGATCGTGTTGGAGATGAATAAGTATGAAGTAATTCTTGGAATGAGTTGGTTGACCCATGTTAAAGCCACGGTAGATTGTCGAGAAGAAGGTGAATTTTAAGGATGTAAATGGGAAGGATATTGAGTTTAAAGGAGAATCCACGGTCGTAAGGAGGCAAGGATTAAGTTCGCTTGAGTTGGTGACGGATGAGGAGGAGATTGACCAACAAATCAATGCTATAGAAGAAGAAGGTGAAGGACCAAAGGTGGAGGATATACCCATAGTCAATGAGTTTCCTGACGTTTTTCCTAAGGAATTACCTGGATTGCCACCAAAGGGGAGATCGATTTTGAGATTAGCTTGATGCCAAATACCGAGCCGATATCAAAAGCTCCATACCGCATGGCACCGGTAGAGTTGAAGGAACTCAAGAAGCAATTACAAGAGCTTCTGGATCAAGGATTTATACGCCCAAGTGTATCACCATGGGGAGCACCAGTTTTTTGTTAAGAAGAAGGATGGATCCATGAGGTTATGTGTCGATTACCGGGAGTTGAATAAGGTTACAATCAAGAATAAGTATCCATTACCCCGGATTGATGATCTCTTTGATCAGTTGCAAGGAGCAAGCGTGTTTTCACGCATCGACTTGAGATCTGGATACCATCAGTTAAGAGTAAGGGAGGATGTACCAAAGACTGCTTTTCGAACTCGATATGGACATTATGAGTTCTTAGTGATGTCTTTTGGATTGACAAATGCACCTGCGCTTTCATGGACTTGATGAATCGAATCTATAAGCCCTTGTTGGATAAGTGCGTTATAGTTTTCATCGACGACATTTTGGTCTACTCAACCACACGAGAGGAACATGAGGAACACCTCCGTATGGCGCTTCGGACGTTAAGAGAACATAAGTTGTATGCCAAATTGTCAAAGTGTGACTTTTGGTTGGATAAGATTCCTTTTTAGGACATGTTGTTTCAGGAAGTGGCATATCGGTTGCCTGAAAAGATTAAGCAGTGATGGAGTGGAAGCAACCAAAGACGGTAACGGAAGTAAGAAGCTTTCTTGGACTAGCTGGCTATTATCGAAAGTTTGTAAAGAATTTCTCGACTATAGCCAAGCCATTAACACAACTTACTCAAAAGAATGAGAAGTTCATCTGGACCGATAAAAGAGAAAGGAGTTTCAAGAGCTCAAGCAAAAGCTTGTATCCGCACCGATACTCGTTTTGCCAAACCCTGAGAAGCCTTACACGGTGCATAGCGATGCATCAAGAAATGGTCTTGGATGTGTGCTAATGCAAGAAGGAAAAGTGATTGCTTATGCTTCGCGACAGTTGAGACCACACGAGCAAAATTATCCGACGCATGACTTGGAGCTAGCTGCCGTTGTTTTCGCACTCAAGATATGGAGGCATCACTTGTATGGACAAAGATGCGAAATATATACGGATCACAAAAGCCTCAAGTATCTATTCACTCAGAAGGAGTTGAATATGAGACAACGGAGATGGTTAGAGCTTATAAAGGACTATGATCTTGGAATCAACTATTGTCCAGGAAAAGTTAATGCCGTCGCGGATGCCTTAAGTCGGAAGAATCATGAGGAAGTTGCCGCTTTGTTGACTGACCAAAAGGAGTTGGTAAAGAATTCGAAAGGCTAAGTATGAATTCATTGGAGGAGATGTGGAGGTGGAAATATCTAGCTTGGTGATGGAACCAACCCTTGTGGAACGAATTAAAGAAGCTCAACGATATGATGAAGTCATACAAAGGATCAAACGGGAAGTACAAGCGGAGAAGTATACTGATTTCACCGTAGATGACGAGGATGTAGTGAGGATGAAGGGAAGGTTATGTGTGCCAGATGATGAGGATATGAGAAAGGAAATCATGAGTGAAGCTCATAACTCAGGATACACAGTACATCCGGGAGGAACTAAGATGTATCAAGATCTTAAGAGCCACTTTTGGTGGAATGGAATGAAACGGGATGTAGCTGATTATGTGATGAAGTGCCCAACTTGTCAACAAGTAAAGGTGGAACATCAAAGGCCAGGAGGATTGCTAAAGCCTTTGCCGATACCTGATGGAAGTGGGATCAAATCTCGATGGATTTCGTGTGTGGACTACCAAGGACATCGGCAGGATATGATGCCATATGGGTCGTGGTAGATCGCTTGACAAATCGGCTCATTTCATACCAATCAACATGACGTACTCAATGGACAAGCTAGCCAAGCTGTACATAAGGGAAATAGTACGTTTACATGGAGTACCTGTGGGATTGTGTCAGACCGAGATCCTAGATTCGTGTCTAAGTTTTGGACAAGTTTACAAAAGTGTATGGGGACAAAGTTGCACTTTAGCACAGCTTATCACCCCCAAACCGATGGACAATCGGAACGGACAATCCAAACCTTGGAAGACATGTTGCGTGCCTGTGTTATGGAATTTAAAGGAAGCTGGGATGCTCATTTGCCGCTCATAGAGTTTGCCTACAACAACAGCTATCACTCGACCATACAAATGCCGCCATATGAAGCTTTGTACGGACGACGCTGTAGATCGCCTCTGTTTTGGGATGATGTGGAAAAGCGCTATTGGACCGGATTTGGTACAAGATGCAGCAGACAAAGTGAATAATCCGACAGCGAATGAAAGAGGCCCAAGATAGACAGAAAAGCTGGGCAGATCTGAAAAGGCGAGTTCTCGAATTTCAAGTAGGAGACCATGTGTACTTAAAGATAAATCCAATCAAGAGTATACATCGGTACGCTCACAAGGAAAGTTGAGCCCACGGTACATTGGACCTTTTGAAGTGCTTGAACGAGTGGGAGATCTAGCCTATCGCCTAGCCTTGCCGCCAAACCTGTCAGGTGTGCACAACGTGTTTCATGTATCGGTCTTACGCAAGCATGTAGGATCCAGAACGAGTAGTAGAGTTGGAGCCAGTGTTGCTAAAGGAGAACCTCACTTATGAGGAACACCCGGTACAGATTTTGGATAGAAAAGTCCAAAAGCTTCGGAACAAAGAGATCAAATATGTCAAAGTCCTCTGGAGGAATCACACCCATGAGGAGGCAACTTGGGAAGCCGAGGATGAGATCCGACGCAAATATCCGAATCTTTTTGAGGAATCAGGTACGATAGCCAAGTTTTGAGGACAAAACTTTCTTTAAGGAGGGTAGGTTGTAAGCCCCTAGATTTTTCGATAATATTAGCAAACCCTAAGAACCGGAAGTTGAAACGAAACCCTAAATTAACCTAGTTATGTTTAGTCTAGTGAATCTAGATCCGGCACTCCCGTGTTCTTAAACCCTAGAAAACGAAATTGAAATAATTGTGGAAATGGTTCGTAATAATATAGGAAGCCTAAAAATATCAGATTCGAATTTTTCTAGTGTCTTCGGATCCGATCGGGATCAGTTTTCGAAAACCGTGCCCCGGAGCACCGGATAGCAAAAATATTCCGACAACACCAATAGATTCGTAAAAATATAAGGTTTTCAAAAATATCAGTTTTAGAATTTTTCGGTAACTAAAAATAACAGATATAGGCTTTTACGCTTTTCTTTACTACCGGTATTTTAATTGTCTAGTCTACTATTCATAGTACTTTTCTACTATTCATTACTATTCACTATCTCTACTTTTTCTTACACTCTATTCTTACACTCTACCATACCTATACCTTACAATTTACCTTCCCCATACAACTTTAATCACATCATACCTTACATATTACTTCTTTTAATACAAAACAAACAAAAATAATTAATTCTCCCCCTCTATACACTCAAAACCGGCGCCACTTTTGTCCCTCTTCCATCCATTTTTATTTCAATTCTATTTAATTTTAATCACACAAATTTCCACTCCAAAAATCTATAAATACCCCATTCCTCTTCCATTCTTTCACACAACGAAAATTCATACTAAAACTCTCTCAAAATCACTCCACAAAATTTCTCTCCCAAAATCTCTCTCAAGTCTCTTCTTTTTTTAGAAAACCAAGTCCCACATAATGCAACAACCCATTCTTTTCTTCTTCAACAAACCCATAAGCTTTAGGTAAAAGTTTCTCATATTCTCTCATCATGTTCATATAACTCAACATGAGTTTAGTGTATGTTTCTTAGACTCATTGAGTTAAAGAAGCAACAATTTATTCATGTTTTGTTTTTGTTCATGTTCTTATTTTCTTTATGTTAATATTATGTTGATATTGTTATTATTGTTTCTTAACTAGCTTATATACGTATTATGTATATTATGTATATATATTTAGAGCATATAAGCTCACTTGTTATTTATTTATTTTCAAGTCTTGCAATTTATTTATTTACTTGTTTTATGCAAATATTAAGACTAGTCTTTCTAGTCTTAGACTTGTCCATATCAAGTCAAAACAATTTTATTTCCTTGCTTTTCTTTTCTTTTGAGGACTAGTCTATTCTTAGTCCCGGGATACCTTGATGAAGCTAAGGTTCCCAATACTTGACTTTACTTTTATGCTCTTATTTATTTTATTTATGTTGTTTTTATATTTTTCATAGTCGAAAACTCTCATTCATACATGAATATGTTGTTATTGTCTCAATCATAATAGAAATGAGTTTTCTTAAAATAAGAATAAGAACTCTTTTTAAATATAAATTTTGTCACATAAGAAGTTATTTTCCTTAAAGGTTTGAAATTTATCTTAAACAAATATTCTTCTAAAGATAGTAACAATATATGGTTTTTACCAAGAAATACATAAAGTAAAGTTAATATAAATTCTCTTTTCAAATAAATAAGAAAGTTTCTTTAGACTTAAACAAAGGATATCTTAGATTCAATTGTCAAAGTTTTCCACCAACACTAAAGTCTAAGATAAGTTTTTCAAAAATAACTTATAAGATGATTTCTTTTAAAAGTGGAACTAACCATAAAGTATTTAGAAAGACTTTGTTTTCCAAAACACTAGAAATAAATTTATGGAAATCTTGAAAGATTAAAATAACTTTTTGAAGGAATGGAGTTAAAAGGAGGAAATACTCATTTATGATAACTTAGGAAATTTTTCAAAAATAAAATTCTTTTCAAGCCTTAAGCTTATCTCACTTTCAAGACATTTGTTTTACAAAACCATTGTTGAGACAACACCAAATTCATGCATATAGTATGAGATTATACATATATGAATATACATATATTCAAGGGATTTTTCAATCATACTATATATCTATATTTTTGTACAAAAGCCCTTGAGTGAAGTAAAGTTTGAAAACTCTAGTTTTGAAGTTTGGAAAATTCGTGTCAAATCTGTACGCTGCTATTCCGAGACCTAAATAACTTCTTTTGATAAAAATAACCTTAGAAATAGATAGATCTTTTCGAGTAGGTAGAAATCGGTATATAATATGCGAAATTCCGAGTTAAAATGAGCAAGTTATGGCCATTTTAAGTTGGAATTCCCATTCCATACGATTTTTACGAATTCTTTAAGATAGAAGTATAGAAAGTGAATAGATCTTGGATGAAATACTCATGTTGGGTATTTCTTTTGTTTAGGTGTCGAGGATCCCGATCTTGTCTTCCCCGAGGATTACTTCGACTCCTAGAGCGCTATGGACGAGTGAGTTTCCTTTACGCTTATGTATTCGCGCATGTGCTTGTAGAATAGAGCACTAGATGTTAGGAAAAGATAAAATTGATATGCATGTGGGATATCATGGGAATTATGTATGTGATTCGTTGTGTGCAATCAATAGACAATAAAGTATATCGGAACCCGATTTGTGATTGATATAAATGTCTCCATGTATGTATTTGTTATGTGTGCAAATATTGTTTGACCACTTTAAATGATTTAATGTCATATCGGAATCCCCATATAATAAATTGCTCATGCATATCACTTAGAATATCATTTCAAAAATTTGCTACTACTCCTCAGCGTGGGACCGGAAAGGTAAGCTGCCTAACTGCATCTTGAGGGTTAGGACGTACGGGGAATACGGCCTCAAGGTGTAGCCGAGCCGGATCGATCGCTTTGGGTATGGAAAGCCCGGGGACTAGTAGTACGGTTCGTTGGAACCCCAAGACGCGCGCAACTTTCAGGAGGTCGTTCGGGACCCAGTTCAAAGCATTCCCTAACCACCGATGGAAGGGTAAATCCATCAAACATACGAAACCGGATAGTCGTATGTAATGTTTGATCATATGATTGTTGCATTCATATGCCTGATTAATAAACTTGATTGATTGTTTGTTATGAGTACTTTTGCGTAAGGAATATCTCACTAAGCAAATTATGCTTATGCTCCTATAGATTTTTGATGTTGCAGGATTATCTTTTGCACCCGAGACCATCTTGATTTCCCGGGTAGAATCCTTATTTTGAGACGCTTTTGGAGGAATTCTATTTTGAAGTTATAGAGTAGATTTCTTCTAAAACCTTCTAGCTTTAGTTATGATATATTCAGTAGAACCATGTTGTTATATATATTTATCGGGGGAATGCCCCTTAGAAGTTGTAAGACCTTATGTTTTTATGAAATATATTAAGTGTTATTTTGTATGTTCCGCTGCCAATATCTTAAAATACATTACTTCAACGGTCTCCCTTTGTTGTGAGTGTACGCCTTGTACCGATATGGAAGCTTTTGAGTGACTGAGGTAGTCATTCTTGAGCTTTAATATTGCGTATGGCGGGCTGTCATGTTTAGGGTACCCGTTGGGGCGTGACAGTTTAAGTTGGTGTCAGAGCATCAAGATTAGGGAAAGAAACAGTAAGTTAGAAATAGAAGTCTTAAGAATAGGATAAGTTTAAGATTAAGCCATAAGAGTTTTAGGAAGAATCCTAAAATTATAGGAAGTGGGGACTTATGGGGAGACCACATGTTTTATGACCATGCCTAAGATATGTGGATGGCCCTAGAACTAGTTTATGCCCTTGAGAAGATAGGAGGTTTTCTAAACTGTTTTGAACCTCAACCCTCGTAAGTCGAAAACGGAATTAACTAACTTTTGTTAATGAAACTAAAAGAAGATTTTGTTACGTAAAAGACTATACAACCAACCTTAGGTAACGCCGGAAACGAGTCACGCAGACGCCATCAATGGATCGAAGGTGATAAGAAGGTGAAACCAACCCCAGATTCCCTCAAGTCTCAACAAAAAGGATCGAGAACAGAAGTAAGAAGCCATGATGAGAAGAAGACGTCGTATTCACCCTACTAAACTTGTGATACACACACTCTTCAATAGTGTTCACCTCAAAACTAAATAAGAGAACAACTTTATGAAATTTAAGGTAGCACTGATGGGATGCTTGCTTAAACTCATAGATGGACTTCTTAAGTTTGCAAATCAAATTGTTATTTTCTTTTGAATATAACCATTCTAGTTGCATCATATAAATAGTCTCTTAATGTCTCCATTGAGGAAAGCAGTTTAACATCCATCTTATGTAACTCATGGTCGAAATATGCCACAAATGCCATAATGGCCCTAAAGAAGTCTTTCATTGTCACTGGAGAGAAAGTCTACTTATAATCAATGCCCTCCTTTTGAGTAAACCCTTTTGCGACAAGTCAGACATTATACATTTCCACATTACCCTATAAATCCCTTTTAATTTTAAATACCTATTTACAACCAATAGATTTCACATCTTCGGGCAGTAAGACAAGGTCCCAAACATTGTTGTTTTTCATGGATTGGATTTCCTCACCCATGGCTTTGATCCATTTTTAAGAGTTTAAACATTCAATTGCCTCATAAAAGATGAGTGGACCATCTCTCACTAAGTCATTGTTTATTTCATGTTCATTGAGATATATAATGTAATCACTAGATTGATAATGCATTTCTCTTTTCTCTTATGGACCTTCTAAGATCCATTAGTTCTTCTTGAATTTAAGTTTATTGAGTTTGATTCTCATGTTCCTCGTGAATAATAAAATAGGGAACAATTAAATGAACTTGATGTATAGGAAGCTCAAGACTGTCATGTATTTGTACTAGATATTGTTGAATCACGTTAGGAATGTAAACTTGATTATGATCAACAACATTTGCAGGAAGAGAAACGTTGACCGACTCCTCTTTAAAGACAAAACCATTACTCTTATCTTTCTTTCCCTCCCCAAACTCAACATTCTCAAATAACTGGACATTTCCTGTCTCAAAGAATGTTATTGTTTTGGGCTCATAGAATTTAAATCCCTATGATCTTTCCAGTATCCTACAAAGTAACTACTAACAATTTAACGTCCAGTTTTTTTCATTTATTTTATAAGGCCTTGCCTTAGATGGACATCCTCACATGCGTATATGCTTTAAGAAAAGTTTGTTATTCATCCATAACTCGTAAAGGGTTTTTAATACATCCCCCCATAGTGAGTTAGATAAGGTTATACAACACAAATCATACTTCAAATCATATCTTTAAGGGTTCTATTTCATCCCTTTGCTACATCATTCATGTTTAGAGAACTCGACATAGTGTATTGAGGAACAATCCTATACTCACTTAGGAATCGAGCAAAAGGACGTGGACTCTTTCACCCAATTGGTCATACCTACCATAGTACTCACCACCATTATCGCATCTAACAATGTTAATAGTTTTACCAGATTTTCAACTTCAGCCTTAAACAACCTAAAAATGTCCAATGCTTTTGCCTTCTCATGAGTTAAGCATATGTAGCCACATTGAGAGTAATTGTCTATGAATGTGATAAAATATTGTTGAGCATTCCAAGAGGCTGTAGGGAACTATCCACAAATAGCTGTATGTGTCAATTCTAAGACATCCTCAGCTCTCTTAACTACTATTTTTCTCTTGTCTGTAGTTTTGCCCTTCATGCACTATCAATCCTGGATTTTTCATTTTTGGTTTCATTTTTTTTTATCTGATCTGTATTAAACTCGAACTCATTTAATACGAATCATCGACTAGGAATTAAAAGAAACTTGATTTAAAAAAAAAACATTTTTTGAGTCGCCACTGGATTGAAATAGGGAAAAAATTTTAAGTCAGGATTAATGGATTCGTTGATCCTAACTTAGCCACTAATCTGGGAAAAAATTGATTTTAAAATCAATTTGATAAACCACAGATTTTTGGATTCGGAGACTATTTTATTAAAACCATATGGTTACTACTTGATATTCATAAATTAAAATTTTATCCTTTTAATGATAAAAAAAATTAGTAATGTATAGACTATGATATTTACAATTTGTCATAAATTTATAAATATAAACAATATTTACAATAAGCAATGAATTAATTAAATATTTACAAAAATAAATAAAAAAAGATTTTTTATTTTTTATGTCGCCCTGGACATGCCTACTTACCTATTAATCGGGATCAGACAACACGTAGTTCTTTTTAAGAAAACTTTAGTGGGTTGATCAGTTTTAATTGATTAAAATCTTTCACTTTAAGTTTATTATTCTTCACGATTTGCCAAATGGATGGACTTTTGGTGATATTGGTTTTGAAGAACTATCCTTTTAATTTTTATTTTTAGGAAAACATTAATTTTCTAAGTGGCAAAAGCTTCATATAAATATACATATATACTGATTTTTACTTTTCAATTTTCTTAATTTTTTTCATTAGTTTTTACCTTTTATAATTTTTATCTACATTTTTATTAATTTTTCATGATTTATTTTCTTCGAACAAATGAACAAAAATTGGAAAAAAGAAAAATCTTGAACCTATTGTTGGACGTCACTCATTTCATTTCCATGCTTTTCACTTACCTTAATGTGTGCGGAGACGGTGGCCAGTGAGCTTTGCCTCGATGGTCATCGATGGTAATGGAATGGTAGAATCTGGATGGAGCAGAGGAGAGCACGCATTCAATGAAATGAGGAATTAGATTTCGGACTTTAGTTCAAAAGACAGCACCTACGGAGTCGATGGCTAACGGAATTCAAATGCTTAGATAGAGGTGCTAAATATTTCGATGGATTCACTTTGGCCAAAAACGTAATCCAAAGTAATTGCTCAAGCTTTGATGGCGGTGGTTAGCAGTAAGCTTTGGTTGGAAACTATCTAGGCAACCTCGAAAGGAATTCAAGCTTTTGGTGGATTTTCTTTGTTTTGTGACTATGTGTTATTTTTTTCTATGTGTGTTGTTCTCTTCCTATTTTTCTTGTTGTTATTTGTCAAGTATTTATAGATGCTCAATCTGTCATGCCCAATGGGTATCCCAAACGTGATAGTTCGCCATACACAATATTAAAACTTGAGAATGACTATCTTAGACACTCAAAAGTTTTCATATTGTTACAAGGCGTACATTCACAACAAAGGGAGGCAAGTGGAGTTATGCTTTTTAAGATAATGGCAGCAGAACAATCAAAACAATACTATTATGATTTATAAAAATATAAGGTCTCACAACTTCTACGAGGCATTCCCCTGATAAACCTCCATAATAACATAGTCTTCATAAATAAAATAACTAAAAATAAAAGATTTTAGAAGGAAATCAAATCTAAAGTCTTCAAATATAATTCTCCAAAAGCTCCCCAAAGCGTAGGTTCTACCCGAACGGTCATGGTAGTCTCGGGCACAAAACAATAATCCTGCAACATCAGAAACCTATTGGGAAATAAGTATAACTAGCTCAGTGAGATATTCCTTACGCAAAATGTACTCAACACAAAGCAATCAACACAAGTCCATTAAGCAAGCATATGAAATGCAACAACCATATGATCAAACAATACATACGACTATCCGGTTTCGTATGTAGGATGGATTTACCCCTCCATCGGTGGTTAGGAAATGAATTAAATGGGTCACCAACAACCTCCTTGAAATTTTGCGCGCTTCTTGGGGTTCCAATGAACCATAATACTAGTCCCTAGGCTTTCCTTACCCAAAGTAATCGATCTAACTCGGCTACACCTTGAGGCCGTATTCCTCGAACGTCCTAATTTCTCAAGATATAACTAGGCAGCTTACCTTTTTGGTCCCATGCTGTGGAGTAGTAGCAAAATGCGAAATGGTATTCTAAGTGATATGCATGAGCAATTTAGTTTATGGGATTTCCAATCCGACATTAATTAATTTAAAGTGATCAATCAATACTTACACACACAACAATATGCATAGAGATAATTTATATTAATCAACCAATTGAGATCCAATATACTTATCATTTATTCATCACACATAAGGAATCACATACATAGCCCCCATGATAACCTGGATACATATTAATTTTTATCTTTTCCTAACATCCAATGCTCTATTCTACAAGCATATGTGCGAATATATAAAACATAAATGAAACTCACTCGTTCATTTCGCAATCTTCTTAGTTATAGTAGTCCTCTAGAAGGGAAATCCCATATTCTTCGTTGCCTAGACAAAAGAAATACCCGGTATGAGATTTCATGGAAGTTCTACTCAAACTTTCCAATTCTAGTTTTCTATATTCGTCAAAAATAGCATAGAATGAAATTCCAACTTAAAATGGTCATAACTTGCTCATTTTAACTCGAAATTTCACATATTATATGTCATTTTCTACCTACTCAAAAAGATTTATCTATTTATAAGGTTATTTTTATCATAAAAAGCCGTTTAGGTTCGAAAAATGATAGGGTATAGAATCATTACGGAATTTCAATTCTTTAAAACACAATTTTTCAAACTTTCCTTCATCCAAAAATTCTTAAGCAAAAATATAGATATTTATATGGTTGAAAACTCCTTTCAATACATATATATATATATATTAATATTACTCATACTGTATGCAAAATTTTAATGGTGTTGTCTCAACGATTATTGTAACGCCCTAACCTAAAGACGTTATCAGCCCGCCACGTGTCCTTAGAAGATCAGACAAGCTAAGGCTATAGATTTCTAAAACCACAAATATGAATTTTCGAATATCACTAATAACTTGCATATAGGGAAACTTTCAAATTTTTTTAAATTAAAATAAATGTCCTTAACTCATAAATCATCTAAACATCAAATCTAAAAATAATAAAATCCTTACATATGACAGTCTTAAAAAAAAATTAAATCATCATATGTTTCTTCTTCTCAAATTACTAATAACAAATCTCAATTATCGGTAGGATGGTCATAACAGCTATCGCTCTCCCCATCATCTATAAATATGCCATAACTCGTAAAATCATAAATCATAGAATCTCCACCTATACCTATAGGAAAAATAAGGATTAAGCGAAAAACGTCCAGTATCCCAAACCGAAAGCACATGCACATGAACATGAACATGCAAATCACAATATCACATACAACTTATATTCTAATGCAACAAGCACAATTTAATTATCTTTTCATTAGCCTGCAACCAACACAGTTTAGGACTATTGATTACTACTCCTAAAGCCGAAGTAACTCATGACCCTGATGAAAAACCATATTATCATAATATATACATATATAGATATGTTTCACAATTAAGCTGGTAACGACTCATAATCTACCGAAATCATCTCCGGATGCAACTCCACTCGGGATACCGCCAAAAAAGGATCATCAAGTTGCCAGCGTTAGTATCACACTACTGTCGTGGTCTTTGCTAACAGCAGCCAAACATAACCAACACACATTTCAATTAAAGTCAAATATGTGTTAAGTTAAATTTTGCAACTAATCCTACAAGCACAAACAAACATACATGGTAAGGTCGTACCTGGTATTGCTTTCAATACTTCAATCCACCAATAGAACTTCTTACAAAAATAAAGATCTCACACGTTTTCTGACCAACAATATATCTCAATAAATTTCCATTTCCACAAAAATTAAACCTTAACCCTAAATTCCATAATTTGACTCAAAGATCTACAAATCTAACCATAGATCTATGAAATTTGAATAACACACACACACGCCTTCATTTCTTGGTTTATAATCCAATGAAACCCTTCAATACAATTTTTCTCTAAGTCCCTTGATTTCTCCACAACTTCCTTCAATATACATGTATATAAAAAGTCTCCAATTTAAAATTTCTATCACAATGACAAATAAAATTCATTGATTATTAGAATGGTATAGATTCTTAGGTACCTAGAACTTGTAGATCTCAATTAGGAAATCGGAACCCTAATTCTCAATTCTCCTGAATAATAAACTACAATTAAAATTCCATAATTTATAGATCTTAATTCATAAATCTGATAAAACCCTTACCTTTCTCCTTGATTTGAAATCATAACTTCAGATCTAGATCCACCCTTGATCCTCAACAACCAAATCTTAGATTCCTTTTGAAACAACACATAAAACCTAGATTATAATCTAAAGGATATTTCTTCAAAATCATAAATTATAAAAACCATAATAAAATATTACCTTTTTCTTGAATCAGAGTCTTCTAAATCTCTAATCACACTAAGGTTTGCCAAACTCTTGAATCTACTTTAATCCATAAGATAACTAGCACAAGAAAAGATTTATTTAAAGGATTTGATTGAAAAGATTAAAGGAAGGTTACATACCTAGGGTTTTTGCTCTTTGAAAGCTCCTAGGGTTTCCAAAAGAATGAGAGGTTATATATTAGCTTTTAGGAGAAGTTGAAAAGGTTTGAAGACTAGGGAAATTCATCTGCCAAATGACAAAAATACCCACTTAACAATATTATATTACATTCATACCCTTCAATATGAATTATTTATTTGTACCTTACATCTCTCCCCTCCTAAAAGAGACTTTCGTCCTTGAAAGTTACCTAATTCATTGAATAACTCGGGGTACGTGGCTCGCATCTCCTCTTCTAGCTCCAAAGTTGCCTCCCAATTAGTCTGATTTGTCTATTGGACCTTCACGTATTTGATCATGCGTCTCCTCAATATCTTTTCTTTCGAGTCCAAAATCTTTACTGGCTTCTCTTGGGTAGAAAGATTATCTTGAACTTCCAACAGTTCCAAAGCTATAATTTGATTAAGGTCTTGCACATATTTTCTCAATAGAGATACGTGAAATACGTTGTGCACTCCTTCTGGATTCGGCGACAGTGCTAGTCTGTATGCCATATCTCCAATTCGTTCCAGAATCTCAAATGGTCCAACATATCTGGGATTCAACTTGCTTCTCATACCAAATCTAACGACACCTTTCGTTAGAGATATCTTAAGCAACACATGTTCCCCTACCTGAAATTCCAATGGTCTTCTTCGTTTATCAGCATAGCTTTTCTATCTGCTTTGTGTAGCTTACAACTTCTGTCGGATTACTTTAACCTTGTCCACTGCATCCTGAACCAATTCAGGTCCTAAAATCTGTCTATCACCTATTTCATCCCGATGAATCGGTGATCCGCACTTTCTACCATACAAGGCTTCATACAGTGGCATCCCGATTAACGCTTGATAACTGTTGTTGTAGGCGAATTCTATCAAAGGTAGATATTCATCCCAACATCCTCTAAAGTCTAAGACACAGGCTCTTAGCATATCCTCAAGAGTCTGGATTATTCGTTCACACTGCCCATTCAGACTACCTATCCATTTGAGAATGATAAGCAGTACTGAAAACCACTTTAGTACCTAAAGCTTTGTGCAAGCTCTTCTAAAATCTCCCTACAAACCTGGTATCATGATCCGACACAATGGTCACTGCAATTCCATGCAGTCTCACAATCTCTTTGATATATAAAGTGGCTAAATGTTCCAAAATATACCCAGTCCTAATAGGTATAAATCGTGCTACCTTCATAAGTCTATCCATTATCACCCATACTGAGTCCAACTTTCCTTTAGTCCTAGGTAATGCTGTGACAAAATCCATATTAATATGTTCCTACTTCCACTGGGGTATAGGCAAAGGCCTTAATTCACCAGCTGGTCATCTATGCTCTATATTGATCACCTGGCATGTGTGACACTTCGATACATACCCTACAATCTCCTTTTTCATATTATTCCACCAGTATAGTTTCTTCAAATCTTGGTATATTTTGTTACCTCTCGGATGGATGGAGTAACTTGAATAATGCGCTTCCTTTAATAAATCTCTTTTGAGTTCACTTGCTCCGGTACACACAGTTTTCCCTTATACCTCATAATGCCTTCTTCATCCTCATAAAATTTAGGGGCCTTACCAATTTCCATCCTTCGCTTTATCTCTAGTATGCTTGGATCCTCCACTTGACTTACGTTAATTTTATCTACCAATGTAGGCTGAATTTGCAACCTTGCTAATCATGCACTTACCTTTCGGGTCACTATTTCCAAATCCAACTTTCTCATGTCAGCTAGCAAGTGATGCTTAGTAATGATCATAGCTGCTAAGTTTTCATTCCTCTTTCTACTTAAGGGATCTGCTACGACATTGGCCTTTCCAGGGTGGTATTGGATATCTACGTCGTAATCTTTGATCAGTTCCAACCACCTTCTTTGCCTCATGTTTAGATCTCTCTGGGTGAAAATGTACTTCAAGATGTTATGATCCGTGAATATTTTGCACTTCTCACCGTACAAATAATGTCTCCAGAGTTTCAACACATGGACCACGGCTGCCAGTTCCAAGTCATGAGTAGGATAATTTCTTTCATACGACTTTAATTGTCTAGATGCATACGCTATAACTCTTCCTCTTTTCATCAAAACATAACCTAGACCTTGTATAGAAGCATCACTAGTATTCTTCCCCACTCACTAGCACAGCTAAAACCGGTACAGACACTAATCTCTCTTTTAATTGTTGGAAGCCACTCTTGCACTTTTCATCCCAGATGAACTTCACTCCTTCTGTGTCAGTTTTGTCGAATGATTGGCAATTTTGGAGAAGTCATCTACAAACCTCCGGTAATATCCTGCCATCCCTAGGAAACTTCTTATTTTAGTTACTGTCTTAGGAGTCGACCATTCCACTACAGCTTTTGCTTTCTCAGGATCTACAGAGATTCCATTCTCGTCCACAATATGCCCCAAGAATGATACTTGATCTAACCAAAACTCACACTTAGTAAACTTAGCATATAACTTTTCTTCTCGTAGTCTACTCAAAACCAATCGGAGATGTTCTTCATGTTCTTGCTCAGTCTTTAAATACACCAAAACATCGCTAATGAACACTATAACAAAAGAGTCTAGATAATCCCTAAAGACTCTGTTCACGAGATTCATAAATACCGTAGGTGCATTCGTAAGACCAAAGGGCATAACTACAAACTCATAGTGCCCGTATCTAGTTCTGAAAGCTGTCTTCGGAATATCTTTTGCTTTAATTCGCAACTGATGATACCCCAACCTTAAATTAATCTTAGAGAATACTCGTGCTCCTGCCAACTGATCAAACAGGTCGTCTATTCTAGGCAATAGATATTTATTCTTAATCGTCACCTGATTCAATTCCTGGTAGTCTATACATAATCTCATGCTCTCGTACTTCTTCTTCACAAATAATACTGGAGCTCCCTAAGGTGACACGCTTGGTCTTATAAATTTCTTCTTGAGCAAATCATCTAATTGAATCTTTAATTCTGCCAACTCCATCGGAGCCATTCGATATGGTGCCTTAGACTTAAGTATGGTACTAGGCACCAAATCAATAGTAAATTCGACTTCTCTCTAAGGCGGTAATCCAGTTAGATCTTCAGGAAATACATCTAGATATTCTCTCACGACCGATATTCTCATAGGATCTGTCTTTGATGCATCTTCTAGAGTCATAGCTGCTAACACCATCTTCTCCACAACTCGTATGTAGGTAAAGTTGCAGGTCTTTGTACTTCTAGTTTATATACAAACTTATCTCTATCTACACTAAACTCCACAACTAGATTTTTGCAATCAATTATAGCCGGTGTTTCATCAACCAGTTTACTCCTAAGATTACATCAAAATCAATCATATTTGTCACCATTAGTTCTGCAGGTAAGAGCCTACTTTCTATCTTTATGTTTACATCTCTACAAATTCTATTCAACAAAGATCCACTCCCTAAAGAAGTGTTTATAGAAAAACATCCAGACATCAATTCAATATCTACACATATAGATGTAAACATCTCAGATATACATGAAAAGCTCGCGCCCATGTCAAACAGCACATATGCATTATGTTTGAGAATGGATAGCGTACCTGCTATGGTGTCGACACTGGAGGTATCTCTGTGCTGTAAGGCATAAATCTTGGCAGGTGCTCGCTGTCCCTCACCCTGATGTCTACCCACTAGTGTTCTCGAAATTACTTACCTACCCAGCTCTTTACAATCCATGGCTTATGCCCCCTTTGTCCACACTTAAAATAGAAAATAGGTGGACCTCCTGATCGCTCGGTACAGAATCTTTGGCTATGCCCCACTTTTCCACAGTTGAAGCATGCATTATCAGGCTATTTGCAGTCTTTCACATCATGGGGTCTCTGGCATTTATGGAATTTCTTATTTGAACTTGGGACCAAATATTTTACTTGTTGAGTGAAAGGTCTTTTCCCTTTATCTTGAGTAATAACCATAGCAGCTGGCCTCTTGCCCTAAAAAAACCTGACTCCTCAAGTCCACCCTTCCCTTAATCCTCTTCAACTCCGCTCAACCAGCTTTGCTTTGTTAGCCATAGATGAGTAACTGGTCAACTCCATCAAATTAACCTGATGTTGAATCTCCGGTTCTAACCCAGTGATGAACCTTCTCATCTTAGCATCTTCACTTTCTCTTAGTAGCTCGGGGAGAAACCTCATTAGCCCATTCAATTTTGCTTCATACTCTGCAACAATCATCTTGTCTTGTTGCAAAGTATAATATTCTTGCAGCATCTTTTGTCTGACACTATCCGGGAAGAACTCTTTGTAGAAGGCTTGATGAAACATGTCCCATGTGATAGCTCCTTGCAAGTGCCTCTTAGTGCTTAGCCACCAGTTGTTTACCCTCCCAATCAGTAAGTGGGAGGCATATTCCACTTTCTTATTTGCAGGGATGTCCAACGCAGCGAAGGCCTTTTCCACCTCCTCCATCCACAATTGTGCTTCTAGGGTTTTCCAGGTGTAAGCTTGAATTCGTACGCCAAGTCCACAAACTTTTTCAAACTCAGAACATCAGCGTACCTTGCTCCATTCCCTTCATACCATTCATCCTTTGGGTTTTCGGCCTCCAAGCTTTAGTAGTATTATGTTGCTGTTGTGTAACTGCAGCAAAGTATTCATCGCTTGCATCAATTGAGCAGCATTAATAGGCACTTGTTGTCCTACAGGTGGGACTGGTGGCGGCGGTGGTAAGGGTAAATCCTCATACTCTTGGTTCATAGGGGCCTGATTTGGGGATGGTTGTTCCTCTTTACTAGATCTGGAGGAACCAGCATCAGGGATTCTTCTACAAGGAGGCATTCTATTCCAAGCAATATACACCAGAGCATAAGATAAGAGGGAAAAACTGACTTCATAGATTAAACGCTATATAAACTACAAGATACTATAAAACTTTATACATATAAACAGCTCCTATTATTTCTACCCCACTCACCAATGCTCACTGCCCTAAAGACTTTATAACTTAATTCTAAAGATATCATCAACCTAGAGCTCTTATACCACTTCAGCTGTAACGCTCTAACCTAAAGGCATTATCAGCCTGCCACGTGTCTTTATAAGATCAGACACGCTAAGACTATAGATTTCTAAAACCACAAATATAAATTTTCAAATATCACCAATTACTTGCATATAGGGAAACTTTCAAACTTTTTCATATTAAAATAAATGTCCTTAACTCATAAATCATTTAAACATCAAATCTAAAAATAATTAAATCCTTACATATAACAGTCTTCAAAAGAAAATAACTAAATCATCATATGTTTCTTCTTCTCAAATTACTAATAACAAATCTCAATTATCAGCAGGATGGTCATAAATGCTATCGCTCCCTCCATCATCAACAAATATGTAAAGCCTGTCAAATCATAAATCATAGAATCTTCACTTTTACCTGTGGGAAAAATAAGGATTGAGCGAAAAACGCCTAGTACGCCAAACCGAAAGCACATACACATGAACATGAACATGCAAATCACAATATCACATACAACTTATATTCTAATGCAACAAGCACAATTTAATTATTTTTTCATTAGCTTGTAACCAATATAGTTTAGGACTATTGATCACCAATCCTAAACCCGGAGTAACTCATGATGCTGATGAAAAACCATATTATCATAATATATACATATATAGATACGTTCCACAATTAAGCTGGTAACAACTCCTAATCTACCGGAATCATCTCCAGGTGCAACTCCACTTGGGACACCGCCACACAAGGATCATTAGGTTGCCAGCGTTAGTATCACACTATTGTCGTGGTCTTTACTAACCGTAGTCAAACACAACCAACACATGTTTCAATTAAAGTCAAATTTTGCAACTAATCCTACAAGCACAAACAAACATACATGGTAAGGTCGTACCTAGTATTGCTTTCAATACTTCAATCAACCAATAGAACTTCTTACAAAAACAAAGATCTCACATGGTTCCTGACCAACAATATGTCTCAATAAATTTCCATTTCCACAAAAATTAAACCTTAACCCTAAATTCCATAATTTGACTCAAAGATCTGAAACCCTAACCATAGATCTATGAAATTTGAATAACACACACACCTTCATTTCTTAGTTTACAATCTAATGAAACCCTTCAATACAATTTTTCTCCAAGTCCCTTGATTTCTCCACAACTTCCTTCAATATACATGTATATAAAAAGTCTCCAATTTAAAATTTCTATCACAATGACAAATAAAATTCATTGATTATTAGAATGGTACAGATTCTTAGGTACCTGGAACTTGTAGATCTCAATTAGGAAATCGGAACCCTAATTCTCAATTCTCCTGAATAATAAACTACAATTAAAATTCCATAATTTACAAATCTCATAATCCATAAATCTGATAAATCCCTTACCTTTCTCCTTGATTTGAAATCACAACTTCAGATCTAGATCGACCCCTGATCCTCAACGACCAAATCTTGGATTCCTTTTGAAACACCACATAAAACCTAGATTATAATCTAAAGGATATTTCTTCAAAATCATAAGAATTATAAAAACCCTAATAAAAATATTACCTTTTTCTTGAATCGGAGTCTTCCAAATCTCTAATTACACTAGGGTTTGCCACAACTCTTGAATCTCCTTCAATCCATAAGATAACTAACATAAGAAAAGATTTATTTAAAGTATTTGATTGAAAAGATTAGAGGAAGGTTACATACCTAGGGTTTTTGCTCTTTGAAAGCTCCTAGGGTTTTCAAAAGAATGAGAGGTTATATATAAGCTTTTAGTAGAAGTTGAAAAGGTTTGAAGACTAGGGAAATTCGTCTGTCAAATGACAAAAATTCCCATTTAACAACATTATATTACATTCATACCCTTCAATATGCATTATTTATTTGTACTTTATAATTATATTTCGTAAAACAATTTGTCTTACTGTATTAAATACTTGAACTTTAACAATTTCCCTTCTATGTGTTTTGAAAGGACATTATAAATTCTTGGGTTATTATAAATAAGTATATTCTTATAAATTTTGTTTTCTAATTTATTTTTTAAGACAAATTAATCTTTTCTAAACTTTAATCTTTTAGGATATCTACAAATTTTATCTCTAGTGGTAAAGAATGAAGTTCCTAAGATTTTTCCTAAGTTGTTGATAACATCAAATAATTTGAGTTGTATTGCATATACTTTTCCATTTAAAAGGGCTTTGATTGAAAATTATAAATAATTCATTTCCTCTTATATTTCTATTTCCTAACTTCTTTAAAGATAGATTTTATTTCCAAAAAAATGGTCTTTTAAGTTCTTTACGAAATATTTACTTGGAAGAATCGCTTTCAACATTTTCTTAAGTTGTTGATATTATCTATTATTTTTAAAGCCTATCATGTTTATATTCTTTTATTTTTTTGAAAATGAGTTTATCATTTAGAAACTTAGCAAACTTTTATTTCTGTAAGGGGATTTATCATAATAGTGGTTTGATTCTTGCGTTAATTTTGAAAACTAGTTTAGTTCTTAGTTTTTATCATAGAGTTAGAAAAGACATCCTATAATTAAGTTTTTATGAAAAATTTGGATATCAAAGAGTTATTAACACTAAGTTTTAATAAACTTTATATTACTCATCATAAAAAGATAGTGTTTATTTCCTTAGTTAATTTCTTTGGTAAAAATCATCTTTATTGTAATTAAAGAAAATTTATGATAGGTTTGTCTAAATTTTTGAAAAGAATTTATAAAAATATTTTTTCTATGTTTTTTTTATAACAAAATCTTTATTTAGGTTCAAAGTTATATAATAAAAGAGTTTGTTTCTATTTTTCCTTTATTAAAAAAAATTCTACTTTAATTTTGTTGAGATAAATCATTATAATGATACATGCACATGATTATGTAGAATGAAGAAAGATAAAAATATCACATAATTATAAGAAAGATTATAAGAAGCAGAAACAAGCAAGATAATAGAATTAAGTATTTAGAACATTAACTTTATCAAGGTAACCCGGTCATGTATTAGGAGCCTTAACTACATCAAGGCAACCCGGTCAAATATTGGGAGCCTTAGCTTTATCAAGGCAACCAAGACTAAAAATAGGCTAGTCCCAATAAGAAAAAAGAAAAAGAAAGAAAAGAAAAAAGCAATAATAATAATAAAAGCAAGTTAATAAGAGTTAGTGATTATTTAGGCTCTAAGAAATATATATATACATATAGATAACATATATATATATAAGGTTAAGTTAGGAGCATAATAACAATAATAACAACATAATATTATCATAATAACAAGATAATAAAATTGGAATTCTTGGCATGTGTAAGAATAAAACATAAATATGTTGTTGCTTCTACAACTTATGTGAGTTTCAAGAAATAATACTATAGTCATGCTAAGTTACATGATATGAAAAAATAAATGGTTGAAAGTTTTACCTATAAGTGTTTTTAAGTTGAAGGAAGATGACAAATCAGTGTAGTATTATATGGGTAGTAATATGTAGTGGATGGTTTATGTAGAGAAGGATTTTAGGAGGATTTGTTTGTAGAGAGTTTTGATAGAAAGGATTTGTAGAGAGAGGATTTGTGGAGTAAATTTGAGAGAGTTTTGTTATGTAAAATAAAGGTGTGAAAGAAGTTGAGGGAAAGGGGGTATTTATAGATAAATGTAAAGGGAAATTAGATGTAATAAAATAAATTAAAACAGAAATAAAATTGAGAGGAAGAGAGAGAGAGTGTATCGCCGATTGGAAGAAGAGAGGGAGAAGGTGATTGATTTGTAATTTTTGTAATGAAAAGTAATAATATGTAAGATATAAAATAGTATTAGAAATGTAAATTGTAAGAAAGTAGATATATAGGTAGTAAGAGTAGGTAGTAAGGAAAAGTAGAAATATATGAATAGTAGAAATAGTACTATAAATAATATATTAGACAAATAAAATACTGGTAGTAATAAAAATACGCGTAAACGATCTATATTTGATATATTTAGATACCGAAAAATTATGAAACTGATATTTTTGGATTCCTTACATTATTACGAGTCTAACGGTGTTATCAAAATATTTTTACCGTTTGACATACTAGGACATGGTTATCGAAACCTGATCTCGTTTGGATCCAAAATACAATAAAAATTAGCGAATATGATATTTTTAAACTTTTTTATATTATTACTAACTAATATCCACAATTATCTCGATTTTTTTATTTAGGGTTTAAGAGCACGGGATTGCAGGATCTAAATACTAGGGTTTGTTGTAGACTTTGTTGACTTTTAGGGTTCCTGTTTGACTTTCGGTTTTTTTGATTTATTTGTAAGTTCATAAAATTCTAGGGTTTTTTTTTTTTTGCTGTGTTATATTTTTGGTTCGAAATTTATGTTTTTCTTTATCTTCATGGTTTATTTGATATTTTTCAGTTACCGTGATTATTTAATTGAGTTTAGGGTTATATGATTGACTCAGTTTGACTTCAATATGAACTTAGATTTTTTATTTCAAAAATTAACCGAAAGGCTTAAGGTTCTATAATTTTGTTGTTAAATATTATTTGGATATTCTATCTCAATTTATGTGTTAGGGATCGGATAAATGAATTGTCTTAGGTGCGGGTCTTGAGTCGAACGATTATTGAATTTCTATTTTTGTTTTTGAAGGTTTCCTTTTTCTTAAGGCTATGAAATTTCATGTTTGATATTGTTTAGGGTTTGGTTTTAACTTGGGTTGGAACTTAGGGTTTCGATTCGGTATTTTAATTTTAGAATTTTTCTAAGATTTATGAAAAATTCGGGGGTTTACACAACCTGCTCACCTATTGCTCATTTACCACCCAACTACCCGCTCGTTAACATGTGTGATTACCTCATCTGGCTAGTGGGAGTGTGTGGAAAAAAAATAAGGAGAAAAAGGGCAATTTGCCTCCTAGTAGAATCAAACCTAGGTCTCCCTTATGCATGTTAGTGATTTATCCACACAGATTATTGGCCTGTGCTTTGTTCTAGTTCGCAAAAAAATTATATTTAAACTTTAAAAACGGGCTCAATTAAATAGACCAATTTACATGGGCGATTTAATTGAGTCCAAAATAAATCTATAATTAAAATTAGTCTTATATCAAACCCAAAACATTTTAAAAATTTTATTATTATTTTTTCTTTTTTTATACATTTGTAATGATTTCTTTTCCTGCTTTTTTTTGTTTGTTTTCCTTCTTTTTTTTAATCTTCTTTTTTTGTAATTTGCGGGCTTTATATAATATTAATTTTTACTATAAATTGAAACCTTAAATGGGTAAAAATAGGGAGTTTACAGCTGCCCCTTTACAAATATTACGATATGATTCATCAAGTTTTCAAGGATCCCTTTTGACCCGAGCCTATCGATTCTCCTTTTAGGGATATGACCCAAACACTTATGCCATAATGACAAAGAATTCTCATTTGACAATTCACATTTAGTGCCTTAGGTTTCAATATTGTGGGACTCATTGTATAAATTTACTGTATTAAGTAAATAAAGGTTGTCTTGATCAAATAAGTTATTGGTTCCAACAAGCAAGAATTAAAATAAATGTCATATTTTTTGTTTCCAAATGAACAAATAAATCTTTTTTGCTCCAACATAAAAATTGAAACTTTTTTTTGTCTAAAAGACGATACAACAAGTGTTTTTCAATTCTAAATAAAAATTAGCATGTAATAATAACCGAAAAGTCTTTATGCCTAAAACTTCCATTGGACATCTACCCCCCGTATAGATATATTTCTCATCATTACTAGGCCTTCAACTATTCAAGCAACTTTGCATAGATATAATTATGTGAGTTGCAGCACCATAATCCAATCACCAAGTATATATTGTTACTAAAACCAAATTAATTCCAGTACAAACAAGAGAGAAAGACATATCTTTCTTTAGTCGCCAAGCTCCATATTTTGGCAATCTTTCTTCTTATGATAAGGTCTCTATAAAAGAATCATTTACTTTCCTTATGTCTTTTAGAATTATCCTTGTGCTTCTTTTGTGGTTTTGTCACCACAATCTCTTTGCTTTTCCTCTCCTTACCACGTCTAATAGAGGTTAATGCTAAATGAGCACTTTCGGTTTTATGTTGTTTCATCCTATCTTCCTCTTGCACCAAGTGAGAGATGAGCTCATTCATTGTCTATTTTTCCTTTTGACAATTATAGCTTACCTCAAACTGACTGAATTGTGGAGGAAGAGAAATCAACACCAAATGAATGAGCTAGCCTTTTGAAAGCTTTATTTTTATCCTCTTTAGTTTTTTCTGCAAGATGAAACATTTCAAGTATGTACTTCCTTGTGCTCCCATTACTCTTATACCTCATGGAGACAAGTTTCGTTAAAGTTGCACTTATCTTTGCCTTATCACTTTTAGTAAATCGCTTTTTAAGGGTATCAAGGAACCCTTTGAAATCTGTTTCCTCAGATACGGTGTCCAAAGAGATCTTTGAGATAACATTCTTCATGATCATGAGACTTACATGGTTGAAGCAATCTCACCTCTTAAGCTTTATTATATTTATATATATAATTAATAAAAAAAGCTTCATGCTGCCGATGCAAACCAAAACAAAGATTAAACATTATATATATATATTTCAATGACAGAAGGCTCCATGTATGGAATCAATGATCGAAGACATTATATTAATTATTTAATCAATTGAATTTAAATCTACAACATTGATGAAATCAAAACCTGAAAGATTTAATTATATATGCTACTATCGTCATAAGCGAAGATAATTAAATATCTAAATAAAATATTCAATCACGGAAATCTACAAGAACCTTACATGAAATTATGAAAAGAAAAAAGAGAAACCCTAGATTAAATGAGATCTCATAGTTTCTCAACAAGATCTCACAATTTATCATGAAATCAAGCATATATGGAGTAGAAAAACAACATTAATTCACCATTCCATCATCACAGAATAATTCCCAAGCAATTCTAGAACCAAATAGCTCTGATACCACTTGATAGAATATAATTCCTTTTTTTTTTTTTCTAAAACTGATCATTGCCTAAAGATTACTTGAGAAGAGAAGATAGTAGAAGCGTACTTAATTCCATGTGTGATGTGTGTTGAATCTAGGTTGAATTGATCTTCTGATTGATTGTACACACTCGTAGGATATGAGAACCCTAATTTCTTATAGAAAGACACTAAAGTGTATCATTGGACATCAATCAAAGACCACACTCATTATATATATAACCTAATGGGTCATTACCAATTTGACCCACCATTAATTAGTAATAAGCCTTGGGAATTCCACATATTTATTATTTAACTCTCACACTTTATTAGATGACTAAGACTATTATACCTTGTTAGATAACTTATTATTAGGTCCTTAAAATTTATTAAAATAATAAATATATGATTATTAACATAATATATGTGCATCCACATATCTAAATGCGTATATGAGTGCATGCATGCGTGGCATGAAGGTCTACAATTCCAACAATGTCATCAATTCTATCTTGTATTATCTAGCATGGTCTCACTTTACTCTCTTAAGTCCATAAGTTAACTTAAATATTAGAGTGACCATGCTAGATACCCCCAGCACACCATTAATTGTTTTCTATGTGTGCAAGTCTAGCATACTTTAACACTACTTCTACTGTTGACTCACTACCTGCAACACTTGGTGCTGTCTGTGCCATATGTGGGAATCAAATCCATAACCACATGTTTAAAATGTTGGAAAATATGGAAAATCAATAATTAAAAATTAATTCAGAATCTCTTACATGAAATTAGGGCACATGAATAAAATTAACAACAAGTGCAGAAGCGTACTTGAATTCATTGAGAAGACTAATTTCTTGAGTGAGTTTTAGTCTTTCAGTCTATAGTAGTGGCGTGAATTAGATAGCATTAAGCTTAGAGCTGAACAAGTCCAAATCCAATAATACATTTCAATGAATTGGAGGCTCAATGATTGGAGTTCCAATGATGAAACATGAGTCAAGTGAACTAAGAAAGCCTATAAAATAGTTTAAAACATAAAAGATTAAAGACTTTCAAGTGTTGGAGCTGATGAAGATGAAAGCTACCAGCTTGTAGCTGGCTTTGAAGATTTTTGTATATATGCCGACTAAAGGTCGCCGACATTCATTACTACGTTGCCGGTATAAACGCTTAAGCTGTCGGCCTTTTTGCTTCAGAAATTATTTTAGTTTCTTATTTTTATTTTTAGGCCTCCTGATTTGTAATATATGCCCCCCGCTTTTATTTTCATGTCTTTTAGGTTTCCATGTTTTAGTATATAAAACCTATTGGTTGTAAACATTTTGATCTAGTTTTTGATGAATGAAAATTTGAGAGTTTATCCTATTTAAGCTCTGGAAAGAATTTGTCTTGAACTTATCGAAATTTCTCATGGCATTCAGCCTTGACTTATCAATCGGATTTCCATCCCTAATTGTAACGTCTTCACTTATACCAAGGTTCTTGCTTTGTTATAAGCAATGGATCACGATTCTCATCTATTCTTCTAATGATCCAGGTTTAATTTTCCAAATTAGATAATGAGTCTCGTCACTCGTTGGCATGGTTTGTATCATTTGGTATTAGAGCGAAGGTTTTCTAAGAATCTATATCCAGTCCGATTAAGAGTCCTTTGTTAGTTTTTGATTTGTTTAATCTTGTTGATCTGATTTCTTAGTGTTCTGCTTGAAAAAAATTATCTTTAAGGTTTGAATTAGTATTCTTGTCAAATTCGTGGATTAGGGTTTGTTTTTTTGTTTGATTAAAAAAAAGAAAAACATTTAATTTTTAAGGTTTTATTGAATTCATGGGTTTAGTATCTTTGATTCTAATTCGTTGATTAAGGTTTTTGTCAAATTTGTGGTTTTAGGTCTAGGGTTTGAGTAAAAAAAAAAAAGATTGAATAAGGATTGAATTCATATCTGTTAAGGATTGATGTTGATGAGATTTGTTGTGATCCTAAATTTTATACTAGATGCCATGTGAGTAACAATGACAAGGTATGTGGTGTAAGAATCGACAGTGGATGTTATAAAAATTTTGTTAGGACTTTGTTAGTGGAAAATTTGAATTTGGAAACCTTGAAGCATCAAACACCTTACAAATTGCAATTATTAAAAGAGTTTGAAGAATTTCAGGTGACTGAGCAATTATATTTTCTTTTTCTATTAGAAAGTACCATGATGAAGTATTGTGTGATATGGTACCAATGAAAACATGTCATATTCTTCTAGGGTAACCATAGTACTTTGATAGGAAAGCTAAGCATGATGAAAATAAGAATCGCTATCCTCTTGTTCTAAACAAAAGATGTATGACTTTAGCATCTCTTAATCCATTGGAAGCTTGTTCGGATTAGGAGATGATTAGGAAAGGCTTTCAAGAAAGAGAAAAACAAAAGAGTGAAGAAAATAATGAGAGGAGTGAGATTATGGAAAGGATTGACAAAAATACATTGGTGAGCAATGAGAGAAAAGAATTCAAGCGTGAAACACAAACACTAGAGAGTGATATTGATAAAAAAGTGAGGATATTTGTTTTTTTCCACTGATGATGTTAACTATTCTTTTTTTAGTGAGATTGCTTCGTCACTGTAGGAATTCAAGGATTTGTGTCATCAGAAAATTCCAGATGGAATTACTCACCAAGTTGATTTCATTCCTAATGCTTCCATTCTAAACAACCAACATATATATGCAATCTGGAAGAGTTTAGGAAAGAAGATTCAAGGATGAATCTTTTCAAAGAAGGAGGGAATGATGTGAATTAGATAGCATCAAGCTTAGAGTCGACCAAGTCCAAATCCGACAATACATTTCAAGGAATTGGAAGCCTAATGACTGGAATTCCAATGATAAAGACACGAGTCAATTGAACTAGGAAAGCCTATAAAATAGTTTAGGACACAAAAGATTAAAGACTTTCAAGTGTTGGAGCTGATGACAATGAAAGCCGTCAGCTTATGGTCGGAATAAGGATTTTTGTGTATATGCCAGCTAAAGGCTGTCGGCCTTCATTACTATGCCGCTGGTGTAAACGCTTACGTTGTCGGCCTTCTTGCTTCCAAAATTATTTTAGTTTCTTGTTTTTATTTTTAGGCCACCCGATTTATAATATAGGCTACTAGATTTTATTTTTATATCTTATAGGTTTTCATGTTTTAGTCTATAAAAACTATTGGTTGTAAACATTTTGATCTAGTTTTTGATGAATGAAAATTTGAGAGTTTATTCACTTTGAGTTCTGGAAAATACTTGTCTTGAATTTATTAGGATTTCTTGTGGCATTCGCCTCTGATTTATTGGGTTCCATCCTTGATTGTGGTATCATCACTTATACCAAGGTTCTTACTTCGATATAAATAATGGGTAGCGGTTTCCATCGATTCTTAAAATGATCCAGGTTTAAATTTCCAGATTAGATAATGAGTAAAGGTTTTTTATTCGATATAAGCAATTGGCGTAGTTCATATCATTTGGTATCAGGGCAAAGGTTTTTTCAGAATCCATATCTAGTTCGATTAGAGGTAACTTGATTCGCTCACATTCTTAAGAGTCTTTTGTTAGTTTTTTATTTGTCTGATCTTGTTGATTTGATTTCTTAGTGTTCTATTAAAAAAAAATTGTCTTTAGGGTTTGAACTAGTGTTTGTGTGAGATTCAAGAATTAGGATTTGATTTTAGGGTTTGATTGAATTCATGGCTTTAGCGTCTTTGATTTTGATTTTTTTATTAGGGTTTTTGTGAAATTTATGGTTTTTAGGTCTAGGGTTTGAGTAAAAGAAATGAGTGAATTATGAGTGAATTTAAATCCATTGAGAATTGATGTTGATGAGATCTCTTGTGATCCTAAATTTTATACTCGATGCCATATGAGTAACAGTGACAAGGTATGCAGTGTGAGAATTGACAATGGGTGTTGTACAAATTTTGTTAGCACTTTGTTAGTGGAAAAATTGAATTTGGAAACCTTGAAGCATTAAACGCCTTATAAATTGCAATTATCAAAAGAGTTTGAAGAAATTCAGGTGACTGAGTAGGTTCTATTTTCTTTTTCTATTGGAAAGTGTCATGATGAAGTATTGTGTGATGTGATACAAATGGAAACAAGTCATATTCTTTTGGGCAACCATGACACTTTGATAGGAAAGCCAAGTATGATGAAAACAAGAATCGCTATTCTCTTGTTCAAAACAGAAGATGTGTGAATTTAACATCCTTTAATCCATTGGAAGCTTGTGTGAATCAGATGACGATAGAGAAAGGCTTTTGAGAAAGAGAAAAACAAAAGAGTGAAGAAAATAATGACAGGAGTGAGATTGTGGAAAGGATTAACAAAAACACACTAGCGAGCAATGAGAGAAAAGAATTCAGTGTGAAACATAAACACTAGAGAGTGATGTTGATAAAAAGAAAAAAAGTGAGGATGTTGATAAAAAAAAGAGAGTGATATTAACTGTTCTTTTTCTAGTGAGATTGCTTCATCACTATAGGAATTTAAGGATTGGTGTCCTAAAAAAATTCCAGATGGAATTAATCACCAAATTGATTTCAATCATAATGCTTCCTTTCCAAAAAAACCAACATACATATTCAATCTAGAAGAGTCCAAGAAAGAAGATTCAAGGACGAATCTTTTCGAAGAAGGAGGGAATGATGTGAATTAAATAGCATCAAGCTTAGAGCCGACCAACTCCAAATCCAACAATACATTTCAAGGAATTGGAAGCCTAACGATTGGAGTTCCAATGATAAAAACATGAGTCAAGCGAACTAAGGAAGCTTATAAATTAGTTTAGGACACAAAAGATTAAGGACTTTCAAGTATTGGAGTTGATGAAGATGAAAGCTGTCAGCTTATGGCTGGCTTGAAGATTTTTGTGTGTATGCCAACTAAAGGCCGCTAGCCTTCATTACTACACCATCGGTGTAAATGCTTAAGTCTCTGGCCTTCTTGCTTTGAAAATTATTTCAGTTTCTTGTTTTTATTTTTAGGCAGCCCGATTTATAATATAGGCCGCCAGCTTTTATTTTTATGTCTTTTAGGTTTCCATTTTTTAGTCTATAAAACCTATTGGTTGTAAACATTTTGATCTAGTTTTTTATGAATGAAAATTTGACAGTTTATTCTCTTTGGGTTCTAGAAAATACTTGTCTTGAACTTATCGGGATTCCTCGTGGCATTCACCTTTGACTTATCAATCAAATTTCCATCCCTAATTGTGGTATCTTCACTTATAACAAGGTTCTTACTTCGATATAAGTAATGGGCTGCGATTTCCATTGATTCTTAGAATGATCCAGGTCTAATTTTCCATATTAGATAATGGGTCTCCTCACGATTAGCGTGGTTCATATCAAGTAGAGTCTACTCTATTAATTTTTCTCACTAATGGGATGTGGTAAATGTCATAATAAAAAATTCTTACATTACTTAGACTAGGGACCTTAACCATATTTTTAACCCTTAATATTTTATTTCACTATGGCATATCATAATAGATAAAATAAAATATATGGATTTCTACACATTAAATCTCACACTCAAAAGCTAGTAAGGATGAGTTTTGAATGCTTTACCTACGAAATAACTTAATGATCACTTTTATTTGAAAGGATTATTTCCTTAACTCAATTAGACAGTCTACGATATACAATTAATTAATATATTAGCCCACAAAATTCTAACAATCTCCCACTTAAGCCACATATATTACTTGATAATTGTATATCGTACAAAACCTTAAAAGCTCAACCTTTACTATCTATAATGAATCTCATCTTTGAAATAATATGGTCCATTAATCATATCAATATAGGATCAAAGTGGCCTTTGTCACCTTTTTTGTCTTGACAAGACCTATCTTTGGTCACTTATATCAATATAATTAACAACCTAGATCAAGTATGGATGTGTAGCATGGAAATTACATGCAGCGTGATCCTTAACATGCCCATTTCCAATAGGTTTTACCTTATACTTTATACCGTGTGAGTTCAAATATCAAATTTGAACAAGAAACATTATAACTAGAATTAACTTTATTACTTTATAATTGAAAACTTTAACTATGGGTCTATTTGTTTGTTGGCAGATTACAGATACAAACACTTTGTTCAAACTTTTTTCTAACAAATTATTTATAAAAAATTAGATACATATTAAAAAAAGTTGGTAGTTCTTATTAAAAGATTGAATATATACAAAATATAAATGTAAATTGGATATATTTACATATATCATTTTGAAAAAGATACAGATATAGATGAAAAACAGAAAATCCAAACAGACCCTATAATTGTATCACAGTCTGCAGACGATTCAATATGTTTGAAATAATGAGCAATAGTTTAGAACATAAACTCCTACTAAAATTAAACATCCTGAAAATATATAACACCCATATGAGCGATATGCTTAAGAAAGACCTTTGGTGGTAAATCTTTAACAAGCAAATCTGTAAAGACCCGCTCCTCTAAATCCCGAGACTTAGAGTACCGAATCCCTAACCACATATAACGTTTGCACATTATATGTAAGGTCGTCCTAAAACTAACAATTTATGAAAATTGTTTGATCAAAGTCACTAAACTTTGTAAAGAGATTTTAAACAAAACATGATTGCTGACAAAAGCAATCTATACATACATTTACATCATAGAAACATTGTTTAGTGCCAATACATGACACTACAAAAATTACATGTTTTCTCAAAACATAAGAATCCTAAAGGATCTTAAGGTCATTACAAAAAGAATTTGGCTTAACTAACAAGCCATCTATACATAACTTCTCCTTAGCAAAAAGTCTTCCAAAAGTCCAGGGTAATCGAATCCTATTCGTCCCACTCATCCAGAAATCTCTCGAAATCGGACCCATAGCCTAAGTCATCATAATACTCGTCCAATACCTGCAAAGCAGCAAAAGTGAGCCAGAGGCCCAGTACACAATAACCGATGCAAAACATATCATCAATTCGATGTAATGCATCATAGAACAAGTGTTTATCTTTATTACATTTTCATTCACAAATCAACAAGAGGGTATTCAAACCCCGGTCACGCTTCAGGAATTCGGGGATCCTGAGTAACAGCAGCTGCTCAGGGGGTTGATATAAGCAGTCCGAATACTTATATCTCTTATATCTATTTTCCTGAAGATAATAGCTTTATTTAGGGTTTAAAAGCCGTTGCCCGACTCTACTTAAACTCAGTCCATAACATGAGCCTAGTTCACAAGTTCCATAAACCTTGAACTAAATCATGTATTTCCCCCTAAGTTTAAGCAAACGCTACACAGATACAATTCCCCTATCGGCTACCCACTTAACCAAAAAGAATCGCTATTGCATCATAGCGTACCATTGCATCATGGTAAAGTCATTGCATCATGACTTGGTTAAGCGCCTAGCTAACATGTCATTGCATCATGATAGGTTTGCTGCTCCTCGGACCAGATTAAACAGCGTAATAGGCATCCAATTCAATCAAATATTAAGTCAAATCAATTTAAGTCCAATTAGGAATGCCTATTCCTAGCAATCATCAAACAAGTTATTGCGTACCTGAACCCGTTAGTATATAACTAGGATCTCTCGGTGATGAACTAACCGAAGAATCCTTAACTGAAATAGAAATATCATAATAATCAATAAATCAATAATTTTAGGTCTCAATCTCACAATAATACACATATTATAACTATGTATCACAATTAATCAAAGAAATCCAAATAATTGAATATAAAGTCACAAATAAGCATTTAAACATCCTATTATATCCCAAATCGCTTAATAAATACTTAATTGCTCAAATAACAAACTTTGGAAAATTTTTAGAAAAAGTTCTTAATATTCAAAAACACAGGGGATACGCCGGTACCCAACGCCGGCGGGGTTGAGCCGATGTTCAATGTCCTGAAAATGCACACTGCCAATGCTGGCAGTGCTCGAGGGTACGCCGTCAGCCTTTGCACCCTACGCCGGCGACCTTGAGCTGGCGTAGAATCTAAAACCAAAGTTTTCAAAACGTCCAGAGAGGTGTAAGCCGACCGCTTATATAAGTACGCGGGCAGCCTTCACATGTACGCCGGTGGCCTTGATTCCCAGCAGCCAGCGTACAATATGGAAGAAAGAACGCCGGCTGACTTTCTTAGCGAAAGCCGGCGGCGTTCAGTCGGCTTTAAGAAATTCGATTCTGTGGTCTTTCAACACCGCCTCTACGCCGGCGGCGTAGAAACTCAAATTGCCGGCGTACGTTCTGAAAAACAGACGCAGGCAAATCCTTAGCATAAAAGCCAGCGGCATAACAAACGGTGTTAGGAAAATCAATTCTGTGGGCTTTCTACACCGCCTCTACGCTGACGGCGTAGAATCCCCAGATGCCCGCGTACGTTTTAAAAACAGACTTAAACGAGAAACTCAAATCCCCTGTTTTTCAACTTTGAAAAATTCAATCTTAATACACTTTAAACCTTCCTCAACTACACTTCTAACTTCATATACTTACTCCTATCTATACTACTCAATCCTTGCAACTCAAATCATGATATCAACACAATTAGACACTTTAAATTCCACTTCAATCCATTCTAACTTCTCTACACAAATCCTCTTCACATCTTCCTAACATTTCATATCACCTTAATAATACATACACAACCTCACACACTCACAAGCTCATCCCAAACATGAACAAACCATTTAGACCATATTAAACTCAATTCATCCAATAACCATACAACTACTTCAAGAAAGGGAAACAAAACAATAATCACACATGTAAATGCTTTGCCTTGGAGAGAGCTTGATTTTCAAAGCTTACTATTGCTCTTAGATTAGGCTTGGAATTTGGAAATGGAAATGGAAATGAAGAAGAAGAAGAGAAAAGGAATAAAGAAAAGAAAATTCGGATAAAATGAGCTGCCCCCAAAAATTAGCTCAATTAAGCAAAATTTGACTTTAAACACATTCCAAATTTACCCTCTAATGCATACATAACCTTAAGTTGCATTTGGCTTTAATTTGGGTCTCATTTGGGCTTATATTTGAGCATAAATGCTACTTAACTAAAGAGGAAAAATTCCATCACTAATCTTGTAAAACCAAAGTTGATTTTTATAAATCTAACTTAACTAACACCTTAATGTATAAAAGACATAATTAATAATTTTACTATACGCACATTAATGCATATAAAACAAAGATATTAATGTCAACATATACATATGCAAAATCATATATCTTAGACTACTAACAACATAACCATGCTCATTCAATTCAACAATTTAAAATAAATAAATAAACACATGAAATTTGAATAAAATTGAAATCTAGGTCATTTCAAGATCCATGATCATAGAGTTTGTTCCTATGTGCTCTATACACACTTGTTCATTCTAAACTCTTTCTTTCACAATCAGAAACTTAATGTTAATATGTTTTGACTTCATTAAGTTCGTGTTGTTGTAGGAATACAATATTGCCGAGTTATTATCACATAATATCTTTAATGGTCTTTCAATGTTACTTATAATGCACGGTCTAGTACTAAAATTTTGCAGCCATATTCCATGATTGGATGCCTCATAACATGATACAAATTCTGCCACCATAGTAGAAATGTATTAGCACTATTCCAAGAAATAGCTCCTCCAGTAAGAGATAAATATATCATGATGTGGATTTTCTACTATCTTAGCATTCAGCAAAATCAGAATCAAAGTACCCAATGATCTCCAACTGACCCAATTTCCTATATGTGAGCATATAATCCTTTGATCTTTGTAAATATCACATAACTCTTTTGGTTGCTTTCTAATGACCTACTCTAGGATTCCTCAAATATCTGCTCAGCATTTCAATAATTTATGCAATATCTGGACGCGTATACATGGTTGAAGCATAAGGAACCTTTTCTAGCATTTTACTTTCGAGATTATTCATAGGATATTGACTTAAAGTGAATTTGTTACCTTTAGAAATAGGGGTATCTTCTAGTTTACAGTCTTGCAAGCCAATCCTTTTGAGCACTCTCAAAAGGATTCCTAATATAGCTTTTTTGTGATAATCCAAGAATACCCCATGAATGATCAAGATGTGCCTGGATTCTTATGCAAAAGAAGCTTCACCAAGATCCTTCATTCCAAAATTATGTGATAGAAATCTCTTGCTTTTAATCATTAGACTCATATCATTTGTGGCAAGCAATGTCTCATCCACATATAATACCAGGAAAATAAATTTCCTCCTACTAAGCTCGTGGTATACACAATCATCATCTGTATGAGACAATTATTTGATGAAATTCGTGATACCATTGTCAAGACATTTACTTTCTTTACATCCATCTGATGCAAGTCAAGATCAAAATGCGCCACAAGTGTCATTATAATCCTTAAAGAGTCTTTCAAAGAAACAAGAAAGAAAGTTTCGTTATAGTCAATGCCTTCCCTTTGAGTGAAGCCCTCAGCCACAAGACGTGCCTTATACCTCCTACATTGCCTTTCAAATCCCTTTTTGTTGTAAGTATCCACTTGCAACCAATAGGTTTCATGCCTTCAGACAATGGTACAAGGTCCTAAACTTCATTATCCTTTATGTATTTCATCTCTTTCTTTATGACATCTATCCACTTTTGAGAATCAACACTTTCCATGGGTTGATAGAAGTTGATTGGTCTTCTTCCACCGTTCCAATGTCATCCTTGTGTTCATGGAGAAATATAACATAATCATCCAGAATTGCACTTCTCCTTTCTTTAGTGGATCTTCTCAATTGCACTAGTTCTTGAGGATTTGAAGTTTATTATTCTATATTTACTTGAATTTGAATAGGAGAGTGATTTATGTTACCTTGTCCTAAAGATGCTTCTTGAGCAATATTAGGTACTATAACCTGATCCTAAACACTATCAATAGCAGCTAGAGGGACATCAACATGTTCCTCTTCAAGAACAAATTCCTTAACCTTATCTCTCTCGATAAACTCGACATCCTCAAAGAACCTAGCATTGATCGTCTCAAACAATGCCTTAGTAGTCAGTAGTGGGATCCATAGTTGTCAAAATCACGATTTTACCTATACGATTCTAGGAGTTTACGATTTTAGGAGGTCATTCCGAGTTGACTTGTGCGTATAATCTTTTTTTTGATAAAATCTTACGATTTCAACCGAGTCTACATGTAAACTTGGTAGAATCTTACGATTTTAATTGAATTTACCGATTCTATCTATTTGAGTTAATTAAGCTAAAATATAAAAAATAAGACTGTATATTTATAAGCTCATCAACTATTAAGAATTAGAATGATGTATTTTTCTTATTATCGTTTCTATTTAGTATCCACACAGTCTCTCTATCTAGTTCCCTCCCTCCCCTGAAAACCCTTGTTCTACATTTATGGAATTCATTCAAGTTAAGTTGTAGCTATAAAGTTGACAAGAAAACTTATTTATTCCATTTATATAATTAAGCATTTAATAAGTTAAAAATTTTGATTATCCTACAATTTATCACTTATTTCAAACAAAGTAATAGAAAATAAATTAATTTTGACTTTATTCGCTCTTTTTTATATGTGTTATATTATAGACTAAGAGTAATTATGAAAAAGATAACTTAATTTCTTTATTTTTTTAACATCCATTATGTGTTTTACATCTTCTATAAGCATTTCTATAATTTTTCAAAGCTATTTTGCAAAGGTTGTGGAAACTTACGTTTCTATGTTTCGATTTTACGTTTCGATTCTACTGATCCCCTAGCAATTCTACATAGAATCACGAGTTTGACAACCTTGGTGGGATCATAAAATTTGTAACCTTTGAATCTTCCTTTAATACCACAAAAGAAACAATTATCAATGTCTATTTCCTTATATTGTTTCTTTTATGGTGTCTTTATTGTAGCATCCTTATTTTTATACCTTATTGAGACATACTTTGCTAACAATGCACCAGATACAATCTTTTCATTCTTAGTAACCCTTGTCTCAATATCCTAAAGGTATTCCTTATTTGTCCCAATTTTATCAATTCAATTAATATTGGCAGAAATATTTGAAGTAACACTAATAACTGAATAAAGAACAAAACAAGTGGAAACTAAGTTATGCTAACATTCATATTGAAAACTATACTTTATAATGCAAATAATGACATAACCCATCACAAGATACCCAACACAACATTTACATCCTGTCTTTAGATGAAGATGAAAACTTGTAAGTGGTACTCTTGGTGCAATGATCAAACATTGTTAGTAAATTTATGTCAAATGATTAATCTTTCCTTTGGACTGACTAATCATTCACATGAAAAATGAATAACCATCACATATTTATCATTGTAGGTGTACATGTTAGTCAGTCAAACCTTAACCTTCCTTTGGGCCGGTCAATATTCAAGTGACCTATATTTACACAATCTTTTCCACATATTCAAAGTGAATGATTTCCATAGGAGAGGCTACTTTGGTAGCATGCTATTTCAACTATTTGTCTTAAATAATAGATATAAATTTTTCATTATTTGCATTCTCAAATTTTTTTTTAATTTCACACACCTAGCACAACATCGATATCTAGTCTTTGGACAAAAATGCCAATTGTGAATGATGTCCTCTAAGACAATAACAAATAATGATAAATAATTCTGCTAATGATGTGCAATGCGGAAGGACAAAAAAAAGGGTTTAGCTGGATGCAGCTAATTGGGGACCGAATTCAGTCAATGTAATTGCTGCTAAATTAAAGCAATGATTGTATTGTATTTTTCTCTATGTATTCTGCTGTATTACATTGATGTTTATATAGATGTAATTCGTGTATGGTTACAACAGAATTGATTCCCTAAGATGCAGAATATCATGCTATTGCCAGCTCATCATTAGTTAAACTAATTCCAGCTATAGTAACTAATTCCAGCTATACTAATTCCTACTGTTGTAATATGCTAATTGGGCTTTAGTGGCCCAGCCTTAATTTTATTTTGTCTAAAGCCCGCTGTTGTATTAGGCCCCTTGCCCATCAGTACCACTTCTCTCTCCGACAGCTCCATTCTTCACTTCCTCTCTGTTTCCCTTACTCTTTCGAACCACTTCCTGTTCCTTGTTAGGGTTTTCTATCTCAAACCCTGTTGCAATACCCTTCTCTTCTAAATCCCTTGTCCACAAGGGATTAGATGGAAATCGGAGTCTGAGGTCATGGTAAAACTCCCAGGTGGCTTCGCTAGCGTCCCTTCCCTTCCAAAGTACAAGGATCATGGTATCGGCTCTGTTCCCTCGTTTAACCATTTTTCTGCCCAAATATTGCTTGTGGTTCTAACACATCTTCCTTACTTACTGCAGGTAGGACCGAGGACACATCCGGTCGGGGCCCATGATATTTCTTAAGTTGGGATACATGGAAGGTGGGATGGATCTCCGCATGCGGTGGTAACTCCAATCGGTAAGCCACAGTACCGATTTTTGCTATTATCTTGTATGGTCCATAGTAGCGAGCTGTTAATTTGTGATGCTTTGATGATTTGAGAGATAGTTGTCGGTAGGGTTGAAGTTTTAGTAGAACCATGTCCCCTATTTCAAACCTTCGTTCACTCCTAGACTTGTTTTCCACCTGTTGCATGCGTTGTTGTGCGCGTCTCAAATGAAATTTAAGCAATTTCATTTGGTCTTCTCTGTTGATGAGAAGTCTGTCCACTGCTTCGACCCTAGAGTCTCCTGGAATGTAGGGCAGATGCAACGGGGAGGGTAACCGTAGAGTGTTTCAAATGGAGTGAGCTTAGAGCTGTGGTGGTAGTTAGTGTTGTACCACCACTCAGCCAAGGATAGAAATTGAGACCATTTGTTCGGACATTCTCCTGAAACACAGCGTAGATAGGTTTCGAGGCACTTGTTGACCACTTCGGTCTGACCATCCGTCTGGGGATGGTAGGCAGTGGAGATGTTTAATTCAACCCCTTGCAATTTGAAAAATTCTTTCCAGAAAACACTGACAAAAATAGGATCTCTGTCAGATGTGATGGATTCCGGAATACCATGGAGCTTATAGATGTTATCCAAGAAGACCTGTGCAACACTAGCAGCAGTATAAGGATGAGTTAAGGCAATGAAATGGCTGTATTTGCTTAACCGATCCACCACTACCATGATGACATCCTTCCCATTAGACCTAGGCAGTCCTCAATAAAATCCATGCTAATGGCTTGCCAACACTCCCCTGGAATTTGCAAAGGACTTAGAAGTCCTGGGACAGCCACATTCTCATATTTATAACGTTGGCAATTGTCACATTCTCTGACAAATTGTCGCACGTGCCTCTCCATTTTGGGCCAATTGAAAACAGTAGATATTCTTGTAAGTGGCATTAGCTCCAGAGTGTCCTCCTAGGGGTCCTCCATGGTAGAGTTGTAAGATCTTATTCCTGAGAATTGTTGATGGGCCAACAGCTACCCGTCCTTTGCGCCTTAGGATATCACCTTCATAAGTGTAGTACTCGACCACCTTTCCTTCCTTAAGGGCTGCAAGTTTGAGTTTGAGCCCTTCATCTAACTCCCAGCTCGCTTTAATCTCATTCAATAAGTCTGGTGCAAAGGCTTGGACAGCCAAGTTCCCTAGTAGGCATGGATCCCTGCGAGACAAAGAGTCAGCAGCAGTGTTAGAAGGACCAGACTTATACTCAATAGTATAGTTGAGTCCCAACAATTTGGTCAGCTACTTTTGTTGGCTTGGAGTCACCAACCGCTGCTCAAGTAAGTACTTGAGGCTATGGTAATCAGTTCTGATCACAAATGAGCGTCCTATAAGATAGTGTCTCCACTTTTCTATGGCGTGTACCAGGGCCATTAGTTCTCGGTCGTATACTGACAAGCTACGATGCTTAAGTGCTAAGGATTTACTCATGAATGCTATAGGATGTCGGTCTTGCATCAAGACAGCCCCAATTCCATCACCACTAGCATCCGTTTCTATCACGAAAACCTTAGTATAATCTGGCAAGGTGAGAACAGGAGCTTTAATGAGGGCAGCTTTGAGTTGATCAAAAGCTGTTTGTGCCTCTGGATTCCACTTGAATTGGTCTTTCTTGAGTAGCTGAGTTAGGGGTCTTGCAATGGAACCAAACCCTTGGATGAACCTCCTGTAGTACCCAGCCAATCCAAGGAAGCCACGCAACTGTTTAAGAGTCTTAGGATTTGGCCAATTAGCTACTGCTTCAATCTTCTTTGGATCAGTAGCCACTCCTTCTTTAGGGATAATATGTCCCAGATAATCGATCCGTTGGACCCCAAAATCACATTTCGAGCGTTTAAGGAATAAACGTTCGCGCCTTAATATCAGGAAGACTTCTTGTAAATGCTCAATGTGCAGTTCAATATTAGTGCTGTACACTAATATATCAAAAAAAACTAGCACAAATTTTCTTAAGTAGGGCCTGAATATTGTATTCATAAGTCCTTGGAATGTGGATGGAGCGTTTGTCAAGCCAAGGGCATGACTAAAAACTCGTAGTGACCTTCATGCGTACGAAAAGCAGTTTTGTACACATCATTAGGATGCATTAGGACTTGATGATATCCAGACCTAAGATCCAGCTTGCTAAAATAGGTTGCTCCTTTCAATTCATCAAATAAATCATCAATAATAGGAATAGGGAAACGATCTTTTATTGTTTGCTTATTAAGATCCCTATAATCCACACACATTCTCCATGTATTGTCTTTTTTTCTAACTAAGACTACTGGAGAAGCAAAGGGACTGTGACTCTCCCTAATGATACCACTGGACAACATTTCTTTGACCATATCTTCCAATACAGATTTTTGAATAGCAGAATATCGATAGGGTCTAAGATTGATTGGGTTGGTACCTTCATGTAGATGGATCCTATGATTGCAGGCTCTATCAGGTGGCAATCCATACGGATCCTCAAACAGCTCCTGGAATTGTTTGAGTAAGTCTTCAATCTGGAAGGGTATTTCCTCATTCGCCTTCCTCTTTTTGAATCTTCTTCTTTAATCACCCAGCAGTACATCTCAACATGTCCAGTGGCACCTGTCAGAATGTGGGTTAGTTCCTGTCCAGTTATATTCCTCACAGTCTCTTTTTCTCCCCTTAACACACATTGGTGACCCTGCCAACTGAACTCCATTCTCTGCTGTTTAAAGTTCCAGGTAACAGTTCCCAATCTAGTCAACCAAGGCATGCCTAGGATTAGATCACAAGAGTTCAAGTTCAAGGTGTAGAAATCAGATTCGAATCTTGTTCCTTCCATGATCCAACAAAACTTCTTAACAGCACTAGTACTATATATCTTAGTACCATCTGCCAATACCACTGCTATGGGTTCTAGGGTTGACATGACACAGTTCAACCCCATAGCCAAGCGTTCATCAATGAAGTTGGATGAACTTCCTGTATCAATGAGTATGTTCAACATTCTTCTTAAACCTCCCTTTTACCCTCATGCTGTGTTCATTGGAACATTCATCGTTCCTGCTGCACACAGAGTAAGCTGGGTAAGGTCATCCACCAATTCTTCCTTAGGATCATTCATGTCCTCACTTGCCCCTTCTACATCCTCTGGAGTAACCACTAATAGGTTTAGCCTCTTACTTCTACAACGATGCCCTGGTCCAAATGGTTCATCACACCAAAAGCACTGTTTCTTCCTTCTTTTCTCCTCAAACTCCTCTGATGTCATCTTCCTTGTGTTTCGAGTTCCATGAGAGTTTGGGTCACGGTTTGTGGGTTCTGGTTAGTATTTATGGTCTGGTTTGTGTGTGGGTTGGTGTTTGCTTTGAGTGTAGTGGATTGATTTTGGTTAGGCTGGTGGTAATAATTGGTTGTGTATTTTTGGGTTGGATACTGACTGTATGTGGGTTGTTTAAGGGTCCTGAGGTTGTGTTTTGAGGATAGTAAGGTTGCTTCTTGTAATTTGGCCAAGGTGTAAGCCTGTGTAAGGTTTTTGGTTGAAACATACGAACCGGGTATTGTAGCTCAGGTTTCAATCCGCTCAGGTAACAACTCAGCAAATGTGATTCAGATAGTTGAACCTGTGTGGACAAGTGTAGGAACTCATCATTATAATCTTGCAACGGTCCTGTTTGCTGCAATCTTTTAGCTCAGCCATCGCATCCTCATAACCCCTCTCATTGAACCGAGCATTTAGAGCTTCAGTAAATTCCTTCCAGGTTAAAGTGTTCATGTCACCTTGGTCTTGGCATATGCACTGAACCACTCGTAGGGTTTAGGTTCCAAATGCATTGCTGCAATTTTCACTTTGAGATGTTCAGGAGTTTCATCCAAAGCGAAAAATTGTTCAGCTCGGGAACCCAATTCTAAACTCATTACCATTGAAAACAGGGAACTCTATCTTGGTACTTCGAGTTGGTACCTGGTAGTTCTCAGCTACCCTCAGGATCGAACTATTGTTGAATTACATCCATATTGCTTGCTGTAGCTACCGATTTGCCATTTAATTGCTGCTTCAGATTGTCTATGTTTGGCCTTGATGTTCCAATAATGCTTGTTGTTTCTGCAGATTTTCACAGAACAACTTTATCCAGCTATCTTGCTTCTCGGACTGATCACGAAGGAATTTTTCTTGCCGCCATTCTGGGACTTCTCTTGTCGTTCAATCTGTTCCTTAATCACTCCACGTAGAGCTTCTCAATGCGCTTAAATTCCCTTGTTTCGGTAGCCATGATGAGGCTCTGATACCAGTTGCAATGCGGAAGGATAAAAAAGGTTTAGCTGAATGCAGCTAATGAGGACCGAATATCAATGTAATTGCTGCTAAAATTAGAGCAATGATTGTATTGTATTTTTCTCTATGTATTCTGCTGTATTACATTGATGTTTTATATAATGTAATTCGTGTATGGTTACAACAGAATTGATTCCTAAGATGCAGAATATCATGCTATTGCCAGCTCATCATTAGTTAAACTAATTCCAGCTATAGTAACTAATTCCAGCTATACTAATTCCTATTGTTGTAATATGCTAATTGGGCTTTAGTAGCCCAGCCTTAAGTTTATTTTGTCTAAGCCCGCTGTTGTATTAGGCCCCTTGCCCATCAGTACCACTTCTCTCTCCGACAGCTCCATTCTTCACTTCCTCTCTGTTTCCCTTACTCTTTCGAACCACTTCCTGTTCCTTGTTAGGGTTTTCTATCTCAAACCCTGTTGCATGATGTGCCTTCCTTTGGCCAACAACAAATCACACGCATGAAACTAAAAATGTCACATATTTATTATCACATGTCTATTATTTGGCCAAATAATCTTCCTTTGGGCCGATTATTATCTGCATAGATATAGACATTTCATGCAGATCTTTATCTTGAAATCCAAATATCTTGAAATAAATAAAAAATAATAAAGATTACTTTGGTAACATATTACTGTAATTTATTTCAAAATATTTAGACAAAGCTTGCTAAAATAAATTGAATAAGTAAACAAAAGCTTGCTTTTATCTCAAATCTTTAATTTAATCTTTAAGATAGGTACACACTCAACATGATCCGATTGAGAAATGTTTTATCTGTATCCATTTATAACAGGAAATAATAACACAAATATCCTTCTATATTAATTCTGTAATATATTATAGGAAAGTCAAAACATTCCAATTCTATTTTGTTGGATCCATGTCAAAATAACCATCTAGATTATAATTAGCTTACCTAAACTATTAACCATAAAAGCAAACAACATGGTTATCAAATTAATCACCAAACTTTTATGCCACGAAAGCAAACAACATGGTTATCAAATTAATCACCAAATTTTATGCTCTGGAGACTAGATACAAAATATATATTGTCAAACTTCACGGATCGACTAGCGGATTGACACTTTCCATACGATATAAGCATCACAACTCATCACGTTCTCCGAGTAATTTTCTGAAGGACAAGTATTTATGGACAAACTGATTGAATCCTTGCCGGTTATGCATAATATATGCAGTAAAGTAAATCCAAGCAATTTTCTATAGGACAAATTGAGGACAATGTAAATTGAATTATTTTACGGAATCCAACGAAGTTCGAAATCCATCAATTCAAGAACCTCGTATAAGTCATTGGATTTAACGACAATATACTGCATTCTACCATGTTCAGAAATGGGCATCTACCCTCATCACTCGACTTCAGAAGAAAATAACGCAAAAGCCGCGATGAAAATATTCTAAAGAATTCAAGAGATTGAAAAAATATAAATTAAATCTTTTATATCCATCCCTTGAAACCGTAATCATCGAAATTGGGAAAAACAATGTCTTATACAAATTGCCTTTAATCTTAAAACATGCATATTCATAATCCCCAAATCATAACAATATAGGTATTGAAATATTCACTACCAAATCAAGGCTCTAATTTCACATATGATTGCTCTGATATTACTTGTTGAAAAAATACAAAAAATCAATAAATTTGTTATACGAAAGTAATTAAGAATCTCATGCATGAAATTAGGACACATGAATAAAATTAACAATAAGTGCATAAGTATACTTGAATCGATTGAGAAAACTAATTCCTTGAGTGAGTTTTGCTTTTCCGATCTATAGTAATGTTTGTTTACTTTGATTTTTAACACTGGTGGGATGTTGGAAAAAACAAAATGAAAAATTCTCACACTACTTAGATGGGACCTCAACCCTATTTATAGCCCTTGATATTTTATTTCATTTTGGCCATCATAATAGATGAACTAAAATATATGGGTTTCTACAAATTAAAGTCCATACTCAAAAGCTCGTAAAGATGAGTAAAAGCCTTACCCACCAAATAATTGAATAATCACTTTTATTTAAGAGGCTTATTTTCCTAACTCAATTGGATAATCTATGATGTCCAATTAATTAATATATTGGCCTTTAAAATTCTAACATAAAAGCCATTGTTAGAATTTCATCAATAGTATAATATAAGTTTCATACCAATCTTGAAGTTGTAAATTCAAATAAGTTTGTGAGACCTACCATGGCAAGATAAAAAGTCTTTCAAATGAGAAAATTGAAGAATTATGAAAGTTATAGGTTTTTAATGGATAAAGATTTTGTGGATATATTACTTTTTATAAAATATAAGTTTTTAGAGAAAAAGAAACAATATTTTTAACATCTTTACATGTAATATGACATATAAACATCTTAACTAGAGAACAGATAAATCAGAAGTGTTATGTAAGATTTCCACTCGACATATTATCAAAAAGTTATTGGAATGGTTTAATCGATAAATTGTATTGGTTATGATGGTCAAGATAAAAATTCGGTGATCAGTATAGTATTTGTAAAAGTGTAGTAGTATTTGTTCGATTTTATTACTAAAGTAGCCATGAAAATTTTCATTGGATATTAATTTGATACTTGAACTTTCAAGTATCAATTTTCATAAAAAAGTTTAGATACTATATTTGACCATTTTCTAAAAAAATTATAGATTTTAGGGTTTTTTTTTTTTTTTGTGCATCATCCTTTTAGTATCATTATTATAGCTATTTAAATTTTATATATTTATCAATATTAAGTTCAATAAATATGAGCATATAAGTATATATATTACAGTTACTCTTTTATAAAAAAAAAAATTCTAAACTCCCTATAATGGAAACTCGACTACCTTTTCTTATAAAAGTGTAAAAATAAGGAACGTTTTTATTTTTCAATAAATAAATTATATATTTTTAAACATTTATCATTTACAAAATTGCAAACTTTCACCTCCAAATTCTAATCTATGTATTATCTTCACCTTATCTATTAATTATATCAAAATACTAAAAATGACAATTTATCTAATTATTATATTTGAAATTCTAAACATGTTAAACAATTCATTACATGAAAAAAAAAAAAAAAAGCAATAGCAACTACCTTTTAGTGATAGCTTATGGATAATTATTGCAATTAACAATTTACATAGTTTTTTATTTTTAATAAATGCCTACTTTAGTAATGTCACAATAATTGGTCATTAAGAGCACTTTTAAAGTTGTGCGTTGTGAAGATAACCACTATGATGCCTTTACAGTGAAATATCCCTGCACTTTTTAAGATTCCACATTTATCATTTTATTTTGTAGCAGTAATTTATATTTATATTGCAAATTCTAAAAGTATTCCTAATTTACCAACTATTGTTGAATTATAAAATTTTTTTTTTGCTACAATAAATAATCACTAAAAATTACAATTGTTGCTATAAATTGATAATTGTTTTCCTTCCTATGGTGATTTGTCAAATATATACATATTACATATTAAATGAAAATAAAAAATTATGGCAAACTAATACCTCACCTATAGGTATATGTCCCATTTAGGAATTGAAACCTACCTTATTGCATTTAGAGCACTCTAGAATTTGTATTCTTTAGAGTATAAGCTATATTGGAAACTAACTAAAAATTTTTCTATTATTTTTTATAAATACTAGATCATTGAGGTGTATTTTTGAAAAACTGAACATGTCAATTGTCATGCCTTAAAAATGAGGCCTAGTAGATTAACCTAAAGTTATCATACCTTGTGTGCACCCATAATATGAGAACAGTTTTATAAGTTAGAGAATGCAAAATTTTACTTAATTTGCTATACAAATTTTGATTGGATAACTACATTTTGATACATAAAGGAATCCGATTACCCATAGATCATCAGATTATAGAGAATCGGTATCACCCACCAAATAATAAAATAGGATAGCTAAACTACATGATACAAAGCTTTAAATAATTACACAACTAATCTAATTCATATTCTAAGTGATCTAACATGTTACAAAGTCTCAAATGTCTATACATTTTATCTAATCATTGTTCTCATATTGTATTTTCATCCTCAATCTCCAAGGAATTCACTGGAGAAGAACTCTCTTCATACACTCCTAACCCATTCTTAACATGAGTTCTTCCTGTACAAAGCTATAGGGGTGAGCTAATCCAAGCTTAGTGAATAATAAGATCAGACCACACATTAAATACTTAACAAAAGTATAGCTAATAGGCATATGCAATGCAACATTAAACCATATGAATTATGCACAATTTGGATGACTAAAAGCCAAACCAATGGAGATTTACGCCTTTTTTTTGGAAGGACCCCACTAGTAATTCATGCCCAGGAGGTCCAAAGAACTAAGGAAGGAAAAATCCTTTTTAAACTCATTTCTTATTTATATATACATATAGGAAATAAAACCTCCAATTCACTTATAACTTAGAAACTTCACTAAGTATTAGCTACCTCATGTCAAATCTCATCAACACGATGTCCTTTACTGCCTACTTAGTTCTTGTGAGGCTAACACCCAATGATAACCTTCACCAGATTTACTGGATACAACAAAGCATTACCATAAAGCTGAGGGCTGATATGTGATGTGAATACCATTCAAATGCAATTTATGCTGTCGTGCAATGCATGTCCATTTCACTTAAAGTTCAATTAAGGTTTATAACCTATTACTTAGTGACCATATCAATTAACAAACACTCATCAACAACAGCAACTCAATTATTATAAGCAATATGTGATCGCTTTTGTTTTAATAAGCAATTAACCAAATAATCACCAAACAGCAAACGGCACCAAATCTCCATACATTTATGCTTATATTAATATACATGCAACTACATTACAAGCACAAACAATATGATAAGGTCGATGTTACCCACCTATCATTCAGGCTAAGTAATAGCAATCTTCTAGAGGATCTATGGATTGATTTGTTTATCCTATGAAAAGAAATAATAAGGACTCATTATCTTTCTTAATGTATACCTTATTAAATTTTATTACTCAACTCATTATTAGTCCATTATCTTACACTTAGTTAAAACATATATTTATATTTATTTTCATTGTGTTTCTCTTCATCTTATTCTAAGTATATATCTTTAGTTAATATGATGAATTATTCAGAATTTTCATGTTTTATACTAATTTACCCTTCATATCTTATTATCTTGTATCTACCAAAGTCATACTTATATGCCCATTATATATCAAATTCATATTAATTATTCCTTTTAAAGCTCCTTTAATCACACTAAGTAGAAACCTACCCATGGCTGTGATGATCATCCCATTAAGATATGAACATTCTCCGTTGTTTGTCAAATTATTTCTTCTCCTTGTTTATAATCATTTATTAGAACATCATTATTCCTTATCATTTATAAAGTATTTTCATCAACATTAACTTATATGAAAAATTCATTTTAGTAAACATATCTTTGAAACAACACATTTCCTTTATTATTCATGGTATAACCTATCATGTTGCAATTATATCGTCTCTAGGTCATTTATAGGTTATTAAACTTATACTAAATTAGCTTAGCCAAGTTGATTATAATTAACTAATCTAATTCATTTTAGCTCATTAAAATTCATTAGGTCAAGTTGAGCTTAGATCTATTAACCAATTCATTTTATATCTAAGATTCATATTAACTTAGATTTATTAATTTACCTTAAATTCCAAGTTATATTTGTATAAGCATAACTTAACATAATCAAGTTGCATAAAATTAATCATTTAATATAGTTACTAGGTCATATTTGTTGTTCTATTAAACTATTGTTATATTTCCTATAGAAATTTAATTAGTCTAATTCATTTTAGTTCACTAAGTTTATTAAGTCAAGTTGGAATTAGACTATGTTATTATGTGACTAATCATTTACTTCAAGTCATTTATAGCTATTAAGCCTATTCAATTAGTTTATTTTCATACTAAATCAATTTAACTGTTAAACCTATTAATTCACTCTATGGCTTCAATTATATTTTAACTCTACTTAACTTAATTAATTCTTAATTATATAAATACAATCATATCATATCTATCATTTATTATTCATCTATCTTACCTTATCTCTCTTATTCTTTCTTCTTTTTTTATATAATAGTATTAGAGGAAGGATCACTCTTGTGACAACGGCCGAGATCAACATCATAGACATCATCATGCCCATGATCAAGGGTGTCTTACATTATAAAAGAAAACAGAGGAGATCACACTTCTCATCACAGCCGTGACCTAGGTCATGATATAAACCATGGCTTTGATCACACCTATGATCATCCTTTATATTTTGATCAGAGGAAATCATGCCCTCGATTACCCATGATCACCTCTTTACTTTATTTCCTCTTATATCATGGGCCGCATCATGCTATAATGCATAGGAGAATTAAGTTTTTATGTTTTCCTTAGTCAAAATTCCTATCTTTAACTTATCTATCTAATTATCTGATTACCTTTAGCAAAACACTTCAATATCATCATAAATTTATATTCTTTTTCAGACAGTATTCCTACGTATTTTTTCATATCATATTCCTTTAAGATATTTTATCAAACATCTACTCCACACAATTGTGTACATATCTAGGTTTTGACATATGTGTGTATACTACAAATCTATTTATGTTATCACAATTTCTACATCTATCTAATACTTACTTATTCAAATAAGAACATTAAACTTATTGGTTCTACAAAGGTTTACATAACCTAGGTTTTTAGATATAAGTTGATATATTCTTTGTTTATAAATTTTATTATAAATCCTACTTATATCTAGTTTTGTTTCATTGTATATATGCATAATCAATAATCAAAACAAACAAACGATTTAACTTACTTGTTTAGTAAAATGAAATAACTTGATCTTCACTACTACTTCTTTCCTTAGTTGTTGTAACTATTCTAGCTTAACTTACAACTTCTATTTGGTTTTCTGACTTCAATTTCTTTTAAATTTTGTTGAATGAAGATTTGGTGTTGATTTGAGAGAAAAAGAAAAGAAGAATAGGAGAGGGAAGAGGAAAATGTACACGAAGAAGAGGAAGAGGAAAGAAGAAGGAAAGAGGGTAGCAAACAAGAATTTAAAAGGATAAGGATTAAAGACTTTTAAAAATATTATGGTTAAGGACTTTAGGTTTAATCCTTTCAGATCAAAATCTTAAGTATTTAAGATAATTTGAAAATAAATTGAGAGTTTATATAATAAAAATTTACTATATTGAATTACGAATATTGTTTGGAAGTTCAATTTGTAAGAAATTGATACTTAGTTGAGTTTAAACATAAGATCAATATTCTAAATAAGCAGATGACTTTAAATTTTTGGGGATTAAGGAATATAGATTTAAGTTGAAATGGCTAGATTAAAGTATTTATAAATTAAGATAATTGACTAAGAAATTTCACTCATTTGATAATTGAAAGAAAAGGAGTTCAAACGAATGATTGATAAAATTTGAATAGTTTGATGTATGAAATAGGTACTTGAGCAATAGATAATTTGATAGGAATGTTTGAAATCTAAAATTTCATTTAATCTATTTCTAATTTAATTGTGTCGAATTGTCTAATTATACTCTATTGCTCATTTATTTTGCTTAGTTTATTTAATAAACTATCTAAGTTCAATTTCTAAACTAAATTCAAAATTATCCACCCATTATACTATTCAGTTAAGCCATTCTAAAGATGTCTTTTATCTCATGATCATAATATTAAATTATTGATTTTATTCATATTCTAATTATTGACTTATCACAAGATATTACAAAGGCTTGTTTTTTGTTATTAAAGTCTTGTTTTTAGAACATCATTTATTACCTATTAGGTTTTGTAATTATATACAATACTAAATTTATATATCACTATTTTTAATTATGATTTATAATTATGAAAATTTTTAGGTTTGCATTTTTATTATTGTATATTCTTTTAATTTACTAAAGCTCTGTTAATTACTTTGTTAGATTCGTTAATTATTCATTGGTCATTGGTTTGTGAAAATTTAGGAAAATGTATTTTAATATATTTATTGATGATGAGTTTAACTATAGATAACACTTAATCTATTCACATTTTATTAATTTTTCAAATCGCGAAAAATCAGAAGTATTCTATGCGTCTTTTCTTACATTATAGTCTTGATGATATTATATTCAAGTTGTTAAATCCGGGTGATTACATCATCATTATTTTTTTATTTTTTAAAGAGCTAATTTTATATAAAATTTAGTAGGCACTTAAAAGTGTGCACTCTGACCGTGAAGGATGATAATATATAATTTTTATTGGTCACGTAGCAATCATGATAGATAATACTTTCAAATGAATCTAAAATAAAATTAAACTTTAAATACGGCACAAAACAAAAATATTTGGCTAGACAAAAATGGTATAAAATCACTATGTTGTAGGACACAGATAAATCATACAGAACGTCCAAACGATATATTGTACTATTTATTATAAAAAACGAAACGTACATAATGCCCCCGAACAAATTTCGGATCGTGAAAAATACCCCATAGCCAACTTTGTAAATGGCCACCTAGGATTCTTTTATCTATAACTTCTTTGTGTATAAATAAAACTAGCCAATCTAAAAGCAAGAAAAATTCTTGTTTTTTGATGGGTCAATTTTATTGATCATTTAATAGCTCAAATTTATGCTATCGTTAATTAAATCACTTATATCAATTATTAAATAGTTATATGATTATTAGGTTGTCTTATAGAACAATAGAAGTTCCTAAGAGCATCTATATCCAGATGAAACACATGTCTACTGTTATTGCAAAGAATTATAAAAATATAAATTATGAAAAAAAATTATCAAAATGCTATCTTTATATTGCATGTTGGAGAATAAATATAAAAATTTGTAAATGTATCATTGTTGAAGAAGAGATATAGAGATTGTATGGAGGCAAACTTATAATAATAATTGTATCGTATATTGAAGAAGAGATATAAGTTGAAAGGTGTATCGCATGTCATGAATACAAGTTAAATAATTACACGTGTGTCGCATGTTCAATATATGATAAACAAAAAGACCCTATATCATACATGTGATATAACGATGGTAATTATGTAATTATTTTTATCCAATTTGTATTTATGTAATATTTTTTTAAAATGATGATTAAACATGAAATAATCTCTTGAAATCCGATAATTCCTTTATAATGTGCTTATGGTGCTATATCAACACTTTAAAGAACTTTTTTTTTAAATACTTTGCCACTTTATCTATAAGATTATTCATATGTGTTCTTATACTTTATTTGATACTTTGGGTTCTATTTATTTTACACAATAACAAAATATTTCAAATAAACTCATTTTTTGGGATTACTCGTAGATTACTCTTAAAAGTTCAAGAAGTTTTCTATGCTATTAAAAAATAAGTGTTTTACTAGAAAACCATATAAAGCGGGTCTGATATGAATGCTTTAAATTAAATTAGTCTAAGCATTACACCTTTTACTCAAAATTCAAATACAAGTTAACTAAATTAATAAAAGTAGCTACAGCTTAAGTTTGTCAAGAAAAACATGATTTAATTTGGACTACCAAATCCCAGTAAAAGTGTTACCCTTAATGGATAATTAGTGGCTTTAATCCTACGAAGAAATCCTAGCCTGTAGCTATATCATATCCCTACCATCACATCACAAATCTTCTAGATGCTATGCCTTTTTTGGCCCCTTGTCCAAGCAAAGACCAAGATGGGGCGAAAAAGGATGTGTTGGAATTGTTGAAAAATACGATGATGTGGGGCATCGCAAAGGAGATTCTGGGGAAAAGGAACGGGATTTTATACGATTTTATGCAATCTGAAGTTTTGAAACATAGGCTCACGGGCTATCGGCAGTGGCCACTAAGGAGAACATGCTCTTGTCTCGATTCCCAATCCCAAATGTCGTAAATCCGTAAGTACTACGTTTAGGAATTCTCGCTACGAGCACGTGACAGATACGGCCCCGCTAAATAAAAGTAAAACAGCGAGCAGCGAGCTCCGAAATGCTAATGAGTTAAAGATTTTTCATATAAAAGATATGTTTGGATGTGTTTATTGTTATTTTTAGCTTATTTTGTATTTTATTTGTATGTGTAGGGTTATTAAGTAAAATTATTTATTTTTTATTTATATTTATTTATTGATAAATAATATATCTAAGAATAATATAAATAAAATATTAAAATAATTAAAATAAGACAAACAAAATATAGGAGTAAAAATATATTTTCTATTCATGCGCCCATAGTTTCAAGTGTTGAATCTCTTGTCAGAACTTATATGTTTGTTTGGATTGTCATTTATGTATTGTTTTTAAAACCAAACAAATATTGATATGATACCGATAAAAAACTTATAATTTTATACATAAACTAACAAAACTGAATCGATACTAATATTAAACCGATATCGGATCAATATTGATCCGATATAGATAAAAATCCAAACATTAATTTTAGGTTTTATTCCTATATATCAAACGTGAGTAATCGCATTAAGATATTAATAAAATTATAAACATAAAATTTGTAAGTTTCTATAATTCAAGAGAATTGATATTCAAAATGAATAAATATGCTTGTCATAATCACAAAACCTTTAAATGCATAATACGACTAAAATGAAGAAACGTCGCATAAGTTTTTGTCAATATATAAGTTATGATACATATAATATCAAACATGAATCATTATGTTGTTGGATAGATTTATAATGTAAATAGTAACATTGATATAAATTAAATTACAACAATTACATTAGAACATGAATTATCATGAAAAAAATAAAACTATAAAAAATCACTAATTATTAATTCCCTTAAATCATCAAATCTAACACTAGTTATTTCTTCATTTTCATCATTGCCATCACCATTGTTGTCACCATCACATGAAAACATTACTAAAACTATTACCAATGATGTCTATATGGCTAATTTCAAGTCTTCTGTAGAATATATTTGTGCTTCGTCTTTAGTAATATTAATGTTATGATCGTAGTTGTTTTTTTACTTAATTCTATAAACCAATGGATTAAGATTTGATGTACAATTAATAGAATAAGTCATAAACATGCCAATTGATTTTAATTATTATACTACCAATTTCATTAAAACTTTACACCTAATCAATTTTAATACATTTTAATCTATAAAAAAAATCCCTTGAAATTGTAAACTCATAAAATTGTGATAAATTAACTTGCGAATCTAATTTGGTGATTACTATCTTTATTTGAATCTTCAATATGTAATAGTTCATTTTATTATGAATCTTTATTGTAAAAAATTTTAACCATAGATTCATGATAAACACTTCTATGACTATAAAATGGCTAAACAATCACCACTAGACAAGTACTACCCTTCAATTTCCCTCGCTACCACCATTAGATCTACTCAAACTAGAGTTATGCAACTGAATTATGTCTGGCGAGATTTGTTTAACCCATCAAAAGTAGTTGATTAAGATTTTCAATTTGTTTAACAAGTGGATTTTATTTTTTATTTAACTCTTTGGTTTGAGCAGGTCTACTCGTCAAGAGTTGAGTGGACATGCTCAATTCAATGTATAGAAAGGGAAAAAGGGAAAAAGATCTCAGCAAAAAATTAGCTTCCATTGCTTTCTAAAGAGATTCATTTCGAAGGAAAATATTTTGTATTTACAAATTTGTTTAGATTTATCATTTTGTAATTACGAGGAGTTGAAAAGGGACTAACCTTTCGAATATGATTGAAGATACACTTATTATTATTATTATTATTATTATATGTAGTAAAAGAAATATTATGACAAATTTGAACTAATTTATCAACAATATATAATTGACACGGTGACAATACTAGCATTTTCTTTGATTAATATATTATTTTTAGATATCGTATCCATTTGTCTTTAACGATGACTTGTGAATTGCGACTTTCTTTGTGTGTTTTTATATTTAGACATTTCGCTAGCAGTTGCTCTTTTTAGCTTTTATTAGGGATGCAATCGAGTGCGTCGTTATAGGATACCCGTCTGTTCCGTTAAAAATCCTATAGGGTCAGACCCTATAGGGTTTAGGGTCGGGTTTTGGGTTGTACTCATAACTCGTTAGGAAAACCCGACCCGATTTAATTAAAAAAAAATTAAAAATTTTAGTTTAAGGAATTTACTTATTCATTAGTTGAATGATGCTTTTCATATAATTATTTTGTTATTCATGTATTGAGTCACATGATAGGATATAAATTATATTTACAATTAATAATCACTGACCAATTATCCAGAGAAAATCGATTTTCATGTGCAACCTTCCCCATTTTTTCAAAATTCATTTCTTTCCCATGTAACACAACAAAGTATAAAAATTAATTTTCTCAAAAAAATAGATATTAATATATATATAACAAATAAATCAATAATATATAGGTCGTCGTGTAATGTCATCATTTTATTATTATTATTATTATTATTATTATTATTATTATTTTGAGTTGGATGTATTATATATATAATATATAAAGATATATGTAGGTCTTCTAATAATTTTAGGCAATGACATGTCTTGAGTTACTGACTTTACCTTATATATTCAGTTTTCATATATTAATAATTTTTTACCTGTCATTAACGTTTTCTAATTTTTTTTTAAATAAAATTAGGATCTTTATCAACTCCATTGAAATTTTTGCCCTCCTCAACATGCCTCACTATGATAATAATTCAATGAAATAATAAAATGATGCACTTAATTATGTAATAGATTAAACAGGTCGGGTCGGGTTTCTAAAAAATCGGGTCGGGTCTGGGACACCCAATTTATAATCAGGTCGGGTTTGGGATAGAATGACCCAACCCGTTTACATCCCTAGCATTTATGCTCTTAATACGTGAGTTTTATACTGTTTGCAGAGGAACAAAATGCTCAAGTCTCTTTGTCCACACAAGTAAATCTCTTTTCTTAGTCTAAAGTAGGTTGCAATTGTCATCAAAGTGCATTTGATTTTAAGAACAACAATAGTATTTGGATAAGATTATTTATAAAACTTATAAGGTAGAAAGTGACTCCCTTAGTGCAGTAAAGTTGATTGATTTTGAAAGTCATATGTCTTCTGCTCCCTTTCTTAATCTAGTTTCTATTTGTAGGGCTAAGCTAGCAAGATTGGGAAGGGCCAAGATGATCTACACCCCTCGAGAATGCAATACTTTGGCAGACACCACTGCAAGGGTAGACCTAGAGGAGAACTCAGAGCACCTCTCCCATAGTCGATTTTGATTTTTCACTTCTTTGTAATATTTTAAATTTGTTAGACTCTTTTAGCTACCCTAGTGAATCTATTGAAAGCCTAGGCTAATTTGGTTGTATGAACTTTATGCTTTTTTTTTTTTTTTTTACTTTGACTATCAAAAAACAAAAAAAGTTTTAAATTCAATCTAAGTTTAACGTAAATATGCTAGAGGGTGAATGATCAATAAGTGAAACCGAGAGTTATATAGCGATTAAACCAAGCCATTTCCAAGATCGGGTGAAGTTCAATAAGATTGAATTAGATGAGTCTAACTGGTCTCTAAAACTTATGTCTAGACGATAAGATAAAAATGACTATCTCCTCCAATGGTCACTATTTAAGTATATGTCTTTATATATACGTATTTATTTGAAATAATATGCAATTTACTATATTTAGATGAGAACAACTTATTTGGCATGATTGACGTTATTCATCCAAAATTGAATATTGTCGGTTCCTTTGCCATCCCTTCTAAAATAATAATCTTAAAAACCGAGATTGAGCTTTACAAGGAATTTGAGCAAACAAAAGCCCATATAATAACATTAGCCCAAATTAGAAAACTGAGGAGCAAATTGATAGCCCAACAACGCATTCCCCCATATTTTTTTTTAACCCAATTGACATATCTCAAATTCATACCTTCCCATATGTGGATGGCGTCCATTTATTTAAATCCTCTATTTTTGACAAACGCAGAATGCTATTCTCTAAGACTCAAATTCATGCAAGGGACAAACTCAAAGAATAAGCTCCAAGTGAAGTCTATTTTACTTCACTGGAAAATAATTTATTTTTTTATTATAATTTTATATAGATTATATGCTGCCAGATTAACATATAATAAGGTAATAAGCTTGATAATTTTACTTTTCATATATTATTAGAAATAATCCCTTTGTTATAGAAATTTAATATATACACACACAAATAATTTTGTATGAAATCTAATTTTGTATAAATCGTATAACATACATTAGCATATATAGTATTATTAGGCACGATATCATTAGTATCTTTAAATATAAAAATTATATAGATAATTTTCAGTTTTTTGTTGCCCTCAAATAATTTTCAGTTTTCTATAAATTTTTAATGCTTATTCGAATATGACATTTATAACATGTATTACATAAGGATAGGCAAAAGAATCAACGAACCGAACCAATCCGTAACTAAACCAAATCAAACCGAAAAAATGATTTTTTTTTCAACAATTTGATTTAAAAAATTTTCAATTTGAACCAATTCGTAAATTTATGATTTAGTTTAGAAAGTAAATGAAACCAATTCATAAAACCAAATCAAACCATTTTAGGAAAATATAATAATATTTTATTTGTAAGTTATAAGTATAGATTTTTTATGATAATTGATTAAATGTCATATATGTTCATATAATTTAATTTGATATTTATTGTTTGGTGAATATTGAATAAAATCAACTTGTTTGTTTTTAAATTCTTTTTAGGCTCATGATAGATACTTTTTTGTTGATGATGGACTATTATTTTTTTAATAATTTTTAACTTTGTAAAGTATGAAATTTATTTATTTAGTTATAAACTCTTGTTATGTATTAATTGTTTAATATTTTGTCAATAGATCATTTTATTCTTTGATAAATTTTATTGATAGATGATTTTTTATTTTGGCTAGATTTATTGATAGGTGAATGACTTGATGATTCTGTTAAAAATTATAAATTATGACTTATTATGTATTAGTTAATGAATGTATTTTATTGATAGATAACTGATTTTATAGAGAACTATATATTAGAAGTACGATGAATTCATAAAGTATTTTGTTATGATTTATGATATAAACTTTATAAAACGGTATAAATATTTAAGTATCTACACAAATGTAAAAACCCTAGAAGAAGTAAAATCTTTAGTTAGAATTTTGATTTAATCCGTAATTAAACTCGAACCAAATCGTTTAAGATGAAAAAAAAACCATAAATTAGGGTTTGATTTGTTTTTAGAAAAAACCTAATCAAACCGATCTGTGCCTCCCAGTATTACATATGTAACATTGTGTTTGAAAAATAACACTTTGCTGGGCGAAAAAATTGATATTGTTTCTTCCCTTGAATTATATCTTATTTGAAAAATTGATAAAATGTTTAAATACTAGCAACTTGATTGAGGGTTTTCTTTGTTTTCTCTCTTTCTTTTTATTATTATTTTTTTGGGAAAAGTTTTGTTTCATTGAAAACAGGGAGATTTTTAGACCGTAAGTATTTTGATTAATTTTGATAAGACAAAATAAGTAATTAACCAAGTATTTTTGAAAATTTAACTTAAATTGGCAATTGTTAAAATACCTAATTTACTAGCTCGAAAATGCTCTTGGAACGTGTTTTGATCTATTTATCTAATCAGGAAAGCCAGGCCTTGATCCAGATAAGTACTTGTAAATTTCATTAGTGTTTGAAGTCTTTTGGATGCAACAGCCAAATTGGAAGAACTCTTGTATCACTATGCCTAGCAATCTAAACGAGCCCTTATGATTACAATAGATCTATTCAAATATGCAATTTCTTAATTAACATATATGAACTCAATCATAGAATCAATATTCTAGATATATCAATCTATAAAACAATACAAAGCTCATAATTAGACTCAAAAGAACATGAAATTTCATTAAAACGCAATTAAGTACATGACATATAGTAACATCTTAGTTTGTTGTTGTTTAGATGACAATTTTCTACTTCTCCATTACAAAACTATCAAAAGCACTAAACATCTATTACAATAAGTATTATAATGGAAGGGATACACCTGAATGAACAATCTTGAATGATCAGTTGCTTTCCTTTCTTGCGAGCTCTGTTTTTCTTATGCTCTCCAAGAATCTAAAATCATGTTAGGGAAATTAGTGATCTATATATTTGTTTTGTTTTTTATCCCAAAAAACATATTTATACTTGTCAAATGTCGAATATGTCCCTAAATTTCGAATAAGCTTAAGTTCCTCGAATATTTCTTTAAATTTGATCTTGTCTTCCAAAAGTACATGGGGTAAGCATGGGTACATCTATTCAGTTGTATATCTCTGGGATTAGTTATAACTGTTGAATTCATCATACTAGAGAATGAGCACGGTCAGAGCACGACGTAATGTATCTAACCATGCTTCTCATTGGATATTCATACTCCTTTAACTTATGCATAGCACAGTTGGAACATGACAACTTCTTTCTCCTCATGTATCTCACTGATCCTTCAATGACTCGTAAACCAGAATTACACGAGATGAACATGACCACTTATATCTTGTCGTGCTTCGTTTTGTTCTTTAATCCTCATATATATGCTAGAACCAATGCAAACACAACTTTGTTCTTCATGTCATTCTTCACGAAAGACGGTGGAAACACGACTTAACGTATTCAATCGTGTTTCTTACTAACTTCACTTCTTCAATTGCAACTCCATTTCCAATAGAAATATGAGGTGAACATGATCAAATGTAAGTCCTCATGTTTCTCTCTATCTTTGATTCTTCAAAATTAAATCAGAACCAATAGGAGCACTAGTAAAGCACGATTGACTACATTTGCTCATGCTTATCTCTAATTCTTTAAAATTGATTTATATCCAACATGAGCAAGGGGAAAAACAGTTAAATATATTTCCTCGTGTTCTTCATAATTCTGTCATTTTCTTCACCTTGACTCTAGAATTGACATAACTTGATTAATTTATACCCAAAGCCTTTTTTCTTTCAAAAACAAAAAATTGACTAAGTTTAGTATCAAATCTAAATAATAATTTATATAATTTACTACAATCTAGCCTATTAAATATAGAATAAAACACATGTATCAAATTCCTCCATACTTAGGCAATTGCTTGTCCTTAAGCAATTTTAAAAATAACAATAGCTTTTCTATCAATCAACTATTATCACTTAAGAAAACTAATTTTTGATTATCTCGCTTGAATTCTAGCATTAAGATTCAAAAATAAAATTTAACTATTACACTTTACTAATAAATAAAGACTTCTTATATTTTATTGATTTATTCTACCTTCAATTAACTCACATAATTGAAATTTCTTGAAATCTCAACTCTACTCGATTTGTTTATTGCCTTAAAAATACAAATATACTAAATTTTACAAATTAATCATCGTAAATAAAAATTAAGTTATCATTTAAACTAGAATCTCAAAGCAAAATCAAATACTAGATCTACAAAATAGAACGAGATTCAACCACATCTTGTATATCTACTAAAGTGTATATATCTTCCTCATTAATTCTTAAGGTAACACAATGAAAATTGAAAGTATATCCCACCCATATATCACTTGGATTTTCTTTTTCCCTTATTCTTAATTTCTAATTAATTTTTTTTTAATGTTTAGTTGATAGGAGAACGATTCATTGCTCATTTGATTTATCAATGCCTACTTCATATCAACCAACTTTTACTTTAGCTTAGATTAATTGACAGACGAGTCAAACTTTTACTCTTCTTAGGGACTAATGCCTATTCGTGCCAATCAACCTTTGCTTTTATTTTATTTTTATTTTGCCTTCAGAGGAAGGGGTTTTTGCCTGCATCTTTTCATTTTCCTAAGGACTAGTTTTTACCTGCTTTTTTTTTTTTTTTTTCTTTTACATATTGATTTAGAGAAAAATCACCAAGGGAAAATTTCATTTGAACTTCTAATCAAAATCATAAAATCTATAGAACTTCATAAAAAAATACATATAAAATAGTAGACTTAAAAGCACAATTAATTAACTTTCTAATTCGATAATCATGATCTAATTCTAACATTAAAATTAAAGTTCAAATAATGAAGAATTCTCGATTCACTTAGATTCCATAGGTTAACTCTAGCATGGTATCGCTGATACAAAAGATAAAGGAATAAAATTTTCGAGGATTACCCAATTATAAAAGTTAAAATCTAGAAAACAAATAAGTATAAAAATAATTTCATCCTTTATATATAAATTTTTTTATACAATTATTATTTTTCTAGATATATACATGGATAGAATGCAAAACTTTCACAAAAAAAAAAAAAAAAATTCTCACATTTTCAAAACTTAAAGTGAGATAACTAAATAGTTTTCTAATGATATAGTCAATTTATCCTTTAACAACTAGATTTTTATAATTTAAACTCCAGCTGAGGACATACCATTGCTTTAGTAATGCGGAAATTTGAACTTCTTCACAACTTAAATCTACCTTAACAACCCCCCACCCCCCACCCCAAAATCACACTCCCCACCCTACCCTCCCCCAACCCCAAACACACACACACACACCACACACAATCATCACATTGTCCTCAATGTCTTAAACTAAGCAAAGAAAGAAAAAATAACGAAATAAACAAAAAACAAACAAAACAAAATAAAGTGAAGAAATGAAAAGACAAGAACTTCCTTAAAATGACATATTCGAATTTGAACAAGATAGAGACTTGATTCTTGAGTAAGATCATTCTCAAGGTATTTGATTGTTCTCTCAACAACTAACCTGAATATAAAAAAAAAAAAATTAATAGACTATCAATAAGAAAGAAATAAAAATAAAAGTTAGTCAAAAGCAAAGAAAGATGGTTAGCAAAGAAGTTAACATTAATTACATATATTAAGTCTTTAATGCAAATAAGAACAAAAAAATACAAGTTCATAAAAAGAATATAAAAGGGGCAATTCATTCATCATTCAAATATTCTTATTATCACTTTCCAACTCTTCTCTACCATCATCTCTACTAGGGGCGGATTTTGGTTTGGTGGAGGGTGCCGACAAGGGCCCAGCAGCCCCCTCCCCCTCCCCCGCCCCCCCCCCCCCCCCCCCAGACCACAGAAAATTAAATTTTAAAGTTTTTTTTAAATAATGTTATATATATAATATATATTATAAAGAGAAAACTAGATATAAAACTAAGTGTGGTGTAGTGGTTAACTATCTACTTTTATATCCATAAGATCATGGTTCAAATCTAATGAGATAATTTTTTTACTTTTTTTTTTTTAATTACGCTAATTGCTTCTCTCTCTTACACCAACTACTCCTCTCTCTCTATATATATATGTTTATTTTCAACTTTTCTTTCACGGTAACAAACAATATTAAATTCTTTCATCAAAAAATTATCAAACTAAATAAATTCTTATTAATAACTATTTTTTTAATTAATGCTATTTAAATGTACATGAAATATTAATAACTATCCTATACATATATTTTTTTATTTATTTATGCTAAAAGCAATTATATTGCACATTAATTATAAATTTGATTTAGTAACATTATTTTTTTTCTACATGTAATGCTAGGAAAATGAACACAAAATTATTTGATATTGATAGAAAGGAAAATATTTCCATCATTAATTTAGAATTCAAATAATATATATACATATATAATATAAATAGTAGCAACTAGAATGGGAAGTTGCCAATAAAAAAGTTTCGTACAAAAGTTTAAATTACTTGAGATTATCATTAAAGTCTTCAACAAATATTTTTATGATATTCAATATAGTAAAAAAAAAATCCATTTTTTTAATCAATTACCTTATATATTTTTAGTAAAAACAAAACCCTTATGGCCTATACATTTGTTGGATTGTTTTCAGATTAAAAAATCAAGAATATTAGCATTGATATAAATTAATTGAAATTATGAAAAAAAAGAGAAAATATATAAAATTTCTTTAGCTATGGATTAGAATATTAATGGCAAAAGAAAAAAAAGAAGATATTAGAATATTAGATGGAAAAGATTATAGGAGGATAAAAATTCAATATAAATATAAATATAATAATAAGATTTAAGATTATAATCCAAGTCATTATTTACTATTATAATCAACTAAAGGCAATAAATGCTAATAAAGTAATGTAACGCCCTAAATAAGGTATTACAACCCCCCACGTGTCCCTCTCTTAAAAGAGACACGCAAAGGCTCTAAATCCCAATACCACAAAATATAAACATATAAAAATCTCCATGAATCCACATTTAAATACTAGAAGGAACAAAAACCCATGAAAACCTGAATATTATAACTTTCAAGTATCCTATAATCTAAACTAAATTCCAGTTGGCAAAACCAAAGTCAACAATAATCCAGAAAAGATCTAACTTCCAACTTGAAATCATATAATTCTGTTTAATAACAATTACATAAAAACCAATAACTTCAAATCCTCAAATCGATAAATAATCAAAATATTGTTTCAAAAATCTTCAAAACTCAAGAAATCCTTTTTCATAGTCATGTATAGCATCCTATTCCTCTGCAGTATAGTCAGGTTCCACTATCGCCATCCCCATGATCAAAATACAAGTCATAACCAACAAGTTAAAACAATATCTCCATCACTTGCACCTGAAAAAGAAAGGAATGAGCGAAAACGCCCAGTACGCCAATCCACAAACAAAATGCAAATGCACAAACAACATGTATATATACGTGCAACTAACTAAAATGCAAACAACAGATTATTATCTTCATTAAGTCTGCAAAACAACACAGTTTAGAATCATAGATCTCTGCTCCCAACTTGGAGTTACTCAGACTCCTGAAAAACAACCATATATCGAAAATAAATAATTATATACATAGATTGGTGAATGGGTCCTCCCCAAACACCCGCGGCCATACTGCCAATAAACAATAAATCTACCGGAATCATCTCCAAGTGCAACTCCACTAGGGACAACGACACACAAGGATCATCAGGGTGCCTCACCAGTATCACTGTCTGCCAGGTCTTTACTGGTCAAAGCCAAAGACAACCAGAAAAACAATTTACGCCAAATAGAATTAAGTTCATCTATATATCTGTTCCTACAGGCAACAATCAGAAAACTAACCTGCAAGCAAAAACAACAAACAAGGAAAGGTCGTACCTTTTCCAATTCCAGAACAATTTCTCCAAATCCACAAATCCCATGATCCAACAATACAAAATCTCCAAATCTCCTGATATACAAATAAATAGAAATATGTAAATCCCAAACCCATACAACCCTAACGTATCAAAATCTCCAAAACCTAACCTCTATGGAAACCACAACAAAAATTTCTTTTTTTTTTTTTTTTCATCAAACTCCTCAAAAACTCAAAAAGAACATATCTTTCTCTAAACCTAATATGGAAATCCACATAAACAGACAATCTCTCCATAAAACTGAACTTTTATTCAACCTTTGATTTAAAGGATGAGACTTACCTTTAATTCTTCCTGAAACCAAACCTTAGGTTTTCTTCATTTATCATTAGATAAAAACTCCAAAAAAACAACTTCCTCCAAAACCCTAGATAGATAAACCAACAAGAACAGACATGATATCATTAATCGTTCTCCTTGTTTAAATCTACGATAAAAAAGACATAACTTACCTGATTTGAATCTGATCCTTGCTTGTTTTCCCGAAAGATTGGATCTTGATAAAAACTAGGGTTTCCAATAAAAATCCCTTCAAAATCTAAAAAAAACCCTAAGGAAACGAAACGATATATGAAGAATCTTGATAGATAAAGGCAAGATTACTTACTCTTGATCCAAATCTGATCTCCCTTGATTTGTTCTTCAAAAACACCCAAAAACTCTCAATTCTCTCTTTCTGGTCAAAGGAAGGAGGTTACAAATGAAAAACACGAACCCTAGGATTTCTTATAACACACAGGAAACGAAAGGCACCTCATGTATTATATGCCTGCCATATAATACACATAAATAAAACTTATAAGGATGGACCATAAAACCCTCTTATTTTTCAGCATATGACAACTTTTACCCTTTATCATAATTTATTGAAGATTTACTATTTTTAAAGACTTGTTGACCAAGAACCCTCTTATTTATAGCAAATGACAAACTTACCCTTCTTTATAATTTATTTATCTTTATATTACAGTAATGTTGGGAGAAAAAAAAAAGAATAAATGGAAACTATTGCACATGACAAGTACTATTATTGTTGCACTTTTTCATATATTGGAACCTTGAGAGAAAAAAAAAGTTAAAAGAATAAATACAAAACTGTCATATATTAAATGCACCTGCAAAGTACAATTATTGTGCTATTGTTGGAGTTTGAAAGTAAAAGTGCTTGAATGGAAATAGTTCAGTGTGCTGTGACACATTTCAATCTGTTTATATCTCTATGGCTTAACTTAGAAGCCAAACTTATACGAAAATTTTTTTACGCTGGGTAGCCAATGCCCCTGTTGTCATGAGTCGGGAGTTTCACCCCTCAAAGAGTTCCCATGCGGCACTCAACCATCCCTTTAAGCATCGTTTATTGTTAATCTAGGTGGCAAGCCAGCCTAATCTTCCTTGACTTCCAAGGTCAGTTCCGAGCCCCTATTCTCATAAGAAGCGCTCTCCTGGCTTTGCCACGATCCCTCATACATTTGGAAGGTTCAACTATACCAACTGATTTCAGCTTACCTTGGCCTCATCAGGAGAGTGGCATCAACTCTCAACCAGTTTGTCCATGGGAGGCTAGACCCGCCTTTAGATGTAACCCATATCTCGAGCAAACCCTCTGCTGATGCCACCCATAACTCAATATACCCAAGTCAAACATCCCCATAAAGTGCTCAACTCTTGGACCGTGATACTCTCCCCCACTTTGTCACGCCCCAAAGGGTACCCAAAACACGACAGTCCACCACACTTGATATTTAAACTTAAGTATGACAACCTTAGTCATCCCATAAGTTTACATACCGGGTGTAAGGTGTACTTGCACAACTTTTAGAATCACACTTTGAATCAAATAGTCTTAAGAAGGCATACAATAGCATTAAGAATGAAAATCACAATAAGGTAATTAAATCAAGTCTTTACAAAAGTCAAGGGAGCGTACCCCCACCAAAATAATAATAGAAGTCTATCTAGTCAAAAACCATATTACAAACATCAAGGTTTATGTTAAAGAGATTTTTCTAGAAGTCCACGTCTCTAGCTAGGTCTCGATTTCTTCAAAAGCTCCTTCATCCAAAAGATAACCCTATGAAAAGTATTCTCTTGGAACAACAAAAAATAGGAACACCACAATAAAACTATCGGGTGTAAGCCAACAGGCTTAGTGAGATTCATTTCCAAATATTTAATACTCAACAATAGTTATAACAACAAGTTATTAGCGACCATAAATGCACAAGCACATGAGCATACAATACATAAGACCGTCCGAAAATCTTATGTTGAATGGATTTACGCCTCCATTCAGGGTTAGGTGTTTCAAGCCCATACAACCACATTTTAATTCTTTTCACTTTTTATTTGGGTTGATACATGTGCCTATCCACCACCTTTAAATTTTTACTATGATTGATATAGGTGCCCACCCACACACATTTTCAATTCCAGCCCATACACTAACACTCGAGTTTACAGGCCTCTCGTTGCCCATATTATTATGCCTTCTTTCCACAAAGGTATAATATCTTATGCAATGTGACTCATTACGTGATATGCATGTACAGTTTATTCGTATAATCGTGGCATATTAATTAAGCAGATTAAGTGCGATCATAGAGAATTTCAGACAATCTAAGTCTATACTAGCTCATACAAGGATTTTTCAACAAGTCTCATCTCGATATACTTATCATTCATTCAACTAAGATTAGATCACAAATCATCATAATTTTATCTTTTTCTAATTCTAATGCCACTATGATTACAAGCACATACATGGGTATAACTATTTAAGAAATGAACTCACTCGGCCATGGAGAGAAATCCACTAGTCGTAGTAGTCCTCGGGGAGTGGAAATCCGTCCTCTAATTCACTTAAGTACAAAGAATACCTGAAATGAGTATTTCTTATAAAGTTCTAATAACTTAACAATTCTAACTACTAAGTTTGTCAATTCCTGCATAAGCTAAAGTCCTAACTTTAAATGACCATATATAACTCATTTTAACTCGGAATTGAGCATATAATATACCGATTCCTATCTACTTCGGAAGATCTATCCATTCCTAATATTATTTCGAAGTTTCGAAAATGTTTAGGTCACTAAATAAGCTGATCAGTTCTGATCGGTCGAAGATTCCAATTCCTAAAAATAGTTTTGTGAATGTTTGTGATGTTTCTAGCATATAGTTTAACTACACATGCAATATTGATGATTTCCTATCATGAATGACATGATATGAACTTGATTCATGCATGCTTTTGACATTATTTACTAAAAGGAAATTTAAGAAAACTTTTTATTTGTAAAACTCCATGACTATATACTTTCAAGAAATCTAGTTTCCTAACTTTGACCATCCCCTTTTGTTTTGGATTTATTTTCTTAAGAAAATCACGTTATCCTTGTTCAGATTGAGTTTTCATTATACCTATTACCCAAGCCTTCATTTCTACATAAAAACTTGCATTTTACACTTTGCAAATATGTTTTCAAATAGGATTTATCCAAAAATCCGAATTTCTTGAACTTAAATTTTTGAATGATTCTTTTGGGAAAAACTTGTTTAATGCAGTAAAACTTAAAACTTTAAGATACCTATCACTTAAGAACTCCATTTAATACATAAAACTTCTATTTTTAGCTTAGATGATAGGTGTTCTTATGGCCTACATTCACAATTACGAATTTCAATGTTGACTACTATCTAAAAATTTTCCATATAGATTCCACTTCTTGTTTTATACATTGTTCTCATCAAAAATCATTTTTAACTTATAAAAATCACTACTTAAGGATACGTATTATCTATATCATTCATTTTTCATATAAAACATGAGTTTTAAAGTTGATAAAAGGGTTTTCAAAATAGGTCTTTAAAACCATGCGAATTTGTCTTTGAACATTTCAAACAAAAACTTTTCCTTTGTAAGTTCCTTGTTTTAGTTACCTAAGCATCTACGAACTACAACACCTATATACACAAAACAAAGCCTTTATGAGCATTAATGCATGATAACATAAATTATCTATAAGATCATAAATGTCAAGTATGGTATGAGTATCTAGAAGCTAGATCTACTACTCATGATGCATTAAATGTAGTTTAAAAGCATGAACATGGGATTTTTATGCTAGATCTCTACTTTATTCTACTCCTACATGCATGAACATGAAGATATTTCAACAAAAACTTAATCAAACACAAGATCTACTCTTGTGATGGCTTTATATTCATGTAGTAGCATTTTCTTGTCCCTAGCAAGTGCTCATGGGGACTTAGATTGAAAAAACTTATGAATAATCTTGCCATTACAGAATTAATTGATAGGAAAGCTCAAGAATCATCACCTAAAACTTGAAATAGATGAGAAATGAAGAAAAAAAGCTTTTGTGTGTGTGTGTGAGGGGAAAAAGCTCACGGCAAGAGGCAAGAAATGAGAGGGTTTTGAGAGCTTTTGGAACAAATGAATAAAGTGAAGAGAGAGAAAGTAAGGATTATTTATATTAAGCAAATTAGGGTTTTGTTTTAAGTAATAAAAGGAGATAAAATAAAACAAATTGAGGGAAAAAGGAGGGGGCACCGATCACAAGGAGTGAGAGAGTTGAGAGAGAGAGAGAGAGAAGAGATTTTATTTTATTTTGAAATTGTAATTTATGTAATAAAATGTATTAAATGTAATAATTTAGTAAGAAACAAAAATTTCTTGGAAAAGAAAATTTAATAAATAGTTGTAAGGTTGTAAGACTAGGGTATGGGTATGTGTGTAGTAGGTTGTAATTGTGAATAGTAATAAATAGTCGATAAGACATTTACTTTACCGGTAGTAAAGAAAATACGAGAAAAGACTCTAACTGTAATTTTTATAACCCGAAAAATTATAAAACGTATATTTTTGAAATCCTTATAAAATTTCGGTTCTAAAGAGTATTTCGGAATATTTTTCTGAGTTTCTAGTTTCGGGGCTCACTTTTCTGTAATGAAGCTCGGGATAGCTCGGAATAGAAAATTTTTCAAAATCAAAACTTTTTATGGTTTGAAATATACTTTAAAACAATAATCCACATTAAATTATTCTATAGAGGTTCTTTCAAATTGAAATCGAAGAAAAGCCGGATCTAAGGTTCTTAGGTTGCTCATACTAATCCTGTTTGGGGTTTTGGTTTCCGATTTTCGAAGTTTACTCGGTTACTAAGAAAACCGGGGTTTACACACTTAAAATTCATGACGTCCTCGTCATGAGGCAAATTTGCTGCAGCCACTACACACTCTCAAGCTCTCACCCCTTCTCCTCACCCGTTGTCAACACACCCAAGATCATCTCACAAGGACTTCGAGCTTTCATAGGTGTCCTCTCGTCCTCACCTATTCATCCATCCTCCGAGATCGCCTCTTGTTGAGTTGCCTAATAATAGGGTTTGAGCATAAGATCTTACTTCAACTCCAACTCGCAAACAGCTGTCCTTTAGCAACGATGTTCTCACTCTGGTGGCCGCTCCGCTTGAGCTTCATCCACACGAGCTGAATTGACAACAGTATTAGGGAAAATCCTTGTCTCCACTACTCGCAACACAGCTACACTTTGGCAACAATGTCTTCTCTCTAGTAGTTGCTCCTCCTGAGCTTCGCCCACATGAACCGCATCTACAACAAGAATTACCTACTCGCTAAGAACTCTAGGTAGTATTTAAGCGGTCTCATGGAGCTGCGAACTTTGGCTTTGATACCATTTGTCACAGGACAGGAGTTTTACCCCTAAAAGAATTCCCATGCGGTGCTCGACAATCCCTCCAAGTATCGTTTGTTGTTAATCTGGATGGAGAGCCAGCCTAATCTTCCTTGACTTCCCAGGTCAGTTCTGAGCCCCACATTCTTATAAAGAACGCCCTCTTGGCTTTGCCATGATCCTTCATACGTTTGGAAGGTTCAACTATACCAACTAGTTTTGGCCTGCCTTGGCCTCATTAGGAGAGCAACATCAACTCCCAACTAGTTTGTCAATGGGAGGCTAGACCCGCCTTTAGATGTAACCCATACCCCGAACAAACCCTCTGCTGATGCCACTCATAACTCATTATGCCTAAGTTAAACACCCCATAAAGTCCTCAACTCTCGGACCCTGACACCTGTGGCGCCGCACCCACCCCCTCTCCCCAAGCTTGTCCCTACCTTTAGAGCTATAATACCATGTGGAAATACAAAGTATGAAACTAAACTTACAATCTAACTAAGGAGAATATGGACAAAGAGACCTTGAACAGGAAGAAGAAAATGAAAACAGAAAAGTTTTGTTTTGTCATTGTATTTGTGACCCATAACCAAATGAAGTAAATGCCACTATTTATATCTACGTTAAACTCTAACTAATCCCCTAATTGACTTATGTACACATGTAGAAGAATTACAACGACAAGTGGCACAAAATAAATAGATAATAAAGTCTAATATCCTTCACAGTAACTCATGCTTTTAAATTTTTTCATATATTTTAGAGAAAGAGACAAAGAGAGAGAGAGAACTGGAATGTAAAAGTGAAAAATTACCCGATTCATCCATCTTTAAGAGTAAAAAGTTTTTTATCATTTTTTTTCTTTATGTAGTTGATATTAATTAATGGATGGCATATATATTTATAAGCAAGACAATGAAATAGGAAGAAAAGATAGAGAGTGATGATTAGAGGATAGAAGAGATTAACTAATTCATTTTTTGATAAATTTATATTATTGTGATAACTTACTTAGAGTACTAAGTTTTTGGACTTTGTAGTAAAATTGTTCATTTTTTTGGTGCCATTGTGGGCAATTACCATAGTACAAACTTTTTGGACCTTCGAGCAAATTTCATCAGTGTTTGGTAAATTGTTCCTTTGTGGTATCTCACTAACATTCTATAGTATTAACTTTGTGCTTTGTAATTGTAGTTGCTTTTTACCATACCATTATTATTATTTTGCACTTTGTGGTTAATTTGTTCATATATTGGTAAACTTATGTCATTGTGTTCTCTTACTATAGTACAATTTTTTGCACCTTAAACTTGCTCATTTTCTATTGCAAAGTCGTGTTATGTTTTAACTTGCTATAATACTAAATTTTTGCAAATTGGGGAAATCATCATCACTTCTTGGTAAAATTGTTCCATTGCGGTAGCTTGCTAATTTCATTGGTACCTACTTTAGCACTTTGTAGTAAACCTGTTCATATTTGGTAAAGTTGTGCTATTATGGTAACATTTTACATTTTGTGGAAGCACTTAATCTTTTTTGGGTTGATAACAAAAATGACACCTAAACTTTTTGCAAAATGTTTAACTAGGCACCTGCAGTTTCATTTTGAATAATTTGGAACATAACAAAGATTTCGTAGGCTTTTTTTATATATAGAATTTGGTTTTGACAATTTTGATACGTAAATAAAGTTTTCACGAACTTTTTTGATACTTGAATAAGAACAGATAGTGAAGTTATAGTAAAGTTTCATAATAACATAAATAATAAGAAGGGTAGAATTAGAAGATGGTGTAGATTCTTAGATAGAATAATAAATAGCAAATATAAGTAGTCTATGAACATATAAAGGGTAATGATAATATCTTAGTAGATATTAAGTAGACTAAAGATTTGGTTTATGTCTTCGTAAGAAAAATGGACAAAGTAAAGATTGGACCTACAGAACTCAAAGTTTATCCTTCTAGCTCTAATCTTAAATTTAGATTACCTAGTAGTGTAAAAGTCAATGAAGTAGAAAGAATAATTTTGATTAACTTATGGTCAATAGCATAAAATTAGAAGATTGAATGCATTGCCATTTTACTTATTACAAGATAGAAGGCCAAATAGGTTTAATTAGTATGTTGCATATAACAGTAGACATAATGGGGTTTATAAATCTTAGAGTGAAATCCAAAGGCTAACCTAAGGTTTTCCTAATCCTTTGTATAAAGGATTTATATCATTAAAAAGTGCATTCCAATTTGTTAGGCAATATATAGGACATACATATTTCATAGAATCAATAATTAGACTGGGAACATCATCATCATCAGTAGAAAGAAATGCTGGGTGTGACGCAACAAGGACATTCTCCAATAGAGAGTAATATAAAAATCTCATCACCATATTATCATGTATTAGAAAGTGATTTAATCCATTTTTTAAAATGTTGTAGATATTGTGAAGTTAATGTAAAAATAATAATGTAAACCCTGAAAACTCCCATAATATGAAACAACTTTAGATTAGAATTTATGAACTGACTAGTAAACCTAGAGGTTAACCAGAAACCCTAAGTTAGATAGATAATTCAAATTTGGCCGGTTTGGGACCCATAAACTTCATAAAAGAACTTCTTTGATCCCAATTGATTCCAAAAACGAGATTTCGTATCTGGAATTGATAATTCAAGGTATGATCAAAGGAAACTTTAAATTTCAAAACCGAATCCTTGTCAAACAAATAGATTAAACGGAGAAAACCTAAATATAGATATTAAGTGATTACTTTAGTATTCAATAGAGACTTGGAATTAAAACAAGGTATAGTAATGAACTTATATTTGCATTGGAACCCTAAAATTCGAGATTTCTAGATAGTAATAAACTACATCGATAAGATTTCATAGTGAGTATCCAAATATAATATATATAACTAATTTAGCCTATATATTAGTAGTAATATTAAGTAAACGACTCAATAGGGTTTTAGTTAGAAAATTGTGATCTTAAGATGAACTGTTAGGATTATAAGTACCTAATAAAAACATAAACTGATGTATAACTTGAGATCTAGACCTCAAACACAGATTTGAATCATACCAATATTCAAATTAGGGTTTTCTAAAGCTCTTAGAGCCTGAAACGAAAATTGACCCGAAAAGCTTATAAAACCTAAATCGCGTAGGATAAACTTTTCTTAAATAAATAGATACGTATAATTAAAACTTAAATTTGTACTTTTTGTTAAACTAAACATCTTGTAGGATCCATTAAAGGCATTTGTATATATATATATATACATATATAAGCTAAAATATACCCTAATAGTGTAATAAACTACCCGAAAATTCAACTAAATAATATTTAACTATTATATAATTAAGATATATACATATACAACTTGCAGGAGACGATTTCACATGGATTGAAGGGCTGTGATCTTCTCAAAATTGTTGAGCCGAAACTTCCACAATTATTTGCACCAAAGTCAATATAAATCTACCTTAAGCCAATCTAAAGTGGACAACTCACTCCTGCTTTAATGACAATCAAACAAGGGAATGAATGAGCCACAAACAGGAGCAATTCGTTTCCAATTTGAGGAAGAAACACGGTCGAATTTTGCACTTCGTTTATAATATATATACATATTAACGAACTCGAAAAGGCAAACAAACAAGCTTCGATTCCTCTCAAACTTTCCAGAATACAACTATACCTTATTAGAGTTGAATCAACCCAAAAACCAATTTTTAAACACTCACATCAACTTAGTTTGAAAATTCAAACAAAACTGGAAAAAAAACGCGTGGAAACAAGCTTGAGGTAAGTTGATTTCATTCCGCGAGTTTTCTTTCAATTTTAAGGATTGATACTGACTCCAAAACATCCTAAGAAGCTAACCAAGTCCATTAGGAGCTTCGGATTTCACCGAGAAGTCACAACGAAGGTGATTTTCCCAAACCCTAACCGAGCTTGATGATTCAAAATAGTGGGTAACATGTTGTTTTTATGTGTTTTTCTTACATATTCAAGTAGATTAGGTTCCTAGGAGTCTATAGGATCCAAAATCCCGACGTTTTAACGTCGGGATTGGTCAGAATCGGCCGCGGCTCATCGGGAAGACAATGAACAGTAATTCTCGATGAGCACGGGGGTACAACGGGCGTGTTTAACCCGTGTACCTCTTGGCCAAAATTTATAAAAAAAAAGAAAAAAAGAATGAAAAACGAAAGCAAATAATGTAAATATAATATAATATATTTTTTTAGAATTATATTATTATCCTGCAATTATTATTTATTTTTGGAAAAAGAAATAGTAATATTAAGCCTAATAATTCAAAATCAAAATTTATTTATTTATTTAAATTAAAAATAAAATTATTTTCTTGCCTTATTAAATATATAATGTTTGAGCATTTAATCTATTAATATTATCCAAATAGAATTTTTTTTAGAAATATAAATTTACTTCTAGTAAGTAAATTAAGTATAATGGATTTTCTAACTACAATTATTAATATTTTAATATTATTAAAAGAATTTTGTAAAATTTTCGAAAGTATTATTTCTGAAATAATAAAAATTATTCTAAAATTATTTTATAATAATATGATTTAGTGTAAGACAATTATTATAATTACTAATGTGATGAATATAATTATTCTTCTTATCTATTTCGGAAATTTTATTATTATTATATTATTTTTATTATTATTTATTATTATATTATTATTATTATTATTGTTGTTGTTGTTGTTGTTGTTGTTATCATTGTTATTAGTACTATTGATGTTATAATTACTTTTAGTATTATTATTGATAATAATTATTTATCTTTATTATTTACGGAAAAGAGGAATAATTTCGAAAATAATTATATTAAATGAATAAGTCCTTTAGTGAGTGTATTTTCATAAAAATGATATTTAACTAATTTTATATATATAAATATAGATATAATTTATGAGTTAGTAAATACTAGGTATATTAAATATTTGTACATAAATAGATAACAATGGAAATTTAAGTAATCCAAATTGTGTTAAGGAATATCTATACTCTATAAGAAAAATTTATTAAATAATTAAAAAGAAAACTAATAGTTTTGGACAATAAAAATGAATTAACTAAATTATTAAACTTTCCAAATACCCAATCAATAGATTCAAATCCAACAAGAATCAATAAAATAAAACTGTGAGTACAATGATTTTAGAACTTAGGGTATTTCAAAAGAACTAGTAAGAATAAAACAGAATCCCAACAAACCATTAGGACACTTAAATATTCATAAACAAATTGTATAATCGGAAATTTTAATAATTAATATTTATCTCAATAGTGACTGACTCGTATTGGGAGGACTTACCTGAAGATTACTACGATTAAATAGGATGGACAGTGAGTAACTCAGTCTATTACATTGGTTGTGCTGTACTAGTAGTGAATCTTAAATAAAAAATAAATGAAAATTGGTGTACTGTTTAAAATATGAAAAGTTGTGTATTGTATTCCATTGATTGCCATGTCACTCTAAAATAAGTGATAACACAAATGCATGTATCTTGATAACGTAATATATCTGATTGAGTGTCTGTAATGCTTGATCACCTCCATTGACTAAAAACTACTGGTACTATAATGGAAAATAATCATGCATTACATACTATGCATAAAAAGCATTTGAGTAAGTGTAGCCTACTACGTGTTAGTTTTCTCGATCTCTGATGATGCTTGAATTATCTAGGCCAGAGAGCTATTAGTTAATTGCAAGATTACCTTTGTTCTGTTGATACTATGGAACTAAATGTAAATGAAGACACCGCTTATGGTATTACATGGGAATAACTAACACTTAGTGGAGTTTCTAAAGCTAAAACAGGAAATAAATAATGAAACATGATAAGCTTAAAGAGATAATTAAATTGAATATTATTATTTCCTGAAAGCTTAAGTCTCTCCTCGGTAGGTGGACCATAGATTGTGATCCTTCAACCCCGATGGGAGGGCGTAAATCTTCATCCTGTTTGGATTCCAGGTTATCCAAGCTTGTAGTGTTCATTTGTTCGATTGATACATTTCATATGATTGTTAATTAACTTGTATGTTATATGTAATAAGTTCTAGTTATTCACTGAGCTTGTATTTTAGCTCACACTTTCACAGTCCTTTCAGGTTCACTTTGCGACCCTGGCTCATTACTAGCAGGAGCATTGTCCCGGTAAGAGATTAGAAGCCAGAAGTTTAAAGTTTAGTATAGGGTTAGAATATCTATATCTGTATTAGTCTTTGGATGCATTTAATGTGCATTAGAATCATCAGTTAAGGTTGTAAGAACTTATAAAGCATATGATCTGTAATATTGTAGTTCGTAATAGTTGTTTACTAATTTACATCTTATATATGTTTGTTTATATTCCTTCCAAGAAACTAAAAGATCCTGTTTTTGAAAATCATGTCATTCCTAGAAGGTAAACTAATAATGATAATCGAGTGGGTCTTGATTATTATTATTAGAATACCCTCGGGGTGACAAATAAGATGTTTAAATGAACAAGTTTGAGAAAAAGAAGAAATAAACAAACAGCTTGCAAAGGCCTGTGCTAAGTCGGTATGAAAAAGGTCCACGAAAACTTTGTTTAGATACTAAAATTATCAAAAGCAAACTCCAAGTATGAAAAAAATCCACAAAAACTTTGTTTAAGTATGAAAAAAAATCCACAAAAATTTTGTTTAAGTACCAAATTATTCAAAACCAAACTTTTAATACCTAATTGAACTTTTCACAAAAGTTCAGGTGCCGTTTTTGGCATTATCCCCCTTTTTTTTCTATAAAGTTGTGCCATTATAGTATCTTGCTATTGTACTAACTTGTTATTTGTGCCATTATGGTTGTGTACTATAGTACCAACTTTTTAGACATTCTAGTAAATTTGGTCACTTTTTGGTAATATTTTCCATTTAGCATTGCAATTCGCGTTATTGTATCGTGTCCCATATCCATATCTAATCAGGTTCATGTTTAAAATACCTCAACTTGTGAGTCAACCTATCTATTAATCGTGTATGAAAACTTAAACCCGTGACCTGACCCATTTATATCATATCTTGTGTCTCATGTCAATAAGTTAATTGATTAATAAGACATGAAAATATATAGATTCCATCGGAATTTAAATATTCTATATTGTCTTAGAAAGTTATTATATTAAAGTAGTTATCATTCTAGGTAGATCTAGTTATATATTATATTGCGAACATAAACACATATAACATATTCAATTTACACAACATATATTTTATGTTTCTAACATATGACTTATATATGTAAAATTATGTTATATCATACAATATCTATTATATATGTTACGTGATATACATATATATAGGTTATGACATATGTCGTATATAATTTATAGTTTTAATTATATAAACTTTAAACTATAAATGTTATATGTGATCTATATTTTATAACTATATATATCATTTATGTAATAAATGAATTATATATTTATATTATACACATATGTATATAAAGGATTAATGAAAAAATGGCACTTGAATATGAAGTTTTTTTTGAATAATTTGGTATCCGAATAAAGTTTTTGCAAACTTTTTTTATATCTAAAGCAAGGTGATCAGGTACGAAAAAAGTCTGTAAAAATTTTGTTTAAGTATCAAAATTTTCAAAACCAAACTTTAGATATTTGATTGAACTTTTTATAAAAATTTAAGTATCAAATTATTCAAAATGAAGCTTTAGGTACCTTATTGAATATTTTGTAAAAGTTTAAGTATCATTTTTTACATTAACCTTGATATAATTTTTTTTTTCTTTTTTGCAACCTATAGATCTTATATGTATAGACAAGCATATATACATGCATACACATTATAAATATTTGTTATATATAAGTTTATGTCATTATATATTATTTAATATATTTATCATTGTTATGTGTAGTCTATAAGCATTATATGTACTATATACAGTCATCCACATTATAAATGTTCTATATACAATATCTATTTTAATATAGATATTTATACAAAATGTTATATTCATAATCTTGATATAATATATAGATTTTATTATATGTATACATATAATTGTTATAGGTACTTGGTTTCCATACTATATGTATATATATTGTGTATGTATATGTATATATGTTGTAAATGTATCAAATAAGTCAATTGTATATTAATATATAAATTATACATATTTTATTTGTTAAATAATGTCTATTTGTTATATGTATAATGTACATATAATTCATAATATGCTATAACTATATATATAATATGTTTCTTGTATGGATAGTTTTGTCATTTTATAATTTAGTTATATACAATAATATAATATTTTGACTAAATAAGCATACCAAAGAATAACAATATATTTTAATGGGTTCGCAGGCTTGTAAACGTGTTTAGCTCCTAAACCCAAATCCAGGCACATTTAAATTCATGTCGTCTTCGAGTTTGACCTATTTATTATTTGTGTCAATTTTTACTTATCCAAAACCTTTTATAATTATGTCATATCGTATCCAAATTCACTAGCCAAGTCCTAAATTGCCGACCCTAGATCCATTGTGGCAACTCGCTAAGTACCAACTTTTTAACATTTTATGTTAAATTGTTTTTTTTTTTTTTTTTTTTTTTTTTTTTTTTGGTGAAGTTGTGATTGTGGTAACTTATTAGAATGCCAACTTTATACATTTATATTTTTGTTCAGATTTTTGTGATGTTATGCTCCTATGGTTTGTTATAGTATCAACTCTTATGACATGTATTAACAATTTAAGCCCTTCTCATTAAGACAACCTTTTGCATAGCAATGGATAGCCATACGGTAGAAATAACACAAGTGACTCAACATGGCAAGGCAAGGCAAGGCAAGAAATGCCTTATCTCAATTATTTACTTATTTAGAGTAGACAGAGTAGAGAGTACAAATGAGCCTCACTTTGCTTTGCGTGTTTTTATACAAAAATAGCACTAACCACGAGCTAATTCATTTCAAGCAACACCATGAAATTAATCTTAAAAATGATTAATCTGAAACGTAATTAAACTTTTATGCCTAATACCCATAATTCATAAACCCAATGCAAAGGGGAATCCGGTGCTTCCCAACCAGCTGCTACCAGCAATAAAATTTCCAGGAGTGAATGGTGCAGCCTCAGCAGCTGCTTTTAGAACCCTATAGCCCTTCCAAGTTACTCTTTTAGATGTTCCAGCACCAGCACCGGTGTTTAAATATTCAGCATAGTATAATGTTTCTAATGCAAATGTACCACTCCACTCGTGCCACCCCACGGGGTCTATCACATCACTTATAGACGACTGCATTATGACGGTCCTGGAATAGTCCTTCCAGGGCCGTCCTAGATAAGTAGGGAAGCTGCCTTTGACTGCTACCAAATCGGTAGTGGCACCAATTCTACATTTTTGAATCACGATTCCCGTGTTCTGGTTCGGATCGGTCCTGCCCTGGGCAGTAACCATGTTTTTCTGGCCTGGACCAGGCCGGCGGGCATGGATATCACAGTCTTGGAATACTACTGCCGCGTTGCCAAATATGAAATCAACTGTACCGGAAATGAAGCAGTTGATGAAAAATTGTCGATTGGAGTGGGTATAGAGGGAGTCTTGGTGGCCAATAATGTCGCATTGGTAGAAGGCCGAGAGGTCCGAACCGACGCGGAGGGCCACGGCTTGGTGGTTGGATGCACCCGCAGTGTTTTCGAAGGTTAAGTCTCTAGCCAAGAATCTTTCACCAACCGCCGCTGCACAATAAATTGTTGATTTGATAATTAGTGTTTAGAAATTAAAGACAAGAGAATGCAAAATTATAATATTCGTTTGGTGTGGCAAGATAACTATAAGTATCATGGATTGAGATAACAATGTATTCGATTGTTATATAGCATTAATAAATTCCATTATCTTCAGAAGTTTAAATAATTAAATTTAATAATGGAAAAATTATAAAAAAACAAATTGAAAAAATGAATTGTTTTTTTATTCAATATGTGATGTCTCCAAATAAGTGCGTGAAATTGTAAGGATCTACCAAGTAAAAAATAAGTAGGCATCCTCCAAAAGTATGTCACATAAAAATTGGAGCCACATGTACCTCCAATCTTATTTGGCACATCCTCAATAGAAAATGTTGTAAAAAATAGGTTGTCCGAGGACAACTTACCTTCTTTTTTTTTTTTTTTTCGATCCACTCTTCATTAACAATAATACTTCGTTATATGTAATCTAACTCAACAAGGATGTTGTTATGGATAAACCTATGACTCCGTATTTAATACATGGGAGACATTCACGGCATAAAATGTTGAGAAAGAAAAGGGCATCAGATATACCATCAAAGACTCATTCATTCTCGGTACAAACATGTGCCTTGATATTGGGGAGTCCTATCAGGACAATTAACATGAATTTGACCTTATTAATCTCTAATTTGTATTGATTATTGAAATTCAATCCATATTTGATTGCATAATGAAACATAAATTTGACTTTCTTAAAGAATTTTCCCCCAATTATCGGATGCCTTTCTTCTTTTCCCATTCCTCAATTTGGGGCTATTTTTGAATAAATATTTCGATTTTGACATAAGAAAGTTTTAAGATAAATTATTCAAATCATTGCTTCTCTGGAAATGCATGCATTCATTGCGCTAGCAAGAAGTTTTTTTATTTCTGTGAAATAATGTAAAAAAATGAAGTGTTTTATTTTATATATATAATATATATAATCATTCTTACATCATTTTTAAATCTAATTGATATTAAACCAATACTAATATGATACTAATGAAAAATTAACAATTTTATTTATAAACTGATCAAATTGAATCGATACAAATATAATACTAATAAAATACCAACAAAACCTCCCAATCCGAACAGGTGAAGCACAAATAAATTTCATGATCATTTATAGATTTGTCAAAGCGTCCTTTCATTAGAAAATTAATAGCAAAGGAATAGCAGGCTTAACAGCTAAGCGGATCAAAAACACAGGCGGGGCGATAATCTATTATATTTTTAAGTAAAAGTTTCATGGTTTTAAACCATCATTTTTTTTTTAATAATAAGTAGGACAAGTTCTATGTATAAAAAATTAGTTTAATTACAAATTTAATGATTCTAGCCTCAGGTGTCGATAAAAATAATAAAGAATCAACCGAGCATGGATAGGTACGACCATTTTAAGTATGTACATGTTCGTGCTTCCAACGTAAGCAAAAGAGGACGCCCGTGAACTCAAGGCCCGAATAAGACAAATAGGCTTTGGGTTAATAATCCTTGTCCTTGCATGTCATGCGTTTCAAATTCTAATAGATATCAGCAACGCTCCATTGCGCAAAATTATATATGCATATATATATATGGACAAATATCCAATTTGATATATTTTTTATGGAAAATAAAAAAAAAAAAGACATCTAAACCTTTGCTTAAAAGTTTTTAATTTGATTCTTGAATTTTAAAGTAGTCAATTTAATACTTAATAAAACTTTTTTATGATTATATTTACTATCCTCCCAATAATGTTGGCTTTGTTTCCTAATCTAGAAGAGAGAGTATATCTATATTACACAGAGTTGAAAAAATTACTAAAAGTTTAATAATGTATTGTTTTTTCTGCATGGCAAAAAGAGTAAAGAGTATTAAATAAACTGTAAAAATAGTTACTAAAGATACCATAGAGTATTAAATTATTCATTTTAAAATTCATGTAACCATGCTAAATTCAAATCTAAAATTTGATATTTACTCTATCAGTAAATATAGGGGATTGTGCAGAAAAGAGAATGAAAAATATAGATAATTATAGGCATGTCAATTATGATCATGCTAAAATGACTTTTTTATCCTACTTGTTCCTACTGTTATTTATTTTATAAAACTGACTAGCATCATGTGCAATGTACTCTCCTAGTAAAAGAAAAGGGCAGAAAATGAACATAGATTTCAAATATACTTCGTACATTGTCTCCAAATTCAAATGGAAACTCTATCTCGGATTGGGAAACTTGGCGATGAGCTAAGATTAAGAATCGAATATGGGACTAGCTCCTCGTTCCCCTCACATGGGTGGGGTCGAAAGAGCACTCTTTTTCAGTTGTCTTAATCTTCAAAGACGTTATGTCTTTCTTTTGTTTCTGAGGGGACAGGAGCCATTGTGAAGAAGAAAACAAAAATATATATATTTAGACATATATAAATATATATATACACGAAACTAGAGGTCGGCACGGTTCGGACCCGAACCGGAACCGAACCGAAACCGCCGGTTCACGGTTCCACATTTCGTGGAATCGGAACCGGAACCGCCAGAGCCGGGGCTGTTCACGGTTCCAAGGAACCGCCGGTTCTGGCGGTTCCGGTTCCATGAACCGTTTTTTTTTTTTTTTTTTTTCTGGTGAAAAATATGAAAAAAACCAAAACCTTACCCCCTACCCCCCCAACAGCAATCCCCACGCCCCAGAAACAACCTGCATGTCTTCATTTTCTTTTTTTTTTTTTAAAAATAAAATATATGGCGGTTCCGGACCCGTTGGAACCGTCGGTTCCATCATGCGAACCGCTAGGACCCCCTTCCGGCGGGTCCTTAGACGGTTCGGAACCGTCACCGACGGGGCGGTTCCCAGGTTAGGAACCGCCGGTGACGGTTCGGGGCGGTTCCCGGTTCGGAACCGCCCCGTGATGATGTCTACACGAAACATCAAAGAAATTATGCTCCAAAACCAAAAGCTACGTTGGGCAGGAGATAAAGGGGAATAGTAGGTGCAGGTCTGCAGGATATTAAAAAGCAGTAAAGATGAATGTCAATCAACTAGCTGGAAGCCACCAAACACGTCGGTTTGTTCATGACTGAAAATTTATGTCGTTGTATATGGATGTTCACATATGCATAGTTCAAAGTACACAAAATGATTTAATCATCAAATAAATTAATTATTTGAATAAATATCTAACTTGATATCTTGAAACTTCAAAATTCAATTTAGTGTCTAATTAATTATTTGAATAAATAAATTATTGAACTAGTCTATCTAAACACAATTGAATTTCTTGTAAAATTTCACTACTTTTTTAAGTTTTAACACTATTTATTTTATTTGCTAATTTAAAAATAAGAGTACATTATTAAAATTTCACTACTCGTCTACCACCATTTAGCACAAATAAATTATTTATTTCATATTAAAAAGCAAAACAATCAGTATTAGTAAAACTTGAAAGTAGTTTAAAAAGATCAGTTAGGTATTATATTTGACTATTTTAAAATTCTAATATCAAATTAATATTATGTGAAAAACTCAAGCACTAAATTTAATATTTTTCCTAATTATTTACACTAGTTGCACTAACACGCCACATATCTAAATGAATGTTCCGGTAAATTTTTGATGAATGGTTACTTAAGTTTTTAAAAATCTATTTACATGATAAAATTTCACTAATAATATATACTACTTATTCAAATACCTTTTATGCCAATACTATTAATTTTTTTTTTTCTTTTACGCTGATTCAAGTCTGTACAATAGGATTTTGTATGATGACCCACCTTTGACACGGAAATAATTGTTCATCCACCCAAGGTGCATAATTACTCCTTTTTTTTTTTTTTAACAAAATTTATAGAATAGAATCGTACTGGTGCCCGCCCCATCGGTACAAATTTTAAAAGCCCTGTGGTACCAGGGTAGCACTACTATCTGTACATTTATTTTTTAGTGATGAGTATTTTCTATTTTCGATTTAGTGTGCATATAATCAATTTGGATGAATTATTTTTTATTTATATTTATATTAAAATAATATATTTAATATGTTTGATTTGTATTTATATTTGATTTATTTGATCTTTTTATAAAAATTATTAAATTTTTATCTGTATTTTTTTTTGATAAATAATTTTTAAAAAAATATTTTAAAAAATATATGTATATGCAAAAAAACACTAACCAAACAGACCTTTAATTTGATCATAAACTTATAAATCTTTAGAAATTTAAAACTTGAATCGTCTACTAAACTGAAAATGCATATGTCAAATTGCAACAAAATTAAAAATATAAAATATAAATTATGGAAAAAATTTTGATACTAAATTATTAAAAATTCAAAATAAAAGAAACCTGTACTTCATGTACCCGACACGTATTTCAATTAAAGTGTCAAATTATTGAATTTTAAAGTTGCTTTTATAATTTTCAAAGTACTTTTAGGAAGTTTCCCATTGCTTTCCACCAGCAATTGTCCATCAAATCAAATGTTACCTCAATCATTCAACCAAGCTACAATACAAAAAACAACAAAAACATATCAAAATAAAAAAACAATTTGCAATCTAACCTTATTATTCCTTACTCTTCATTATTAATCTTAACCGAGTCGGTCTCGCTTTCCGTAAACTGTTTAATAATTAAAATTTTTATCCAAATATAATTACACTATTAAAATAATTAATATAATAATTATTATACTTGAAATAAGGGTTAAATAATTAATTAGATCATAATAAATTTAAAAAGATATAATAAAGGAAGTAAACCTACCAACTGTAGCAGATTTAAACGTGGTGCTGCCACCTTTCACACTCCTACTTCCAGTAATAATGGTATTCTTCCTTCCTTCACCTATAAACATAACATTCGTCTTCTTCTTCGTCACTTCCACATTTTCCACATACTTACCAGCTTTTTTTTAATTATAAATCTCTTGCTGCTCTTGTCCGGTGCAGCCGCCACCGCCTCCCCCACCGTCTTATAATGCCCGCTCCCATCAGCCGCCACCACGACATCGGGTGTAACGGTTGTTGACTGCAGCAACCGCCTGTCCCCGGCCGACAACCACTTCGGCCACCCACTTGAATTATCGTCATTGTCTGAAAATTCCTTAAGCTTTCGGTTGTTGGTGACTTTTGCTAAACGCTCTGCGTCTAATATGTCCATGTCCGTCATGTTCTTGATCATGGCAAGTGCGTTGCTGCACATTTTCTCCACGTGGACCTGTCGGAAAATGATCATTCAACCGGAAATTAAAAATTTAGGGAGATTTTTTATAATGTAAAGCTAGATAGATCAAATTTATTTATTTGAATTTAGATAGGATAATTGAGTGTACCTTCAACCAATTTCTTGATTTTGTACTGATTTTTATTTGTTATATTGTTTGCATTGGAAAGAAGTACTCGTTAACGAAACCATTCCGTACCTGTCCTTTGAGCAACGCTTCGCGTACATGGCGGTCGGCGTTTTCATGGAGAACCCATCAAGGCAAGTCACTTGATTAGTAATGGCAGCACTCACTAGCGTCTTCAAGTCATCGGCATGTTGAGACAACGACTTTTTCTTACTTGGGTATTCATTCAAATCCTTTAGGGCTTTGTGCAGTTCATCTAGGGTTTCATCTATGGTTTCAAGACAGTCATGGAGAGCTGTCTTCTCACGTTTAGCGAGAGATTTCGCCCTAGTGGCTATTAGTTTCTCGACGGTGAAGTAATTGTGCTCAACGGCATTTTGGTTATGTTGATGGACGTTTCAATGACATCCTTTTGGGTGGCAAGGTTGTCGGTGGCGCCAGGGACGGCGGCGACCGCGGAGTAGCATAGTTCGGGGTAGAGTGTGCTGCTGCATGCGGATTTGAGTACAGGGTGAGAGGGGATGGTGGAGTTTCGGCGGCGGGAGTTTACGCCAGCGACAATGCCGATGATGGCGGTGAGTAGGAGGATGGTGGTCAAGAGAGCAAGAAGGAGTTTCTTTTTGTTTTTGGTAAGGGGAGTTGTACGGTCGCCGGAAAGCGGCGAATTTCCGGAGAGAATTTTATTAATTTGCCCCATTCTAGGGGGATACTGAGTGTAAGAAGATGGCGTGTGAAGAGTGTAAGAAGAAGTTGCAAATGTTAGAATGACAGGGTGAGCAATAGGAAAGCAGATATATAAGGATAAAGAGTGACTAATATGAATTTATTTATTTGAAGAAAATAACAAATTATGAGAGCCCACCAAAAAGAGGGCCGATTATTAGACTGGAAGGTGGAGATTAGGGGAATTTTCGCATGGTTTTGCTGATTATTATGTTCCGACAGTTGTTAAGATATAAAAGACAAAAAAAATTATTTATTTTTTTTATTTATTATAAAATTAAGAAAATAAATAAATATGTGAAAAGGAGAATTTTTTTATAAATAAGAGCTCTCAATTCAAACTTTAATGATGAAATTTTGAGAAATGTGTACTCTTTTAGTTGAGAGGAATAATTATCCGTTCCTTCACCCATTTGAAAAATAATGCAGCTATATTATGATGTTTAGTATTCTTATTTTTGGCCATATATTATGATGTTTAGCCAAGCAAATGATAATTCATGTATAAATTATTATCATATAAAGTAATGAATAGTAAATTATCACGACCTGCTATCTTAGGCTCCACCGCAGTGAAAAGGGCGCCCCTAGGCCCTCAGGCCTCCTGAGTAAGGATCGTGATATCAGGTACACTGGCTCTCCCAACGTACCGTCAGGCACAACCAAGACACCAGAGATACTGTGTAATGACTTAGAACTCTACCAACCGATGTATTGTTCACTTTGGCCATACGTCGTAGAGTTTTATCACTTTGGTGCCAGTGCTTTTTAGGGGGTCACCCATCCTAGGATTATTCTATCCAAAACACGCTTAACTTTGGAGTTCTGACGAACTCCAAGCCATTACACAAAAAAGAACCTCTGTGATTAGAGTCCTACCATCTATATATGAGGGGTATTACATACTCCCCTACTTATAGAACTAACGTTTCCATCAGTTTCGTTACATAAATTTAGAACCACTGCTCTGATACCATTTGTCATGACCTGTCATCCCAAACTCCACCGCAGCAGAGAAGGCGCCCCTAGACCATTAGGCCACCCTGGGCAAGGACCGTGATGCCAGGTACACTGGCCCTCCCAATGTACCCTCAGGTACAACCAGGACACCAGAGGCACTGTGTAACGACTTGAAACTCTACTCACCGAGGTATTGTTTGCTTTGGCCACACGCCACACGATTTTATCCTTTTTGTGCCAGCGCTTTCTAGGGGGTCACTCATCCTAGGATTGCTCTGCCCAAAGCATGCTTAACTTTAGAGTTCTGACGAACTCTAAGCCATTACACCGAAAAGGCGCCTCTGTGATTAAAGTTCTACCATCTATATTTGAGAGGTATTACACAATTCATATCCCTATATAGATAAATAACTCTTCTTCTTTTTTTTTTTTTCCAAATGCATAAATAACTATTCAATTATTTATTTTTAATTTTTATCATTTCTTACTTTTATTCTAATAATTACTTATTTATTTTTTATATCAAATAAATATTATAAACATTATAAATCTAATACTTTTATGTTAAATTAAAATTCAATTATCCCCACTTCGATACAATAAAGTGAAGGAACTAGTAATGGTTGGTGAGTTTACTTTGTCTTTTTTTCAGCTGCTTAGACAAGCATGCGGCTTCCCATTGTGAGGCGGGGCCAGTCAAGTAATGAAAAAGATAAATATATCAAATTTTAGTTACTTATTTTTTGCAAATAAAAGGAGAAATTTTGTGTATAAAAAGATAATGTGAGTAAGTGTCTCCGAATTTTTAAAAATTTCTTTAATTAAAACATAAGAAAAAAATAATAATATTTTAATAAAAAATTATAAAAAACACCACTAAATCAAAATATTTTGACGAAAAGTTTAAAGAGATGAGTTTAATATTATTGCAATGAATTCGTCTCTTTTTGGAGATGAGTTTAAAGGCAGCTCTAATGAACTCTTCTCTTATTGAACTCGTATCTCAAGAAACAACTTCAAATTATCTATATTTTATATATTATTTTCTGTTTGGTGACACTTTTATAATTCTTTTGAAAACATAATTTTTTTTCCTTAACTTAACCTGTTTGTTATGTAATTAATTTTTAAGACCATATCACTTAACATTTCAACCTTGTGAATTGAAAAATTATAAGGAGAAAAACGATCCAACTCCATTGATATGCGTATGCCTCTTATTTAATTTATTTCTTGGTTAAAATGGTGAATGTGAGATGCCAGTTATGGTGATGACTAGGAAGGGGAAATCTAGATTCTTTTGTACATGAACCCAAATAAAGTAAATAATAATAAAATAAAACTTACCAGGTTTTATGTTAAGGTACTTAATTTTAAAGACGTATGCACATTTATTGCTTTATTTTGATAAACGTACTGTGTGAAAATGATATTTATAAAAATCAGAAAAGAAAATATTTGAAAGTTAGGCAACTCAAACATCAAGCGGACTACTTTTTATTTTTTATTTTTTCCCACAAGCTGCGAGCAGATGATTTAAAAAAGATATATATATATATATATATATATAGATAAATAAACGAATTCCTGACCCATTGATTTTATATTTCACAAATTATGAAGTTAAAATCAACCATAAAGTTTCACCTCGCATCCTTTAAGTTTGCTTTGACTTTCCCAATCTCGGATGTTCAAAAGTAAATCACATAACTGGATCTCTCTTTATGATTTCATAAGCCTAATTATAGCAACCACATGGATGGGGCACGAATGTTAATATCTTTTGATTACTTTATTCTCCTCTTTTAAACATGTTTTTATACATACCTATAATTATATATTATTATATAGAAGGCATCAATAGGTGCTCTAGGAATATTTGCCATGGTATAAAATTTTCACATTTTCAAGTACTTGTAATTTTAATTTATAAAGTATGCAATTAATATGGAATTTAAATTTTAGATTTTTTAAATTCTTAACAATTTTCTTAGAGAGTGACATGGATCGCATTAAAAGGGTAGAAGGTTAGCCTATCAGAAGAGACTCTTTGAGCCCTTGCTTTTTAGGCACCAACACAAGCAAAACTTTCAACTTCTCCCTCTAGTTTAGTTTGACCTGGACAGAGAACCTATTAATAGTATATTTATATAAACTATAGTTCATCTGTTTTTGTATCTATATTTTATTCGTATTTGATCTTTATTTATTTTTTTTATGAGTAAAATTATTATTTTTTATCTGTATCTTTTTCTTAACAAATAATCTGTTTGAAAACTTATGAAAAATAAGATAATTACACATATCAATATATCAATAATCTGTCTAAAAACTTCTCACTCTAGTTTACTAATGATCGATCATGAACAGTTGTACGCCTATATAACCCATCTTTTAGACTATGGAGAATAAGATGATTGTGCATATCAACATATATTATATAAAATATGTTCATAATTTCAATAGAGACTCTTATCAAATATTATTATAGTATATATCAATACTAATACTTTTCACTTTTTCGATTTACTTTTCATAAAGTATATGATAGACTCTTGAAAGCACTCTTTAATATTAATATGATATGTGTATATAGATACGTATGAATAAATTTTACATAGTAATTATTGATGTATTATGAGATTGTAAATGAAAAAAGAAAAAAGCTTCTTCGCCTTTGCTCACAGAGAAATCATTACTAACGCATTTGATTGATGATAAAAGCAAAAGTCTACTGTAGAAAAATATTCCCCAAGTTGCCACTTGCTTGACTGCATACAAAATAAAGGCGGTTTTCCTTTGTCTTTTACACATAATAATCATCCCAAAAGCATATGTTTTGAACAACTTTTAGTTCTGGAAATTTGAAATTCTTCATCACATGCCAGTAGTAGATTAAACTAACGTTAATTCATCGGCTTACCAAACGCTGACATTAGCGGCAAGCACGTTGGAAACATAAAATACTGGTATTCTGCCCAATAAGCCAATGTGTGCTACAAACTTTATGTTTATCCTCGTGCTTTTAAGAGTGTCTGTATATATAGATAGACACACACTAGTTTTATATATGTTAATCATTCATTATATTTTAAAGTTTTTAGATATTAAATTAATTAATTTTAAAATTTAAATATCTAAATATATATTTTATTAAATTTTAGATACTAATCATCACATTAATGCCAATTGAAATATATCTGAATATGAATGACCTAGCAGGTTCGCAACTTGCCAAAGATCGGGTTAGTATTAGATATTTATTGATCTGTTTTGCGGCGGATTGTCGAATGAGAATCTATTAAAACATAAATAAAGCATTGGTTCCAGCTCACTAAATATAACATGGAAAATTGGAAATAATTCTTATTTTTTTCTTGCCAAAAGTAAAAGTAGCCTCCGACGGCCTTTTTCTGCATGTTGCGAATTGGATTGTTCACAATAATTATTCTTCTGGCCTACAGGCCTAATAGATTTGGATTTTCTTTCCTTCAAATTTTTTTTTTTTTTTTTGGCTTTGACTTTCAAAAATTTGTTCAACAACAACTTGGCCATCGGCTGCATTGTAATTATAAGAATTGTCACGAGAAACATAATTAAAAAAATTATCATAATAAAAGAAAGAAAGTATATATTGGCCATTATCGTTGGTTTTGCCAAAACAGGGCACGGCTTGTAAGTTATGTAGTGTTATTTTACACTAATGTTAGTTGTGTCATGATGGTTGCTACAAAAACCGTGAGTTAGTTTATATAATTTAAAAATCTTACAACTTTATAATTAAAATGGATGTAAAATAATTGAGTAATAATCTGTTGGTAGAATATGCACTTGCTTGTATAATTTTACTTATTCTACCTAATTTTACATTGTTTTTGATCTAGTCTTAGTGTGTAACTTTGGTTATATTTCACTCCTATAAGAGATGTGGAAATATTTTAAAGAAATTTGAGTATTACTTTAGATTTCAATTTTTTTTTCATTTTTTATATAAAATATATAATCAATACAACAAAAAAAAAAACTCTGTTCCGCAATCAATGCTACATCTTTTTCACACATCAAGAAAGTTTATGGAAAATTTTAGGATCATGTCCTTTTCTAACGGTTAAGGAAAGGATAAAATAGATTGTGATTTGTTGTACTTCGTAAGATGCATGGAAATAGATGACAGCCTAGGCCAGGACCATATCTCGTGTCATGCTCCGAATTAGGGTCAAAGCGTGCCCAGCCGCCACGTATAATATAATACTTACATAGTATATGCACTAGCTAACCTAAACGGCTTGTTTATCGTGACCATTTGGTAACAACTTTTAGATTCTGAAATCGTATAATTAGATTCTAGAAACAACTGAATTTAACATCGGTAAAACATATTTTACAAAACTTTTAATTCCCTACTTTCATGGGTAGATCAACCTTCACTAAAACACATTACCATCAGGTATCTCAAACATAGAATACCTATTCATGATGATAAAACAAAGATTTAAAATTTAATTACAAAACATAGGCTCCTCAACCAGCCTATTAAAGAAAATACATGTTCCAAAAGATAAATATAGACTTCATACAAAATAAAATAAATCCAACGATCTTAACTCCCCTAATAAATAATAGTAGAGCACCCACACCCTGGCAACACGCCACTAGGAATCTGAGAGTCTTGAGTAGTGGCAAGTAACCCAAATATTTATAGCCCCTATAGGACCATCTAAAATAATAGATTCGTCTAGGGTTCACGGCCATTACATATCTCTACCCATCACAGTTCGTAATATAATACGACGTAGTTGGCCCCATAAGTCGTGAACCATAGTATATTACTTCTCGCTGATCAAGATAAACATTACAATGATACTGTTTCCCCCATTAGCTACCGGATGATCCACTTATGAATTGTCGTTTTCAATGTAAAGGTTGACTTAAGTGCTCGCCGAGCCACCTATGATTTATCATATCAACAATAGGGGTAGCTTAAGGGCCTAACTACCGTGCCGGTATTGCCTAGCAATGTTGTCACTCCACAGATTGGATTCAAAAACCACGCACAAGCAAATGATCATTCATGAAGCTATCTTTAAATTTTAGTTCATTTAAGATGCCTATCCTAACACATAATATGCAAGTTACAGTATACCTTATACAATGTTTGGATAATCGGAAGATAGTCTAGAAGATATAGCAAAAACCAAACTCAAACATCTGCTCAAGAAATTTAATTTATATAAACATTTAAATAAATTATCAACTTATATCAAACTCAATTTATCAAAATTAAAGTATGAATCACCATGGCTATGAAAATCGCTACACTAAGATACAAACCACTTTCCTTTGTCTTTCAATTTATTTATTTTTCTTTGCTTATAATTATCCATTATAAAAATATCATTGGTTCTTATTATTCATGCAAGTTATTAAATAAATTATTAACTTGTAGGAAATACTCATTTTCTAGCAAATATAAATTTGAAACAATATACTCCCTTTTATTATTAATAGTCTAGCATTCTATAATTATTCTATCTATAAGTCAATTACAAGTCATCATAGCTTTAGGTGAGTTCACTTGTTAGATTAATAGCTAAATACATCTTGTTGAACTCTAAAGAATTTACTAACCAATTTTAGATAATAAGTTTATATTAGCTTAATTTTGCCAAGTTGTATAGAATTAATCTATTCAAGTCCATTTTAGCTCAATAAAGTTCATTAAGTCAAGTTGAATAGAATTAATCATTTAATCTAGTTATTAATTCATATTCAATCATTCCACTAAAGCAAAATCATATATCCTATAGGGTCTTAATTAATCTAACTACACCTATTTTAGATCTTTTAAATTAAGTTCATTTTAGCTTACTAAAGTCTATTAACTAAGTCAATTTTATACTTAAAACCCATATTAAATTCTAATTTTATTAAACCTATTAATACATTACACTTATATTTCAAAATACACTTTGTATAAGTATATACCAACTCATTGCTATTTATAATTCCTAATATGTGTATCATTTATTATTTATTTTATTTTTTTATTTCTTTCCTCCCTTTATTTATATAAAATAGTACCAAAGGACAGACCACGCCTATGATGAGGGTCGTGATCGATATCACGAGCACCATCATGCACGTGATCAATATCACAAGTACCATCACGCCCGTGATCAAAGCTTCTCAAACTTTATAAAAAGATATAGAGGAAATCATGCCCCAGATAAAGACCGTGATATGAACGGCGCTTAGATCATGCCATGATCAAGAGTAAGAAAAAGTCTCAGTGGAGACCACGTCTTCAATCACGTCAAGATCCCCTTTTAATTTTATTTCTGCTTGTATCATGAGCATTATCACTTTCGTGATGAACAAGGTGTCAGTTTACACGTTTTCCTTTGTCTTTCTACCCTAATTTTAACTACTTGTTTACAACAAAACATTATCAATCAACATACATAGTCATTTTCATAACTTATAACATTTTGATACTCATTTCTAGATCATACATCTTCAAATCAAGTTATCAAACATCTAGTCTAGTCATGCACATACATACCTAGGGTTTAACATATGTATTCATATATCACTAGTTTATCAATTTTATCAAAAACCATACATTCACTTAACATCAATTCATCAAATCATTCATACACAACAATCAACTCAAGAAAATGATTACCTTACTTGTTTAGCAAACACAAGCCACTTGATCTTCACTACTACAATGACTTCTTAGTTAATGTAGCTTCTTCATCTTAATGCACAACTTCTATCTTGATTTCTAACTTCAATTTCACTTAAGAACTAGTTAAAATAAAGATTTGCTTGAGTCGTTGCGTGAAAAATTGAAGAGTAGAGAAAAAAAAAACCAAGAGGAAGAGAAAGGAAAGGGAAAGCAGCTGCAAGGAAAAGAAAAGGAAAGGAAATTAGGGATTAGGGTTTTCTAATGGGCAATTATATTTAGTTTATGGGATTAGGCTTTTGGATTTTGGGATGGGCTTTAGCTTTACATTATGAACTGGGCTTGAAGAATTTACTATAATTAGAAAGGCATAGAGAATTAAAGTTAATAATTTGAATTAGAAATTTAATTGGTAGGAATTTGATATGTGGTTTAAGTTTAGGAATTTATGACTTATGAACTGATATTTATGATCAAGCAATAGAATTCAAAATTTCTTGGGATTAAGGAAATGTGATTTAGATTAAAGTTTAGGGTTTAGGAATTTACTAAAATATTTAAGTTGTAAATTTAAGGGTTTATGGAATTAAAATAAGAAGAAAAAGGAGTACAAATTGATGGTTGGAAAGAATTGAGTAATTTGATGCATGAAATAGGTAATTGCACTTGGAAAATTTGGTTCATTTGCAAATTTGAAAGGGATGGAGTAATTTAATTTGTTGGAATAGAAAATTAAAGCAAATAGATAAGTTGAGAGGGTATTTGAAATCTCAAATTTTAATTAAATCTATTTACTAATTTGATTATGTCAATCTATGTTATCGTACCTTATAGTTTATTTTAGTTGATTTATTTAATTAAACCATCTAACTTCAATTTCTAAATTAAATTCAAATTAAAACTCAAAATTAATTGCCTATTTTACTATTAAATTATGACAATTCTAACTTAGATAGGCAAGATTTTAGGGCATTTCATCACGACCCCATCTGACCCAAGCATGGTGGATCAAAAACCACCCTAGTCCTACAGCAATAGGTTCTCACATGGGACTGCATCTGCCTCATCAATGGGTCTTGGCTGAGTCAGCAATTAAGACCATAGATCCAACACATCAATCTAGGTCTGAACCTTTAAATTAATGTGAATGGCTCTGTAACCTAGTAGTATAGTGGTATCATCATTGGTCTCTTTAGTTAAATGGATCATATTACTATTCTCCCTTCTCATTATAGCGACCAATATAAATATATATAAGAAAAAACTAAAACAAATTAAGTTAAGAAATTAGTATTAATAACTTTACCTTTAAATCAAATTATTTGGTCTAGACATTGAGAAAAGATTTGGTAGGTATTTATACCATGTCTAATATATACTTGATGTGTAACTACTAATGGTTTTCTAACAGGTGAGTACGTAGGTAATAATTATTTTAAAAACTACTCACTATATTATTCATATGTTAACATATATTTGGTAGTTATACACCATGTATACATCCACATGGTGTGTATCAACCTTTCAAAAATTTTCCCTTGATATGACTTTAAGTAGGTCTAATTGCAACCTATCATCGCTTGTTACCAATAGGTCCAAATGAGCAAAGACCAGTTGAGTACCCAAGTTGAGGCCTAGTCACCTGCTTAGATCCATAGAACAAACAAATAAATATAAAATAAGAGAGGAAAAAAAGAGAATTGAAGGGAAAAAATGATTAAAAAATAATATAAATAAGAGTTAATTACAAAAGCATTACTTGTATTTTGGACAACATACAAACACATGACATGTGTTAATTTTTTTAACAAATAAGTTATCCAAATTTCATATAAAAATATCAATATAAATAATTACTATAAGTAGGATATGTGTTAGAATCTTATTGGTAAAAAAAATATTTAATTAAAAATATTATTTAATAAAATATTAAAAATTATTTTTAAAAAAATGAGAAAATTGAAAAAAATGTAAAATTATTTTTTATGACTAATAAAATATCGACATGTGTTATTCTAAAATTATTAAATAATATTAACATTTTATATAAAACTTGGATCATCTATTTGTCAAAAAAATTTCATGTGTTCGCAAATTAGTCACAATATAGGTAAGGCTTTTATAATTAATCTTATCAGTAAACTGCTTCCAATGATTAAACTATTTACATATGAATACTAATTACTACATATTTAAAGTATTTATGTTAGATTTAATTTATGTAAATTTCTATCAAAAGTAAAATTTCTTTCCCCAATAACATGACTTATTTTTTATCTTGTAGTTTTCTTTTTAATCTAGAGCATTTTGTACTCCTACATTGTTAACATTACAACTAAAGCTAGATGTATTTATATATAAATAAATGTACATCATAAACAATTCTTTTAAAAAAATAGGCTATAGATTAATACTCTTAAACCCACCTTTTATTGAATTAAAAATTTATTTTATGCACAATTAAAATTTATTATTATTTTAATTTTTACTTAAGAAAAATAGTGTCATAGGCCCTAAGTTAAGACCTAGCCCATGGAATCAAATGTCTAAGACTCGTCTAGGATCTTGGCTTGTTAATCCGATTCTCGGTTACTAATTTATGTTGTATAGTTTAGTTTATATATCCTATTAAAAGGAAAATCTCATTTTTGAATGATAAAGAATTAGCTTCTATCCTTTGATCTTCTTCATAGCCTTTAGATTTTTTGTAGTCCCACACTTCTAGTGCTACAATTAAAGTTGCCTGTAACATATATAAATGAACACATATCAATGATAATAAGTCTTGGGTCTAGACATGAACTTAAGACCTAGTGAGTTGAGCATTGTCATTGATTGGCCTTGCTTAGGTTTAGACTCGAGTCCTTATTTCCAATAATGTAACCTATCGAATCAAGTCTAAGATGAGGTCAACTCTGGACCTAGGCTTGGGTCAACATGGACAACATGCTACCACTTTTGCTAAAGAGGTCATGTAGCACACTTAGGGTAACCTATGGTTCAAGGAAAAAAAATATGATGTTTTAATAATATTATAACAAATTTTAAAAATCAAGACAATTATGTATTGATTTGTAAATAAAGAGAAATTAAAAACCAAAACATAGAGAAGATCTTAACCTAGTTTGGCTAGTTTTGCCATCATAAATTTTATTAATAAACACGAGTTAACTCATATGAAGCGTTTGGTTTGTAATATACTATAGAATAACAGAGCTATAGAGTTTAAGAAAAATAGAATAGGATAGTATAATTTTTTATATTATATTTGATACTTTAATTACAACACTCGATTTTTTTCTTCTTATTTGGGTGTGAGTCTTTTATCATGTACAAATATTACGATTAGTAGTGGTGGTGTAGATGATGGATCTTAAGTGATAATAATATGGTGATGGTGATGACGACTTAGCGTTAATGTTACATTATTAACAATGACAATAGAAGAGGTGATGGTTGTGGTAATGGTGGCAATAGTGGTGGTGATGGTGGTGGCGGCAATGACAATATTGGTATCAAGTTTAAAAATGAGGTGGATGGTTTAGAGTCTTAGCATTTTATTTTATCATGTCGTAACATTTGTGTACTATTAAATGAAAAGGACATTTTGAGTTTTGTCTAATGACATGAGGGTTTTGTCTAATATCAGATTTATTTTATAAATTTAATGTAACATGATGATTTGTATCCAGTTCGATACCTTAAAAATGAACAAATCAAATATTGCCTATGATTTTATAAGCTATTTTCCTAAATAATATAGTTATAAATTTGTTGAGATACGAATTCTTAATAAAATATTAGCTTACTTACATGATTTTATAAATTTAATATGAGTTAAATATTATTCTACCAATTTTATACTTTTTGATCTTAGGTTATCACAAGTTTATAACCTATAAGATTTATTGAAAAATCTCAAGACCTTTAGCTATACTTCTTTGAATTTCAAGTAAAGAGAATCTTAACTTTTTTTTTATGTAAAATGTATTATTAGCATTGAAGAATGTGTAAGGTAAGGCTCACTTCTAAATCAAACCAGATTGAACCATAAATTGTGGTTGTTTTATATTTTGGTTTCACTCATGATTCAATTTAGAGGTTCCAAATGATTTTCAATTTGATTCTTAGAGGTCAAACCAAACTGCTTAGATCGAAGCGAACCACTTCCAATTAAAATATATAAAAAAAATTGATGATATTATTTAATTTAAAACGTCATTAACATTTCGTTATATCCTATATGTTTTTGGTTTTTATTTTCCCTTATCTCACTCCTATCTATTTTAATCTACTCTTTTTCCTTCACCTCCATCTCTCATCTCTCATGTGCCTTATATGCCTTTACTGATACCTTAGATGCAATGTCACCATGATAGAGGTGTGAAAGTGGGTTAAACAAGCCAACCAGGCCCGATCCACTTTGACTTGAAAGTTAAACGGGCTAAAAAAAATTGGTCTGCTTTAAAAACGAGCCAAAATTTCTTAACCTTTGCTCAGCCCACTTCGACCCATGAGTTAAACAAGTCAATCTACTTCCTAAGCCATTTGACCCACTTGTATTTGTGAGTTAAACGGGTCAAATTGACTCATTTAACCCATTAGTAAAAAATATGAAAATTTATAGGGTTTTATATACATTAATGATTAATCTCACTATCATTATAATTACTTATGTATAAGAATTAGTTTTTTAAAATAATTTATTACAATTATATTTCATTTAAAATAATATTTATATACTTAAAAAATAATATAATGATGGATGCGTGTTAATTCATCATTTTTTTGTTATAACTATCACATAAGTTTAAACTCAAGTATAAAAGTCTCAATAACAATACTACATTAATAGTTATTTCCTCTTCAATTTTTATTATGGTTTTTTAAACAAATGAGTTAGTGGGCCAACCCACTTAACTTGCAAGCTAACCTACTTTTGCTTGTAGGTTAAACAGATTGGGTAAAATTAACCAACTTTTAAATGAATTGAAAAAAATTTACTCTAACCTTTTTTAAAAATGGGTTAAAAGTGCCGGTCTATGAGCAAAAACCCATTTACACAACTTTAACAGTGATATAATATTATATGATTTTGGCATACATTATATTCCTCAATTTAAAGATTAATATTTAATTTAAAACTCTAAAAAGCTATTAATAGTATAATTAGAATTAAGGTATTTTTAAAAGTTATTCAAACTAAACCAAACTAAATTGAACCGCCCTCAAAGGGGTTCGGTTCATAACCCAAACTATTAAGTAGTTGCGTCCATTAAATATTTTAACTGAGTTGTTTTAATTACAGTACAGTTTAATTCAACCCATAAAGTGAAGAACCCCATCAAATATATCCATAAACACCCTAGCGTTTAGTTTATGGCTCGCATGTTTGGAAATAAATACTATGTTCGACAGTAGATGCTCCATCCTTTGTGATGCTTCCACCTTTTATACCGCCACAGATTGTCTTTCCAGCTCCTCACTTATAAGTATTTGTATTGGTTTTGGATTTAGAAAAAATGACATTATAAGTATCTATATTTTATAATTTGAACAAATTAATGTTTGAAATTTTATTATTTATATTTATGGTATATTTAGTTTCACTTTTTAAGCTACATTAGTGTCTCTAGAAATACCGAAAATATAAAAAATCAAAGTTTAAATACTATTTTACCCAAAATGTAAAATAAAGGTATTTTGAATTTTTTTCTTAGATTTAAAAAAAAAGTACGTGGGTACCCTGCGATTTAAGAATTATATATATTGTTAGAGGGAGACATAATTTAAGGATCGTTTCCTATTTAATTTCAAACCAAATCATATGATTCGGATTAAAACTTTTTTAAATTATTAAATAATAATTAGTTTGGTTTGGTTTGGATTACAAATTAATTGTCTTTTATAATTTAAGAATAATATATAACATGTGCTTTCATATGAAAATGTACTAAATTCATTTTGCAATATTTATAAGTATTGAATCATATAATAGATAAATCAAGTCAATATTTATGCAACCAATCATTAACAATTAATTCTATTCAAATAGTTAGCATCTAATATATGTTTTGAGTAAACCTTTTCATATAATTTATAAATTAACGATATAAAAGTTAATATAATCATATATTTTAATGATTATTGTAATCTTTTAACTATTATGTTATGAGATAAAGAAATTTTAATTCGGTTTATCCTCTTAACCAATAATAAATTTTCTGGTTTGTTTTATTTGAAATTTTTTAAACCAAAATTAAAAAAAAAAAGACAATTTAGTTCGATTTAAGGATAAGTTCTTTAACAACCGCATATATTGCCCCAACCATGATATTTGCAGACTTCTAATGCATGTTTTTATTTGAAAATTAAACACAGTATTAAGCAATCAGAAAATTTTTAAAAAAGCAGCATTGCACAATTCAAAGTAAAATTTGCCACATTAAAGATGATGATGATGATAATAAAATGCAATAGCATGTTTTTAGCATTCCACCTTATCATAAGGACATGTACAAATAATGACCTAGAAACTAATTTGAACACTTTATGGTACTATATTCATGTAATTAGGCTTTTAAGTTTTACCATCGCTATATAACTTCATATTTTTTGAATTTTTTTCTAGGATACATCTTTCATATTTTTTCCTTCTCCTATTTTCCTTTTTTCTTTCCTTTTCTCCTTATAATTGAATTTTATGGTTCACTCTACTAGAGTGAGACACGAGATCCATCAGTTTATATATATATATATGGAATTTCTTTAATTTTCGTTGCTATTTATTGCTTAATAGCTATATTTCATAGTTCATAACCAGGTCCACTCCGTCGTCCAGGTCCACTCTGTCGTCCACCATATTTGATTGGCTCATTCTTGCCCGAAAGAAAGGGAATTATAAAAATTTTTGTGGTTTGTTTTACTTTGTACGATGCATGGAAAACATGTTACGGCCTTTATTAAATAAAGATATCAGGGAGAACAGAGCCTTTATCTGACAACTTCAATAAAGAAATCCCATATTTCAAGCCCCCACTTTCATGTCCCTTTCAATTTTGTATTTTTATAACATCGTAAAATATTTCAATTTCCCTATTCAGTTCCAAGAGAGAGAAAAAGAAAGAAAACCTACACCTCCACAATGGCATGGGGAAAACAAATAAAATATTATTTTTTAAAAAAATTATAAAAATACCACTAAAAGAAAATATTTTCAGTTTTAAATAAGTTAACCTCATCTCTTGAAAGTGACAAGGTCATTAATGGCTGACTTTCTCTCTTCAAGAAACAAGATTGATATTTTTCAGATGGACCTTGTCTTTTTAAAAAACGAGATCTTTTGAAAAAAAATTGACCTCGTTTCTTCAAAAGACGAGGTTAACGAGAATAAGTCCTCCCTTATTGCTCTTCTTCCTCATTTTTGCATTACTAGTTTTCCCTAAATCCCCCTCATATTCCAAAACCCTAACCTTAGGAGCTCCATTGCGAGTTTCAAAAGCAAAATCAAGGCGTGTTTTTGAGTTGGAGTGATTACTAGGTGTTGGGGAAGTGATAAGATCGTGCATAAATGAAGAAATTTGTGCAGAAATTCCCATAATCGCGTCGAAATCGATAGATAAGTGCATTTCAATTTTTGCCATTTGTGGTGTTGCATTGTTGAATATTGAGTGTTGAGATCCTAGATTCGCTGTTAGTATTGTTGTATGGGCTAAAGAAAGGAGCTTAATGTGAGGTTTCATTTATTTTTCTTTTCCTTGTTTTTTCCTATTCCTTGGATGAAGAATGAAGTTATTTTTTTTTCATTGGAATTTTTTTCCCATTTTTTCCTTTTATTCGTATTGTAGTTTTTTTCGTATGGCTGATGTAATTATGGTTATAGTATTTAGTTTTTGAAATTAGGAATCAAATTATGAAATCATATACAAGTATACATCATATACAAGTATACATCATACACATTTATCATATACTATTAGAAGAGTAAGGTGGATGTAGTAGCATTAGTAAATATGCTTAAATATTAGAGGAGTGCAATAGGTGAGTCATTGTGCGAATTTCATGCATTCACCCTATGTTTTATGAGATAACAGGGTAGGTGAGGAGAGGAAATGGATAAGGCCAAGTTTGCACTATATGCTCATGGCAACATTGTGGAGGGGATTGATGGTTTTTGTTATAATAAACGACTAGTTGCCATGGTCAGTGTTAGTAGGAACTCAACATATGAGGAAATACTTGGTATAATTTGTAATAGACTTAAAGGTAAATAGGTCTACATATCGGGTTGAGCTGTATCATAGGGTAGCAATTGGAGATAGAATGCTAATTTTAGTGACTGATGAAGATGCTGCACAGAAGATGTTGGTGTACACAATGGATCAGTTCTTGTGTATATGCAAATATTTGAGAACGAACTGCCATAGGCACCTACAGGGGAAGTGGGTTTTGATGGAAATATTAGCAGCCAAGGGTTGGTAGAATCAAACTCTACTCCAGTTCAGACAGTAAATAGCACACATGTGTTGATAGGTAACTTTGACATTACCGAACCGCACTGGATAGGTGGTCATGATACTGATATAATGTAAGACTTCTTAGCAAGTGAATTCAATGACGACTATGATGATGATGGAAATGAAAATATGGAAGCTTTTCCTTAGGAAGATGCTGCAACCAGGATACAACATAGTAGAAATGACTAGCACCGATTTGTGGCTCCTACAGTCATTGATGCAGTAGGAAACTTAATGCCAATATATTTTTTCACTACCAATGTTGGAAGTAGTTATGCTGCATTTGATGATGAGCAGGAAATGAGTGCTGGGAATTGGAGTTTCGATGATGATTTCAAGGTTAGGATGTGGTTTGAGACTAAAGATCACCTCATTGGAGCAGTTAAATTGTGGCATATATCAAATCATTATAATGCTAAGGTGATGGACTCGGACCCAAGGTCATGTTAAATGTACTGATGTTCATAATAGATGTTTCAAGTAGAGACTCAGTGGTAGTTATAAGAAACATGGTAGGTGGTTTCACATCACTAAATATGAAACCTCACACCTACTTGGATGAAATCACTGGACATGATCACTCTTAGTTAGACTCCACTAGCATGTCTAGGTGCATTATATTGGAGATTTGTAATTCTCTAGGTGTTAGAGCGAAGGACCTCCAACTGACCATCTTAAAAGAGTTTGGGTATGATGTTCATATGAAGAGAATTCATGAGGCGAAGCGAAAAGTAATTGAGCAGGTGTATGAAAGTTGGGAAGATTCATATGTGGAGATCCCATATATACTTAATGCGATCATAGAGGCAAACCCAAGAAAAACGTCAAGTGGAGAATTATTGATGCAAATGTTATAGGGCACAACTTCCTTAACAAGCTCTTCTGGGCATTCACTCATTGCATTGAAGCTTTTCAGTACTATACGTATGTTTTTGATACATTATTGAATTTAGTTATAAATGCTTGATCTAAGTGAACAAAGTTATATTGTTTCTTTTAAATGTAAACTCATGGTCACAATTGATGTCACTTTCTTGTATGACAAGTACAAGCACAAGAACAAACTGTTAATTGCAGTAGTAGTAGATGGGGCAAATCGTATCATTCCCTTAGTGTATGCTCATGTCAATGAAGAGAAAGAGGGTAAATGGAGTTGGTTCCTTTCAAAATTATCGAAACACGTTATAAGAGGATTGCTCTAAAATTTGCTTAATATCCAATCGGCATGTTGGTATTAAGAGTGTAATAGAAGGTAGGCATGATATGTGGCCTAGAGGTTAGCCTTGATGTTGGTGTATCAAGCATGTTGCTAGCAACTTCAACATGAAGCCCAAAAGTAAGGAATGTAAGGAATTAGTTAAAAGAGCAGCACACCAAACCCAGGCGCGAAAGTTCAATGTTTACTTCAACGCTGCAAGGCAAAATAGTCCATGAACATGGAGATATTTTCGCGAGTTATATCCATGTATGTGGATTTTGTCTCATGATAAATGCATGAGGTTTGGAATTGGTACAACAAACATTATTGAAAGTTACAATTCCATTCTAAAAGATGCTCAGTGCTTACCTGTGCAGCATTAGTGTAAAAAACCTTTTACAATTACAACTTAATATTCAATAGGCAAAGGCGGGAGGCAACTGAAGAAATGAATTTAGGTCAGTTTCTGACAACATAGGTTGTTGAGCAGCTCGAGAGGTGGAACTATGTATCAAGTGCCCATCGGGTAACAAGTTTCGACTATTAGGAATGAATATTTAAGGTACTAACTACTTCGCACCCTACATTGTATGGTTAAAAGGGAGATTACATTCAAAAGGTGGAGTTGTGAGCAGCTAGATGCACATGTAATAAGTGGTAAACATATAAAAATCCATGCTCTCGCACAATGGCAATAATGGGTACTCTGCATATGGATTATGTTGCCCAAGTTGAGCAATGATACAGATAGGAGAATCAGCTACGGATATATGGACGTTCCTTCATACCTATAGCAGATAAGGTTAATTGGACTCCTTTCGACATACCAAAATGGCACCCTATACCAACACTTATTAGGAAAAGGGGTAAGCTTACAGAAAAACGCTTTCAAAATGAGATGGATATTCCATATGGCCTACGAGGGTATTCATGTGATTCTTGTGGATAGATAGACGAGTAGCTAGTAAGACACTTATGGGCCAATCAAGTCATAGTGGTATTTCTTTGGTTCATGCCATTTCTTTTGTTGCATTTACATCGCATACTTTAACTATTGTTGCTTCTTTTTGTACATATGCTTCTGCTAACACTATTTCTTACTTTCTTCCTTACAGATGGATTTGGGACTGTTCGATGACTCCATATTTATAAGGCAGCCTATTCATAGATCGAGACTGGCCTGGGAGGGATAGGTAAGATTATTTCCTAATCTAATTACTTAAGACCATTTAGACAAAGTTTGTCATGGATTTGTTTTCAAATGCAGGAGCACGTAGTATTATATTATCGTCGTAGAGAGCCAAAGCTCGAACGGTAGGATGACACGCCTACAGTTTTAGATGATAGACTTGTTCAATTTCTCTCACATGCCGATTTCATAGGTGTTGTTCATATATCATTTGTACAGTTGGATTGGGACCTTATTACAACTCTAGTAGAGAGATGGCGTCTAGAAACGCACACGTTTCACATGCTGATGGGACAATGGATTCTGATGTTACAGGAAATTGCTGCACTCACTGACCTAACCGTCGATGGCCGTGCAATTACTGGCAAATCCCGGATTGATTTGCTAGATTTTTGCCACCAATTATTGGGAGTTAGATCACAGGCTAAAGTGAATATGGATGGTGGCCGGCTAAAGATGTCATGGTTAGATACACACTTTAGAGTGGTACTTGATCAGGCAAATGATATTACTCTTCAACAATATGCTAGGGCATATATTCTACTACTATTAAGGGGGCTTTATTGTTGCGGATAAATCATCCAATATGGTTCACATTATGTACTTCCGACTGCTCGATGACTTAGAGAGAACAGGACAGTTCGCATGGGGAGCAGCTTGGTCAGCATGGCTATATAGGCAACTATGCATGGCTTCCCATATAGACACAGGTGACATAATAAGACCGCTGGTAGTCATACAGATTTGAGCATGGGAGCACTTTACACACATCGCCCCGCTGTGCCAAGAGATCACATCAGTTATTATGGGCCATCCATTGATAATTTATTGGAGTGATACTTTTGATGCCACTCGCTTTCCCTTACATTTTCTATTTAAGTATTGGGAGTATTTCGATAGATAGCTTCCTAGCTAGGTATCGGTTTCATATATTTCATATGTTGACATGTATATAGTTTCGTTGTGTTTACTAATGTATACTCTACATTTTTTTCTTCTACATGTTGTTTGGGACCCTTATGCCGTATTATGGATTCTCTCCCTATGTATTATCGGGCTGGTAACAACATATGGTGTACTCGAGTCCCCCTAGTTTGCTTTCACATTGTGGAGCACTACTACCCAAACAGGGTACTCAGACAGTTTGATGGTTTCCAAGAGATCTTCAACCCTCCAGCTGATATAAGAATCCTACATGAGCTAAACTTACGAGAGCATTCCGAGTGAAACTGAGCGACAGAGCACGCCAGATGGATAGCTGAGTGGGATGGCAGACGCGATAGCATTGTCGAGATACCAGATATTCCCACTAGCACATCTGCAGATTATTTCAACTGGTACTATGTGATCACCAGGTGTTGGATCAATCGTATAGGGACCATTATTCGATATATGATAAGTTCAGCAACTACATAAACTATATATGCATTTATATCGTGTTTGTTATTTACTAATCTACTTGTTTCCTCTTGCTTGCAAGCAGATTTCATCTACAGAGTCCCAAAGATGCCACTAGAGAACACTCCTACCACTACACGAGATGACATTTGTGTAGTTGATGAGTTTATGGGACTTAATTTGAATGATCCAGTGCCAGCACCAGCACGAGCACTTGAAGACCACAGCCTTAGCCTATACAGAGACAGCGGCTAGTTAGAGAGAGGCATAGGCGGGGACAGGGCGGGTCAGGAGCCAATGCGAGCCCGAGGTGTACATATCAAAGACGAGTCTTCGCCCTCGTATGCACACGTAAATGATGAGCCAGGCCTTCCACAGTTTCTTCATTCCAAGCCTGGTCCATCATCATCATCATATCCTCATTTAGATGAAACTCATAGCAGACATATCATATACCGAGTTCCACACCCTTCTTTACTCTACAAAAGAGGCGATCATCACCGCCGCATAATATGGGTGAGGAACTTACCCAGGTGGAGCTAGACCAAGTTCGATTTCATCCTTATGGTGCTGATGGTGGAGATGGGGATGTCTCATTCACACAGGTCGATCTGACTATGGAGCATCCTCATCAGGAGATCCATAAATGTACACCATTCCCTCATACTTTTGTCAGGCGGGGATAAGGGAGGCAGGGCATCCAGCAGCAACTATTACATAAATTTTTATCTTTTATGATTCTTGTATATAAATTCTTATGTTTTCTCATTACTATTTGTAGTTAACAGAACATTCATGTAGTTAACACATCATTCATTTGATTCTTCTATATTATAAGTTTTTTTATTATGTTTACTGCGAATGGTTTTACAATTCCATTGTGATTGAATGAATTGGGTTTGGCACTAAGCTTTGATGGATTGGGTTTGGGAATACTATTATGGTTGAGTTATGAAGTCTGAAAGTTGTTTAGCCATGGTGGATGATGGCTAATGAATAATTTATATAGTTGATTGTATACGATTTTGACAGGTTTTAACAATTAATGTAATAAGGGGATCAATTACGATTTTCAATGGGGGTGGGGAAGGGGGGGTGATTTAGTGCTAATCTCGTCTCTTGGTTCATCCGAAAAATATCGACCTCATCTTTTCAAGAGATAAGGTTAACTTATCTAAAACTAAGAATATTTTCTTTCCATTGACATTTTCGTAATTTTAAAAAATAATATTTTATGCCTTTTTCCCATGGCACGTAAGTCTTTTCAATTTTTTTTTTTATTTCTTCAAAATCTTATCATCTGTGATTAATAGTTAAAATTATAAGAAAGAAAATAACATTACAAGGATACCACAAGATAGTTAAAGAATTTAGATAATTTTAGTTATTTATTTGTAAATTAAGGAAAACTAAAATGAAGTAACCCAAAGGGGATCAAAATTCAGAAATAAAATAAAAGAACAAAAAACTCCACCAAATTCCCCTTTAGACTCTATCATCATGTGTAGGGTTGTATAAAAAGACCAATCAAATTGCAAATTGAATCGAATTGCACCAAAATTTTGGTTCTTTTTCTAAATAATTATGTTCGAAGAACAATTAATAGTTCGCAGCTTTGTGACCATGAGCCAAACAGCATGGTGTCTGAGTTGAATCAAACCGTTTTACATATTTAAAATAAATTCAAATAAATTATTTTCTTTCTTTCAATTATTTTGTTTAAAAATTTTAACTACTTTTAAAACTTTTTATCTAGATATGTATTATTCATTAAAATAAAATTAGAATGATCATATTGTGTTTTGTTTGTTGTAGTGTGTTTATAAATAAGATAATTTTTAGATTTTAGCATTTAATGTTTTGAATATTTCTTTTTCATTTATCTTACTAATTAATCCATTTTTATTACTTAATTACTTAATAGTTTATATAATTGATAGTATGTTAACTAAAAGTATACATCAAAATTAAAATTTGTGTCTAATATTAGGATTACATATTCTTATTTTATTGAGTTTAGTGTATCATCATAGTTCAATATGATTATAATTTTATAATAGGTGAAATCCATTCCCAATTGTAAGCTTTACATATTTATTTAGATAAATAATTAATTTCATATATTATTGTTAATATTTGTATTAATAATAAAAAATATATAATTAAAGTTTTCATATAAAATATATTTTTATTCTAAAAATAAATAATGGTTCAAATCATAAACGAAGGCATACGGCATGTAAATCAATCACTATTACTCCTTGCGGTCATGATAATAAATATAGGGATGTAAACGGGTCGGGTTCGGGACGGGTCATTCTGTCCCAAACCCGACCCGATTATAAATTGGGTGTCCCAGAACCCGACCCGACCCGATTGTTTAGGAACCCGACCCGACCCGAACCCGACCCGTTTAATCTATTCCATAATTAAATGCATCATTTTATTATTTCATTAAATTATTATTGTAGTGAGGCATGTTGAGGAGGGCAAAATTTTCAATGGAGTTGATAAAGATCCTAATTTTTATTTAGAAAAAATTAGAAAACGTTAAAGACAGGTAAAAAATAATTAAATATGAAAACTGAATATATAAGGTAAAGTTAGTAACTCATGACATGTCATTGCCTAAAATTATTAGAAGACTTACATATATCTATATATATATATAATACATCCAACTTAAAATAATAATAATAATAATAATAATAATAATAATAATAATAATAAAATGATGACACTACACGATGATCTATATATTCTTAATTTATTTGTCATTATATATATAAAATCTATTTTTTCTGAGAAAATTAATTTTTATACTTTGTTGTGTTGCATGGGAAAGAAAAGAATTTTGAAAAAGTGGGGAAGGTTACACATGGAAATCGATTTTCTTTGGATAATTGATCAGTGATTATTAATTGTAAATATAATTTATATCCTATCATGTGACTCAATACATGAATAACAAAATGATTATATGAAAAACATCATTCAACTAATGAATAAGTAAATTCCTTAAACTAAAATTTTTTAATTTTTTTAATTTAAACGGTCGGGTTTTCCCAACGGGTTATGAGTACAACCCAAAACCCGACCCTAAACCCTATAGGGTTTGACCCTATAGGGTTTTTAGCGGGGCGGGCGGGCGGGTACCCTATAATGACCCCCCGGTTGCATCCCTAAATAAATACCACATCCTAGTCCAACCGCTGTCTTCTTCTGTAGAAGTCTAGGCTGCCTGGCAAGTACTTTTCCTTGGGATGAAGGAAAGATCGAAACGGGAAGGAATATATATATATATATCTATATATATATATAAAGTAGAAAAGAAAAAATGATTCCGTTATTTATGCATGTAAGTTGGCATAAGATATTCAAATATGTCTGCCGGCAATACATGGAACATACTATTTCAATAAAGCCGATTTATTTTATTAAAAAAATTATCCATGTCAGTGGGTTATAAAACCTTCGTGTATTTAATTTTCTCATATCTATTTTTCTAAAGTTCAAATGATGATGTCCATTACCCAGTTTTAGCATCAATCTCGGCAAAAATGTTTGTCCATTCATCTTTTGATGATAAATGGATCCTCAATACGGTACCTAATTACTATATTGTTAGCTGGCGTGCTTTTATGTTCAAACCTTAATGCTTAGTTGTCCCACGAAACACATTTGTGGTATGAGGAAATAAAAGAAAAGAAAAGAAAAGAAGAGAAAAGGAAAGCCTTGTCGCCAAAATATGGTACCATTTCTACTAGGATGCAGACTCGAGATCAATTTCATTTGCAATAGTGTAAGTGGAGGATAGATGTTAATACTCTGTCATAGTTGTATCAAAAACATAATTTATCTCTGAATAAATGAGTAAATATATATATATATTATTATATTGTCCTTCACTTGAATATATATGGGGAAATACTTGCGTCTACTTGATACACTACATATTATGACACTTAATCACAATTTTAATCACGTATAACATAAAATAATCACTTGGCATAGGAATTTCCTCTTTCTTTCCACTTTATCACTACAAGGTAACAATATAACAAAATAAGTCATGCATACCTTTCTAATCAATGTTACTATCATCGCCATTGATATCCTCCGCCACAATGCAGCTTGCATTTGCATGTAGTGGGGTGGGTAAGTGTGCTACATTTTCTAAGTCAACAAAAATGCAATTGACTAGGATTGTCCAAGGCCGTGCAACTACATGTTGGCATGCATCAGTGATCTCAAGTTGCTGCTCAATGTCGCCATCGCCAGATGGTTTGGCTTGGAAAAGCGCTCATTGAATAAATGTTGATGTTGCACCTTTTGCACAACTCTCCACATACTAGATTGTTTGCTTGGATCTTTCAGATAAAATGCTGGTCGCGCATGGTTTGTAAGAATGTACAAGTCATCATCATACCAAGTCCTTCCTAAGTTGATTGAAATGAGGTCTTCATTGATGCTTTCTGGTTTGTCTTGGTTGGTATCAAACTAATGACACTTAAACAAAAACACACGTCGCGAACTTGTGTAACTTAATTCAATAATTTCAATAAGAGGACCATAAAAGATAATCTTTTGTCCATTAATGGGGCCCCTTGCACACCCATCACGGACTTGTGTAATTCAAAGGATACGCGGCCTATTTACACAGGTAAAATTGAACCGAACGCCGACAGCGTTGAAATTATACGCCGGTGGCGTTAAGCCCGGCATTAAAAATTTTGATTCTGTTCACATTCAATATCGATTGAAGGCCAGCGGCATTGAAGCCTTAGTGGCTGTCGTACAATTTGAAAAATAAACGTTGGCTAATTTCTTTACAAAAGCCGACGGCGTTTTAAGCGGTTTTAGAAAAATCGGTTCTGATCACATTCAACACTGCCTCTATACCGGCAGCTTTGAAGTACCAGATGCTAGCATACACTCAAAAACAAACCTATTTGAAAAGTGTTTTATTTCTCCTGTTTTACACTTTGAAAATTATAATATATAACACTTTCAATCCTTCTTCAAACACATATTTAACTTTATACACTATCTTCTATCCACATTAACCAATCCTAACAACTTTAGACATCATAACAACACATCAAATCCTCTCCTACTCTTCACTTCAACTTCAACTACTTAAATCAACTTCAACCCTCACCAACACTTCTCACTACTCCCATAACACATAAATAAATTCACACAACAATAAAATATAACCTAATATATATCAATACATAAAACCATTCAACTCATATAACATTAAACTCATCCTAACATTGATTCTACACCTATATTACAAGAAAGGAAATAAAACAAGGAGTTTATAGTAGCTTTAACTTACATGAAGAGGCTTTGGCTTGGAGAGATTATTGAATCCAAGAGCTTGATATTGGTTTTGCTTTAGGGCTTATGGTTTGAAGATAGAAGGAAAAGAGAAAGGAAATGAAAAGTAAGAAATTCGTATGGAAAATGGGATTGCAAAAAGAGGCTATATTTGATCAATTTTGGAACTTAAATTTATCCTAAGTTTGACTTTTAGGGCATATATGACTTAGGTTTAATTGGTTTAATTTGAAGCTAATTTAAGTTTAATTTGGGCTTGAAAAATAGGCTTAACTTTTGTAAAATTATGTCAACAAATTCCTAGGAATAACAAAAGTTGTTTTAATAATTTTAAACATAACACATACATATTAATTCATAAAAGATATAAACATTAATTATAGTATACACACATTAATATACATAAAACAATAGCATTAATCTTATTACACATACTCACATACATCAATAATTTACATTAATAAACATAATATATCAAACCTATTTCTACACATTCATTTTCATATATGTAAAAAATTACTTCAAACTTAATATTCAAAACTAATATTATATTCACATGAAAATTTAATTATTAAATAAATTAGATTATTTCATTCTTCCCTCCTTCAAGAAGTTTCGTCCCCGAAACTTAACCTACCTCAGTCTCCAAAGAGTTCAGGGTACTTCTATCTCATCACACTTTCTACTTTCCAAATCGCTTCTCTCTCGGATTGATTACTCCATTAGACTTTGACCATCGGTATCACTTTGTCTCTCAATTCTTTGTCCATTTTGCTCAAAATTCTAATCGATTTCTCCTCGGTAGTCAAATCTGTAGTATTTCTGGCTGATTCGTATCCAATATAACATCAGGATCAGATATGCATTTTCTAAGCTGAGACACATGAAAGACGTCATGAACATCCGATAGACTTGGTGGTAAAGCTAATCTGTAAGTTGTTGGTCCTATTCGTTCTAGAACTTCATATGGTCCAATATATCTTAGATTCAATTTGCTCCTTACTCCAAATCTAAAAACTCCTTTTGTCAGATATCTTGAGAAATACATGATCTCCAAGTTCAAACTCTAAAGATCTTCTTCTTAAGTCGGCATAACTTTTGTATCGTCTTGAGCTGCTTTTAATCTCTGCTTGATCATTTGAATTTTATCAATTGCTTGTTGCAACAAATCAGGACCAATTAGCGCTCTCTCGCCCACTTCGTCCCAATGCAAAGGAGATCTACATTTTCTCCCATATAATGCTTCATATGGAGCCATTTGAATCGCGTCTGCTAACTATTATTGTATGCAAACTCAACTAGAGGTAAGTGCTCATCCCAATTCTTTTCAAAATCTAAGGCATAAGCTCTAAACATATCTTCAAGAATCTGAATCGTCCTTTCTGATTGACCTCGGTTTGTGGATGAATGTCGTACTAAATTTTAACTTTGTCCTAGAGCTTCATGAAGACTTTTCCATAATCGACTGAAAAATTGGTATCTCTATCTGAAGTGATGGTCACTGTATACCATGTAATCTCACTATCTCTCGATATAAATCCGAGCCAACTTTTCGAGTGAATACCGACTCTCAATGGAATGAAATGTGATGATTTTGTTAGCCGATCTACGATGGTCCAAACCATTTCATTCTTGGCTACTGTCTTTGGTAAAGCTCACAAAATCCATAGTTATCTCATCCTCACTTCCATTCTGGAATCCTTAATGGTTGCAATTCTCCTCCAGGTCGTTGATGCTCAATCTTCACTTGTTGACATACTAAACATTTAGAAACAAATCTGCAATATCTTCTTCATTCCTTCCCACCAAAAATGTTGCTTCAAGTCTTGATACATCTTTGTGTTTCAGGGCGAATCGAATATGAAGAGGAAAGCACTTCTTTCATAATCTGTTGTCTCAATTCACAGGTTTCTGGCACATAAATTCTATCCTTGAACCTTATAACACCTTCATCATCAATTCGCATATCTTTCTTCCTCCCTTCACTTATCTCACTTCTCAATCTCTGGCTTCCAGTTGTTCTCGCTTAATTTGATCCAGAATTGTTGGTTCACAGATAAACTTGCTAACATAACTTCAACCTTTTCCATTGTTATCTCAATATCCATCTTCTGAAGATCTTCTTGTAGTTCTTGTTGAATTGTATCAAAGATTCCACTTCATTTGCTTCTTCCTACTGAGCGCATCTGCTACAACATTGCGCTTTTCCTGGTGATACAAAATTTCAACATCGTAGTCTTTGATTAACTCCAACCATCTTCGCTGACATATTCAATTCTTTTGGGTGAAAATGTATTTCAAACTCTTGTGATCAGTGAATATCTTACACTTTTCACCAAATAAATAATGTCTCCAAAGCTTCAATGCTAATATCATGCAGCTAGCTCTAGATCGTGAATCGGATAATTCCTCTCGTGGGTTTCAATTGTCTCGATGCATAAGCTATAACTCGATTATCTTGCATCAAAACACATCCAGTCCTTGAAGTGAAGCATCACTATAAATTACGAACTCTTCTCCACTAACTGGAAGTGCTAAAATCGGTGCGAAACCAATCGTTCTTTCAGCTCAAAAACTTCGATCACAATCTTCATCCCAATCAAACTTCACATATTTTCTTGTCAATTTAGTTAATGGTGAAGCAATTTTGGAAAATCCTTGTACGAATCTTCTGTAATAGCTTGCCAAACCTAGAAAACTTCGTACTTCCGTGACATTTGTAGGTTGTGGCCAATCCAAAACCGCTCTAATCTTTCCGATCGACAGATATTCCTTCCTTTGTAATGATATGTCCCAAGAATGCAACTTCTCTCAACCAAAACTTGCACTTGCTAAATTTAGCATAAAGTTTCTCTCTCTTAATCTTTGTAGAACAAGTTTCAGATGTTTCCGTGTTCTTCTATTCCTTGAATACACCAATATCATCAATGAAAACTATTACGAACTGATCCAGATAATCTCTAAATACCCTATTCATCAATCCATAAAGTCTGGGGATTTGTCAAACCGAAAGGCATAACCATAAACTCAAAATGTCTGTATCTTGTTCGAAAAGCTGTCTTCAAAATATCTTGTGGCTTTATCTTGAGTTGATGGTATCCGATCTCAAATCTATTTTGGAAAATAATGCAGCATCTCTCAATTGATCAAAAGTCGTCAATTCAGGAAGAGGATACTTGTTCTTATCGTCACTTGATTTAATTCCATAGTCTATACACATTCTTAAACTTCCATCTTTCTTCTTAACAAATAAAACCGGAGCACCCCAAGGAGAAATGCTTGGACGAATAAACCCTAAGTTCTGTAATTCCTCCAACTGGCTTTTCAACTCTTTCAACTCGATGAGCCATACGGTATGGAGCCTTAGATATAGGTGTCGTCCTGGTATCAAATCAATCTCAAACTCAATCTCTCTATCCGATGGTAAACCGGTAATTCCTCAAGAAAGACATCGATAAATTCCTTTACTACTGGCACCATATCAACTCGGAGTTCTTCACTACTCATTGTAGTTCCCATATCCTTCTCCCACAACTCTAGAATACATACTCTTTGGTCTCCTTCTTTCTAAAACATAAACAATCTTCTACCCTCCAACTCAAAACTTACTTCTTTATTACAATCTATCGTGGCTTTATAAAGATTTAACCAATTCATTCCAAGAAAACATCAAAATCGATTAAAGGCAGAACTAACATATCTATTGGCATGCTTCTATCAGAAATCACAACATCAACATTTCTACATACACATGGCTCTTTGGATTGCACACCAAAAGGAGTATTTACATTCATCATTCTATCATACAACACTTCAGAAGACAAACCACACTCATTCACAAAACTTTCAGCAACACATGTATGAGTAGCACCAGTCAATCAAAGCATATGCAGGATGATTTGCAATCTGTATTGTACCTGCTAGTGTATCGACTGAAGGGCTTTCTCACACTGTTGTAGAGCAAATACTCTAGCAGATGTCATTCCTTTCCAAAGCTCGGTCCTTCATTCTTAGGCTATCTTACAATTCGCTATGCGATGACCTCTGTTGACAATGAAGCAAAAAATAGGATTCAATTTAGGATCAGGACACCGAAGCTTTATGACCTACTTTTCCACATGCAAAGCATGCTCCAGGAGTCCATTTACATTAAACCGATTCATGGGGCCCAAAACATATAGGGCACCTCTTATCATATGGAAAGAAGAAATAGAAGTCTTTGTCACTTGTCCGAAATTTGGTTTCTTCCCACAATGGTCGCTTACCTTTGTTAACATTGCCAAACCTTGAATAAGGAGTGTATGATGTCACCGATCTCTTGCCCATAAATGTAGCACGTCTATCTCTTGGCTTATTCTCATTTATAATTTGTTCCACTAACTTCGCTTTGATTACTGCTTCAGATAGTGTTAATAACTAAACTTCTTGACCTCACTCTTGATTTCCATGTTCAAGCCATCTTGGAACTTTTGAAACTTCATACTCTCATCATTGTAATTTGTGCCAACAAATCTAAGCAACCTACAATACTCTGCATGATATTCTTCAACAGTTTTATTCCCTTGCCTCAAATTCAACCAATTTGCTATCATTTGCTCTCTCACTGTAGATGGAATGTATTGCAAGAAAAAGGCTTCTTTGAATCTGTTCCATGGTATTGGTCTTGCATATCCTTCACTGTTCAATCTCCACCAATTATATACATCTCCCTTCAGCATATATAAGCTAAGTCAACTTTCCTATGCTCGGTACTTTCAAGCTCTACTATCCAACCTTAGTTCTAGTCGGGTCCAAAGCAGTTCCATCAAAATCGGTACCAATCTAACAAAATCATGCAACTTAACTTGATCATTCGGTCTTCCACTTGTACATGTGTTCTTGTCTCACAGTTGGTGGATTATATTGTTGCATAAATTGTGTTGTTGTTATACATCATTTGCTGATACTGTTGAACTATTGCAAACATATCTCGAAACATAGTAAACATATTATTCGATCTCCCGGGCATCTGAGGCATAGCTGAATATGCACACATTTGAGGAGGCTGTGGATTCGGTGCAATAGAAGCCAAAGCTGGTGATGGAGTCGAAGTAGAAACTGTAATACTAGCTGATGTAGAAGCTGAGATAGTAGACTGAGAAGGAGGTGGCATACCTCTCTTTCCGTAGACTATCGAGTTACTCTTCTTGACCTATCCATCTTTAAACAAACATACAACATATATATAACATATGATAATTTTGCAATGTCAAACAACATCAAAATAATTAATGAACAAAATAATCATTCAAACAAAATACAGAATTTAAGCAAGTCCTATACGCATCCGACTAAACTCACCGCATCTAAGGTCAAGTCACTCCTATTTAATCAAACAATTTCATAAACATAGCTCTGATACCATCTGTAAAGACCGACCAACTAAATCCCAAGATTTGTACGAAGTCCCCAACCACATATAACATTTTCATATTATATGTAAGGTTCCTAAAACTAACAGTTTATGAGAATTGTTTGATCAAATCTACTAAAACTTTATAAACAAATTTTAACAAAACAAGATTGCTAATAAAAGCAATCCATACATATATACATTGTATGTACAAGTTCAGTGTCAATATAGACACTACAAAAATTACAAGTTTTCTTAGTACAAAAGATAACCTAAAGAGATCTTAAGGTTTTTACAACTTAGGCTTATTAACAGCTTATATATAGAGAATCATACTTTAAACAAAAGCTCCTCAAAATACAAGAGCATTCGAGTCCTACTCGTCCCATCATCCATGAATCTCTCAAATTTGACCTGTATCCTATATCGTCATATAACTCATCTTCATTACCTGCAAAGCAGCAAAATGAGCCAAGGCCTAGTAGCAATATAAATACAAGACAATTTTATCAAACAAACTTAAAATCAAAAGAAATGCATCAACGATCAAATCATTATCTTATTGAGTTTCTTTAACAAAACAACAGGGGTATTCAAACCCTGGGATCACGCTTGGGAATTTAGGGGTCCTGAGTAACAGTAGCTGCTCAGAGGTTGATAAAGCAGTCCGAATACTTATTCTCCTATATCTATTCCATAAAAAATAGCTTCATTTAGGGCTCAAAAGCCGTTGCTCGACTCTACTTAAAACTCAATCTACAACATAAGCCTAGTTCACAGTTAAATAAACTTTGATTAACCATGACATTCCCCCTAAGTTTAAGCAAACGTTACTCGGATATATTCTCCCCATTGATATCCACTTAACCAAAACGATTGCTATTGCATCATAGCATATAATTGCATCATGGTAAAGTCATTGCATCATGACTTAGGTTTAAGCGCCTAACTAACATGTCATTGCATAATGACAGGTTTGCTGTGCTCGAGAACCTTAAACAGCGTAATAGACATCTAGTGCATAAAGTATAAGCCAAATCGATTAAGTCAATTTTAGTAATGCCTATTCCTAGCATACAACAAGCAAGCTATTGGTACTTATAACGATAATGTTTTTATATTCACTCGGAGGAATTAACTGAAGAACTTTAAGAATAAGAAATATCAAAACCAAATCAATAATCAAATGTAGAATATATATATAATATATATATACAATCCTAAGTTTAACTTATATAAGGAAATTCATTGAACTTAACATATATTTTTAACATTTAATTCATACATAAAACAGTTTATATAGCTATTAGATTCATAGAATTATATATGAAGTAAAGAATGACAATTAAGAAGATTGAATTTATAAAACTCAGGGATACGCGGAATTCTACACAGGAAAAATTGAACTAACGCGGCAGCGTTGATGAATTATATGCGGTGGTGTTAAGCCGGCATTAAAATTTTTTATTCTGTCAACATTCAACACCGATAAAGGCCGGTGGCGTTGAAGCCCTAGTGGCGTACAATTTGAAAAATAAACGTGGCCAATTTCTTTACAAAAGTCGGGAACTTTAAGCGATTTAGAAAAATCGGTTCTTATCACTTCAAACGATTTAGCCAGTGCATTGAAGTACCAGATGCCTGCGTACACTAAAAAAGGCCTATTCGAAAAGTGTTTTATTGCTCCTATTTTACACTTTGAAAATTATAACATATAACATATACATATAACACTTTCGATCCTTCTTCAAACACATAATTTAACTTCATTACACTATCTTCTATCCATATTTAACCAATCCTAACAACTTTAGACATCATAAACACATCAAACTTCAACTACTTAAATCAACTTCAACCCTCACCAACACTTCTCACTATCCATAACACATAAAACAAGTTCACATAACAAACAACACAACCTAACATATATTAATACATAAACCATTCAACTCATATGACATTAAACTCATCCTAAATTGATTCTATACCTATATTACAAGAAAGGAAAAAAACAAGGAGTTTATACTAGCTTTAACTTACGTGAAGAGGCTTTGGCTTGGAGGGATTGTTGAATCCAAAAGCTTGATATTGGTTTTGGTTTAGGGCTTATGGTTTGAAGATAGAAGGAAAAGCGAAAGGAAATGAAAAGTAAGAAATTTGTATGGAAAATGGGGGCTACCAAAAGAGGCTATATTTGATCAATTTTGGAATTTATCCTAAGTTTGACTTTTGGGGCATATGTAACTTAAGTTTAATTTGGCTTAATTTGAAGCTAATTTGAGTTTAATTTGGGCTTAAAAAATAGGTTTAACTTTTGCAAAATTCTGTCAACAAATTCTTAGGCAGAACAAAAGTTGTTTTGATAATTTTAAACATAACACACGCATTTTTATAAAGACATAAACATTAATTATACTATACACACATTAATATACATAAACAATAACATTAATCTCATTACACATACTCACATACATCAATAATTTACATTAATAAACATAATATATCAAACCTATTTCTGCACATTCATTTTCATATATATAAAAAATTACTTCAAACTTAATATTTAGAACTAATATTATATTCACATGAAAATTTAATTATTAAATAAATTAGATTATTTCAGACTATCCAAGCCGATGATGTATTATGCAGTGACAAATGTAATTGCATAATTGTATGTTGTACTTCAACTCAGTATACTATCATATTATATTGATTAACGCTTTACAATTATTGTTTTTTTGTACTATATGCTACATTTTAGAATCTCTCGTCGATAAACAACTACAAACACATGCATGTTCATCAGTTCCATGGGATGGAAACTGATCAGTGGGAATTGGAGGTGTCATGTCAAAATTATGTAAGAATACTTTATCAATACTTCTTTAGTATTATATTGTGTTTATTTATTCACATTATTAATGAAATTATTATTCGTTTGTTGCTTATAATTATAGATGGATGCAGGGAGGAAGGAACAAAAAGCATGTGCTACTGTTATAGGCTAGAAGCCTATGATTTAGATAGCTATAGAGGAGGCCCTTGGGTGCAAGTTCGGTTACCAGCATGCTATGGGATATGGTGCTCCGATCCCACAGGATAGGCACATTTTCTATGAGCAGCCTTATGAGGAATCTTATGCGAGCTCAGGATCTGAGGTTAATGAATTGAAGTGGAAGGTAGCTCGGATGGAGGAGATGTTATGAATGTAGATTGATTGACCCTCCATGCCATATTATGGCCAATACCACTCCATCTATAGGTGACTCGACTAGTGGCATAGGTTCAAGTTAGCCGACCTATACACCAGTGTTGCTCACACAGACAAGGCATTTTCAGCACCCGTACTTTATGCCCTATAAGCCAGCCACCCGGTCATGCTCCACCACTAGCTCACTCTACAGTCAAATCACCAGGTGATATGGCTTTGTCATAGTGGAATCATTTGGCATCAACCTTTATGCCATGGCCACCATCGATAAAGACCGGAAGGTCTTCACAACAGCAACTCATGTACAATTTGATTCCATATACTGGCACAGTTCCCACTAGGTCGAGTTCATTGTAGTATGCTCTGCATGACCTTATGGATACTATCCATCATCGCCTTTCACTATTTTTGCCTTCGCCATGCAGATAGCTTCGAGCACCAATTCTACCCAGTTTAATCAGCATTGGACACATGAAGCCTAGGCTGATCAAATTTTTGTTATGTTATTTGCTTGATTAGACTTTTGGATTTTTGTACCTTTCTTTCTCTTTTTAACAAACTTATATATGTTTGTGTTGTTTGAGGATTTTATTACATATCTATATGTTTTGCTCATGCTAAATATAAAAATATATTCACATGTTTTGTTTGGATCGTTGTATAATTTATAAATATCATATCACTAGCAATAATATTAATATAATATATTCAAATATTACATATAATTTATAAAATATATATCCTTAATAAGAATATAATTACATATTAATATAATACCTTATAATTATAATATAAATATTAATATTAATATATATTCAAATTTAATAATACATATATATTTATAAATTATTAAAAAAATAAGATATATAAATTAATTCATAGTTTGTATTTTGAATTGTTCAAATTTTAGGCCTAAATGTAACCCACGAATAATTTCTGGTGTGGCAAGAAACTTAAATTTTTCCAAGATAGGTGAAATTCACCTTAAAAAAGGCGAAAGTCGCCTCACATTATAAGAGGCAAATGTCGCCTCACATGCTGCCTATATAAACCCTTCTCACATTCCACATATTTGATTTCTAACAACTTTTCCTCTTACTTTGTAGGTCCGATTGCTTAATATTTTTCAGTCATCTTCTAATGTCCACCCACTTCTGATGATAAATTTTTCGATGTTGATTAAGTAAGGTGTTTGTTCTATGATTTTTTTTTTTACAACATAAAACTTTAAATATTAACTAATATATTATTTCTTATTTTTTTCAAGTGCTCGAGCAATTCTAAATTATCTATTCTACAAATTATAAAGGTATAAAAAAATTTACTTATTTGTACGTTTTTTTAATTTTTTTGATAATATAACATATTAATAATTACTATATTGTAATTTTAATAATCAATATCTAACACATAATTATCATAAATTAAAAAATTATTTTTTCTATAAATTTAAATAAAATAATATATTAACAAAAATGTTTATATATTAATATTTTTATATAAAATATTTCAAATTAAAAAAATAATATTTGATATTTATAAATAAACTCAAATAAATGAAAAAAAAGAAACAAAATAACGGGCCTTTACTTTGGCACGACAACGGTTTTTTTAGGTGACGTTCACCTCTCTTGCCAAAAAGTTGGCGAGACTACTAACATGAAGGTGGGGAGGTGATATTTTCGCCTTAATAAACCAAAAGAGATGAAAATATGAGCTATTGAGACAAAAAAATTTTCACCTCTTTTGTCCCTCTTCATACACATGTCGTTACATTTATGCATTAAATTTTAAGGACATATGTCTAAAGTTTTTATGGAAAATTTAGAATATGAAGCAATCCCATTTTTTTTTTCAACATTTGGATTGGAAAACAATATAGGTTTATCAAGACATTTTGGTTACATTAAAAGAACACTTCTTCTGGTTGGAATGATGAAGGATGTATAGGGTAGTAGAGAAATATGCAATGTGCACAAAGGCCAAAAACAGAAGGGGTACCTTTGTGCAATAGATGGCACTTTCTAAATTATCTCAACCATAGATTGATATAAGTATGGATTTAATTTGAATTTGCTTAGGACAACACGTAATGAGGTTTCAACTATCACGATTATGGATGGGATTTAGTAAATTGACAAACACCATTCCTCCTCATAAAATTGTTAATAGTTTATATATATGTTGCTAGCTTTTTATGCAAGTGGTAATAAGGTTACATAACGTCCATAATAGGATCATTTTCAAATAAAGACACATTAAATTTACTTGTTTTCTTCCAAAAGATGCTATGGTGGAGCTAGCATCAAACTAATGTATTTCTTGTCACCCTCCAATAAATATCAAACTAAGGTGATTAATCATGCCCTAAATATTTTGCTTATAGCAGGAGTTAAGCTAAAATCATATTAGTTATAACTTGTATCTTATAATAGAGTTCACTTATATGTCAATACATAATTCTATTGGTAAGTCTTCATTTGAAGTCGTTTATAAGTATAAAGCTAGTCATTCCTTTAGATTTGCTGCCTACATCAACTTCTGAGGAGGATTTGAGTAGGTTTGATAGGCTAGCAAATATAGTAGCTATCTCAAGTAGGAGTAAAAATAAGATAGACCAAATGGCAATACCCTCGAGTGTGTGCCATATAGAAAAATGGGACCGCATTGGGAATACTATGGTACCACTTCCCTAGAGAGTGTGCCATATAGACATATGGAACTAATATGGTTCTGCTTTTATATATGACACACCTTTAATGAAGGGTATAGTTTAGTATGGACAAGACATCGTCATGGTTCTAAAACCAAACCAAACCAAACCGAAACTGTTGGCTCTGAATCTTGAAATTGAAGACCACCATTTTTTTAAAAGTAAAAATAAAAAAAAAAGAACAAATGAAGTATAAATTTTAAACTTGAAACAATAATTAGGTCTTTTGAAAATTTTGTTTAAAGTGCATATTTATTTATATAAAAACACATACAATGTTAATTGTTGTTAGGTATATGTGATTGCAAAATACTCAACAGTGTAAAAAGAAAACTACATAACAGAAAAATAATCTCGCATTGTTAAGGAAAGGGATTTTATTTTTAGGAGAAATTTATGTAGACTAAATTATACATTATTTTAGGTTATATTTATTTTGTATTGTTAATAATAACACATTAAATGCTATAGATATATAATAAATTTTACCATTCATATGAAATATTTTGAACATTAATAAATATATATTTAGTATTATTTTTTAATTTATTTCTCTAATTTTCTTTTCTTTTTTTTTAATGGAATTAACCGGAACCACCAATTTTAGGTCGAAGAACTGCTTAGGGACTGGGCAATGGTTTATTAACCAGTTTTGGAACTGCCCAACTAGTTCAGTTTTTATTCTAGATCATTTGTGACCGTTCCAACTCGTTTCCTCATTTGAAATCAAATCGTGCCTATGTTTAGTCTAGACTACTAATCTTTTTGCACCCTAAAAAAATTACTAATCCTCTCGTAAAAAAACTTAGCTAAGTAGCAAAGTAATCGAGGTAGAAAACCTATGAACCTTTCAATTGGGAGATATTGGTAGACTCCATCTAAGAAAGGAAAGTTTTCCTAATACAATGATCACATAAGCTTGCACATAGGATAGATGGGCTACTCATAATTCCATAAGTAATTATTGAAAAATGCATCTAAATTAGGGCTTTCAGGTGATTGACTATGGTAACTTTACAACTTTCAATTTTTCTAATTTATCACAATATGTTCTAGAAGAAGGCAAGCATGAAGTCTAACCTATTTGAAGGCAAATCTTCACAAACCTTACGAGAATGACCTATTCCAGATGATTTCGATGGTGAAGTTGTAATCGGCACATTGAATGGAAAACGATGGTGCACTTCCTTGCTAGTAGTTTGTGGGAGTTTGTAATAAGTTGTAACTTTAGTTAGCAAACAATCACTTATTTTGTCGTCTATTGTGTCGGCCAGGTTTAAGGATTTTTTAATGCCTTAACTTATAGGCATTACAACTCGTCACATGTCCTTCTCTTTATGAGAACACGCTAAGGCTATGAAACTCTAATCCACAATTAAACAAAATATAAATCTCCATAATCCTCAAAAAGCTGTATCTATTTAAGATATCTCATCAAAATCAAACTCCTTAAAAAGAAAATCTTGTTAGCATAAACCAAATCCAACATAACTTACAGATTTAAAACATTCGAAATAAGAGTTCAACAGTTTTCAAAGTTCATAAAAATTTTAAAACTTAATATAGACTTTCTTCAAATGTCTTCCATCAACAACTTATTTAGGAGTCAGCAAGATAATCAATGCCACTAGCATAATCCCCATCATCAACAAAAATATCATATTTAGAAAGATCATAGATCACTTGAGTTCTCATGTTCCTGAAAAATGAAGGAATGAGCGAAAAAACACCGAGTACGCCAAACCGAAAACACATGCACGTGATCATGAAATAAACAACAACACATATGACTTGAAAGCTAATGCAGCAAGCACAATTTATTATCTTCAATTTAGCCAAGCATCAAACACAATTTAGAACCATTCATGACTAGTCCCAAACATGACGTATCTCATGACTCGTTAAAAACATACAATATAGAAAATAAGTAACATATATACATATATGGCGTTGGGAATCTCCCACACACTTGAGTTGCCGTACTCGCTCTGCTCCTAAACTATCGAAATCAACTCCAAATGCAACTGCACTCGGGACAACGCCATACAAAGATCATCAAGGTACCTCATTAGTATTACGCTCTGCATGATCTTTACTAACCAAAGCCAATCACAAACAACAAACACAATTTTTTATTACAATTGAATAATATTGGGTCAATTTATTATGTCTATTCCTATAAGCACAAACAACAAGCAAGATAAGGACGTAATTGAATCAAATTTCAAGGAACAGAATTAAAAATCACCAAATCTCCTTTAGAATCAAAATCCTAAATCACCAAAACCTGATAATATGAACAAAAACCATTTTAATAACACAAACCGTCGAATAAACTTAATTTCATATATTACCTAAAACCTTAATCTCAAGATAAACATAAGTTTACACCTTATTCCTTGATTGAAATACAGAAATCCTTAACAGCATCAATCTCCTCAGCAAATTCTTTAAAACCCTAGAACTCCATTTAAACCAAATATACTAAGAATCAACAAAAACTCCGTTTATGATTTCATAAAGATAAAAAACATTAAAATACTTACTTAACTTGATTCAAATTACTTCTTAAACAACAAGATCCAGATCTCTAACAATGATTTAAATCTTCTCCAACTTCTCCTAAAAAAATATAGAAAAACCCTAAGAAACTAATAGATCTATGAAAATCTATAAAAGAAACAGCTAGGGGTGTGCACGGTACGGTTTGGTTCGGTTTGCATCTCGAACCAAACCGCATTATATTTTACGGTTCGATTTTTATTTTAAATTTGAGTCCAATTATACGGTTCGGTTCGTAATTTTTTTGAACCGAAAAAAAATGTTCGATACGGTTTGGTTTATGGTTCAAACCGTTTTTTGTCATAAAATAAAAAATATATTTTATTGAAAAGCTTCTATTACATATTTTTTTATCACTAATGTAAATATAAACAACAAAATATTTTAAATTAATTATTTACCAAACACATAGAACTTATAGAAAGAAAGGATTTCATCCATTATAAAATTATAATTGTGACTAGTCTCATTTTTTTGAAAATATCTTGAACTATAATGGTATACTAGACTTTATCCAATATAAGACATAAAATTTAATTCGTTGTATGCTTTTAACTAACATATTATTAATTATATAAATCAATAAGTAACTAAATAATAAATTAGATTAATTAATAAGATATATAAAAAAATGTAGGAGTTAAAATACTAGAGGCTAAAATCTAAAATTTATCTTATTTGTAGACAACATAACAATTAAAACATATTATGAAAAATCTAATTTTATTCTAATGAATGATACATATCTAAGTCACAAATCTTAAAAGCAATTAATTTTTTTTTAAAATTAATTGCTTTTAAGATTTGTGACTTAGATATGTATCATTCATAAAACAATTAAGAGTAAAAATAATATATTTAATTTTTTTAATATATAAAACGGTTAGGTTGGGTTCAAACCATACGGTTTGGTTCTTGGTCACGAACCGAACCATTTCAAAAAAGAATCGAAATTTCGATTTAGTCCGGTCCGATTCATGGTTCGGTTGGTTTTTTTGCACAACCCTAGAAACAGTAATTTGATTGCCTAATCTGACTACAGAATCCTCTTACTAGCTAAGAGCACTCACAGAGAGAACTTTTAGGTTTAGGATTTGTTTTGGAGAAAGGGAAGCTTGGTTTATATAAAATACAAGTAACACCTCTTCATCTTTAGTAAGTTTCTTCATCTTTAATACGACGTCTCTTCATGTTTAATAACGACGTCTCTTCATCTTTAATAACGTCTCTTGATCTTTAATGATGTCTCTTCATCTTTAAAATGAGTCTTTTCATCTTTAATAACATCTCTTCATCCTTAATGACGTCTCTTCATCTTTAATAACTTCTCTTTATCTTTAATGACATGTCTTTATCTTCATTCTTGCATTGATAACTGACAAAATAAAAACCAATAAAAATTAATAAACTTTAGAGTTGACCATAAAGCCCTCTTATTTTATATCAAATGACATTTTTCTCTTCTTTATAATTTATTTATCTTTATATTAGATTTTATGGAGGAAAACTCTCCAAACTTTGCATTAGTTGATGTTGCTAATGAGTGTACAGCCTTTTTTTTTTTTTAATGACGTAATCTCATAGACGGACTTCTTGCTATACTGATTGCACCAATTTCAACTGATGATTCTATAGATTGATTATCCAGATTTTACTTTTATTAATAATTATTATAATTTATTGAAATACTTATATAATTTAAATTACAATTCACTTAGAGAGGGGGCTTTAAGTAGTTTTACTAAAAACCAAAACCTCAGACTTTAAGTGGGTTTATTTGGTTTATTATTCTGGTGTCATTTTGGCATCATTTTGGTACCAAACAGGTAATGAACAGATGCTTAACCGATACTAATATGATACCGATGAAAGCCTAATAGTTTTACTCATAAATTAACTAAAGCGAACCGATACTAAACCAATACCGATCCAATACAGATAAAAATTTGACAATCCAAACAAACCCATTGTCTTTAGGTGGACTTGCAAATTTGTTATCACTCTTTATTAATAATGTTTATGATAATAAATATAGTAGCACTTTTTCTGAAGCTTAAAAGGCCTCTTTTGTTTGAACATTGTGTATGAATCTTGGGTAGACCTGCTTTATATAATAAGGAGGCCTTATGCTTCTTTCCAATAACCTAAGAAAATGGAACTAAGAGAATTTTGGACTAATAGAAGTTAAAAAGAAAAAAAAATTATGGAGAGATATAAAATGTTAGAAAGGATTTGGTCTAGAAGCCCATCATTACAAATTTTAAATAGAGTCAACTTTGTAAAAAATGAGTGCGATGAGCACCTAAAGCAAAGAGACTTTTTAGGCTTCAAAGGCTAGAGCTAACTGGATCTTTCACGAAAGTGTCCTAGTTAGAAGAGCATAGGCAAGAATCTTAAGTACTGAAAATGACATGGGCAACCAGACTAAAAGGGAGGAAATAGAAATTCATATTTCTTCCTTCTTTTTGGAGCTTTTCCATACTGGCAAGGTTTATGTCTATGATACCTATCAAATATAGATAGTATAACTCTAATCATAGAAGCATCCTTTGGTGCAATAACTTGGAGTTCGCTAGAACTCCAAAGTTAAGTATGCTATAGGTAGAGCAATCTTAGGATAGGTTACCTCCTAGGAAGTGCTAGCACCAAAGGACAAAACCATCGGCTTGTAGCAAGAGTAAATAATACCTCGGTGGATAAAAATCTGAGGCATTACAAGCTCTCATGCATTAAATTCCTTATCTTTATATTTTTTATGGTTTTATTCTTATCTCCATAAATTATGAGTCTAAAATATTGTTTTCATGTTAATGTACATGAATTTTTCATAATGATATTGTTGCGCCAAAATAAAATTTTGAACCATTTTATTGATAATTCTTTGTTATGCAAAATATTAATAAAAACATATATATTTTTTTCGATGTGAAGAAAATTTAGTGTCAAAGAGGAAAATTTTCATAAATGGTTAGTTATAAACGTAATTTTGGAAGATTCATAACTTAAAAATATTTTCCTAAAATCATAAATTTATAAGGGTTGTTTTAATAACACTTAAATTCAATTTTCCAAAAAATTTGAATTTTCATTTTCCCGTAAGATAGTTTTATTACCAATTTTGCTTGAACAATATCACTACGATCATACATGTATTTTGAACTACTAATATTATTTGGAAGTTATCTTTTAAGTATAGGGATGATACATATTAATTTAGAAAGTTTCTAAGATGTAAAAATAGCAAAATATAACAAAGCTCGAAATTGGAAAAATTTGGAACCAATTTGTGTAGTATTATTCCAAACCCTAAATGACCCTAAATATGCAAAATAACCTTAGAAATTGATAGATCATCCGAAGTAGGTAAAAATCAACTACTTATAAGAAGTTCAGAGTTGAAATGAGCAAGTTATTGCAATTTCAAGTTGGAAATTCTTATAACTGAGAAAATGACGCAAAATTAATTTGATAAGTTAGAAACTTAAGAAGAACATTAATGAAATACTTAGATTTCCTTCGTTTAGGTAATGAAGTTTATGACACCTCATTTATGGAAGATTATTTCGACTAGAAGTTTGCAAAATGGGTGAGTGAGTTTCCTTACACATTTCGTATTCTTATTACATTCGTAAATTAGTGCACTAGAATATAAGAAAAGATAAAACGGATTTGTGTATGGGAATTATTATGGGAGTGTGTTGTGATTTTCATGCTTGATCAATAAACCATAAACATATCGAAACTTTTTGTATTCGACTAATATGCTGGCTTCGATGTCATGTTTGTTGAGTTTTATGATAATCACGTTGATCATCTCTAAGTTGTAATTTAACATGGTTTGCAAAGTAACTTATAAATTGATCATGCATGGCATTAAGTGAGTAACATTTCATCTTTTGCTACTTCTCCTACACATGTCTGGAAAGGTAAGGTACCTAGCTTTAGCATGAGGAACTATAATGTCCGAGGAATACAACCTCATGGAGGAGCCATACTGGATCGATTGCTTTGGATAAGAAACTCGAGGACTAAGTAATGGTGGTTGATTAGGACCCAATAGAGTGTGATGGTTGAAAGGACCCACTATATTCAAAGTATTCCCTAACCCTCGACATAGAGGGGTGAAATCCATTCTACATACGATTTTTGGTATATCGTATGTATGTGTGAAACATATATTCGATGCATCCCATATGCTTGAATAATTAACTTGCTTGTTTGATTATGTGTGCGATATTGCAAGGATTTCTCACTAAGCATGTTGTAGCTTACCTCCAAATAGGTTTTTGATGCAAGTTTACATTTGGGCTACTCCTAGGGATCTGATGGATGAGGTAGGCAAGGATGACCATTGGAGCTTTTGAAGAAAATTTACTTAAGATTTGGATAGTAGATTTCCTTAGAAAATCTCTTATGATTTTAAATGTAATTGGAGAATTTTTTTTTAGTTGTAAGACAATCTATGACTTTACTGGCGAAATGCCCCTTAAATTCTGATGTATTTATGATAGTATTTTCTAGCATGTTATATTACTATCATCTTAAATTCCATAACTCCACCAGCATTTCTTCTTTGTGTAAGTACACCTTGTTCCAATATCAAAGCTTCTAAGTGATTGAAGTAATTATTCTCAAGTTTTAATATTGTATGATGGACTGCTACGTTTATGGTACCTTTTGGAGTGTGAGAGTTTTAGTTGGTATCAAAGCATCAAGATATGGGAAAAAGACAAATAAGTTAGAGTTAGAAGACTTAGAAGTAAAATAGCTTAGAACCAAACTATAGAAATGCTAAGAAGTTTTCTAGGATTTATGAACAGTTAGACGAAGGATGGATTGAAGAAAGATGGATAATTTCTCCTCAAGGGATACATACCTTTAATGGAATATAGAAGAAGGCTAATAATCCTATGTTAAGACACTGCCTTGACCAATAGGCTGAAGACACTTAAAGAAATCCTAAGGATGTGGCAAGTGGGGTTGTATGGAACAAAGTGGGAAGATCACATATTTTACGATCATTTTAAAGCTTTATGGATGGAAATTGAGGTCATTTATGTTTTAGAAAGAATTGATGAACTCTTTAATACTACAAGTCCTCTTATAGCATGACCTTCATAACTATCAGCAAGGAAAGGCTGGACTCACCGAATTTTCTCTTATGGAAACCCATAGGAGAAGGATACACATATGCGAAGGATTATATGACCAACCATCAAAAGCTTCGGAAACTTAATGGTAAATTCTTTCTAGAGTATGCCAAGAAGTGGGAACTTGCACCACCATCTACGAACAAAGGAAGTGAACCTCATAAGTGTCATTAAGGAATTCAAATAGGAGCCAAAGAGGAAAAGAACCCCCAAAATAACGTGGAATCGGAAATAGCAAGTCCAACACCGAGTTTCCTTTGTCCATGATCCAGGATTAGGAAAGAAGGAAAAAGAACCACAAAAAAAAGAGGCTATAACCCGACATCAAGTCACAAACATTAGAACAAATTGAGGATGCTAATTCCCGAAAAGAGTGTTGCATCTTCTTAAAGAGTGCCGACTACGTGTTGAATAAAAATTATGTCTAGCCTTGTTTAGATCTAGAAAGAAGTAATTAAGTGTTTAAGTAAAGTAATCTAAAATCCTCAAGTGTTTAAGGGAATATATTTGTAATGTGATTTCTATTCTTCGAATTATGCTTTTAAGTGTAACTTTAATGTAATGTTCATTGTCGTGAATAAAATTTTAAATTTTCAACATGGAATTTCCACCTTATTGTTTATTTTATTATTTGAAATCACATCAAACTTATATACCTCTTTATTGAATTTTTGTCTTTTGGTTTTTATCATTATGGAATTTGTATTTCAATCATGAACTTTAATTTTTTATATTTAAATTTCTATGATTTCTGAAGAAAATTTAGTACAAATTATTAATAAAAATGAAAACTTACTCTACCTAAAACATTAAAACAGTTAACTAAGAAGACGTAGAAACCAAGAACAATGTGATTCACATAACTTACTGGCCACCCAAGGTCAATCTCAAGCTATGCCACCACTAGATCAATTGGAGAATATTCTCACACCTCCTCAAAATCTACCCGGTGATGTCCTAACAGCTATAAGACAGCCTACGCAACTAATAAATACCTTTTTGCAAAATCAACAAGCACCAGCACTTGCTTCGCCCTTTGCTACTAATGTGCAAGAGGCAACTGTTGAAGTACATGTGCCCCAGGAAGTGCCCTTGCATGCCGCACCATTACCTCTGCCATTGCCACTGAGGCCATATCGCAACACCTTCTTAGACTTTATAAAAAGTAATTGCTATTTTGATGGATCCTTTGACAAACCTAATGAGCCGAAGACTGGCTTGCATAGGTGGAAAGATCTTTTTTGGCATTTGAGGTGCCTCACCACTTAAGACTTAGTTATTGAACTTACATGCTTCATTTCAATGCTCAAGTCTAGTAGGAACCCATAAGTCATGAGTTGCCAACATCAATCACGTGGGACATGTTTTGCCACAAATATCTGGAAAACTACTTTCCAAGAAGTCTTCGAGTGTAATATAATGTTGATTTCCTCCATATTTCACAACAAGGTAGGACGGTAGAACAATATGAGATAGAGTTCAGTCGACTCCTTCGGTATGCTACCACATCTTATAAATACAGTGACGAGCTAAAAAGATAAGTTTTTTCTGAAAGGGTAAGATGAGGATCCGCGTGTGAAGTTGGAAGAATTTGACTTGAGAAGTTTCCATGAATTGGTTGAGAAAGCATGTATCGTGGAAGGTGCTAAGAAGAAAAAGACCAAGACACCAGAAAAGAAAGTCTTTGTGTTTGGGAAGAAGTCTTATGATGGCTCAAACTATAGGTTCAAGGTAAGGAAGTTTAAGTCTTTTGTAAATTTCCAAGGAAGTGGAAGTGGGAAGAAGGAAGCACCCAAGATAGAGGTTACTTGTTGAAAGTGTAAGGGGAAACACTATCTCAAGTCTTGCCCACAACTACAATACAAGTGTTATTTCTATGGGAGTCTCAATCACCGAATCTTAGAATGCATAAATAAAAGCTCGACAATTTGCTTTATTTGCAAATAACCAAGACAGTGGATATGTAAGGAAGTAGATGATGGAAGAATGCTCCAGCCAAGGCAACCAGTTCTTCAGGAGGATCCACAATTGCCAAGAATGGAAATGGCAATGGCAATGGTAACTGCTCAGGAACCGCGATGTGTGGAATGCATATTTACAATCTAGAAGGATAGTGGATGTGTGAAGAAGTGGATGATAGAGAATGTGAGTGATAGCTAAGACTGTGGACTCATCCCAAGTTAGTCTTGGGACCTTATCTATCGTTTTTCTTTGCTTAACTTCATGGGAGTTATTAACAAGAAAACTGAGAATTGGCTAGAACTATAAGTTTAATGGGTAGCCTAGAACGATGTGCATATGAATTAGTAATTAGTATATATTGAACGCAGGACATATACAAGTAGCTCAGATAACCGCTTATGCCTTATTTGACATAGAGGCCACACATTTGTTTATCACGATTAGTTTGGCTAGACGAATTGGCTTGCCAATGGTTACCACCGCCTCTAGTTTTCGAATAAAGAACCCTGTGGGAAGCATCGTATCAACTAGTGAGATGCTAAAAGACTATCTAATGGACATACAAAGACAACCCACGATAAGTGATCTAATAGTGTTAGAGATGAGTAAGTACGAAGTTATCCTAGGCATGAGTTGGCTAACGCTTGCTAAAGTGGTAGTAGATTGCTGAAGGAAGAAAGTAAGCTTTAAGGATCTAGATGGAAAGGAGGTTAAGTTTGTGGGAAAAATTGTGCTTAAAGAACGATGAAGTTAAGCTTCTTTAAGTTGATATTGGGTGAAGAAGTTGTAATGGAAGGTGAAAGTCACATCAATACCGTGGAGAAAGGGGAAGAATCACCCAAAACAAATGACGTATCGATTGATAACAAGTTTCCAGATATCTTTCCCATGAACTACCAGAATTGCCCCCTAAAAGAGAGATTGATTTTGAGATTAACTTAGCACCGAACACAGAACTAATATCTAAGGCACCTCATCAAATGGCCCCAGTCAAATTAAAAGAGTTAAAAGAAGCAACTGCAAGAGCTTTTGGACCAAGGATTCGTCAGACCAAGTGTATCACCATGAGGAGCACTAATATTATTCATTTAGAAAAAGGATGGGTCTTTGAGGTTGTTCATCTATTATTGGGAGTTGAATAAGGCTACTATAACAAAAAGTACCCACTCCCATGAATCAATGACCTCTTCGACCAGTTGCAAGGAGCAAGCGTATTTTCCCGCATCGACATGAGATCAGGATACCACCAATTAAGGATCAAGCCAGAAGATGTACCGAAGACTGCTTTTTGGACTTGTTATGGGTACTATGAGTTTTTAGTGATGACCTTTGGTTTGACCAATGCATTGGCTACTTTCATGGATCTGATGAATTGGTTTTATAAGCCTTTGTTGGATAGATGCAAACTAGTCTTCATTGACAACATTCTTATCTACTCAAAGACAAAAGAACAACATGGAGAGCACCTGCAAACATTGAGGGAGCATAAGTTGTATGCCAAGATTTCCAAGTGTGACTTCTAGTTGGAGAAAATATCATTCTTTGGATATGTAGTATCAGGAGAAGGCATATCAATGGACCTTGAGGAGAAAAAGGCTGTAATGGAATGGAAGCCACCAACAACAATGACTGAAGTGAGGAGTTTTCTTAGATTAGCAGGATAGTGCAGAAAGTTTGAGAAAGATTTCTCTAAGATAGCTAAGCCTTTGACATAGCTGACTCAAAAGAATGAGAAGTTCATATAAACAAATAAATGTGAATAAAGTTTCCAGGAGTTAAAGCAATGACTCGTTTCTGCCTTGATCTTAGTATTGTCAAATCCTGAGAAGTCTTATACAGTACATAGTGACGTGTTGAGAATTGGTCTCGAATGTGTGCTAAAGCAAGATGGAAAAGTGATCACTTACGCTTTATGACAATTGAGGCCACTTGAACAGAGAAGTAAAATCTACACGATTCAGGCCACTTGAACATAATTATCCAATACATGATCTAGAGTTAGCCACTGTCATTTTTACCTTAAGCTATGAAGGCACTACCTTTATGGACAGAGATGTGAAATCTACATAGATCATAAGAGCCTTAAATATTTGTTTACACATAAGGAGTTGAACAAGAGACAAAGGAGATCGCGGAATTGATTAAAGATCATGACCTCGAAATCAACCACTGCCCAAGAAAGGAGAATGTGGTTGCATATGCTTTAAGTTGCAAGAACCATGGAGAAGTTGCCACCTTGTTGACAAACCAAAAGTAGTTAATAAGAGAATCAAGGAGTTAACCATCGAGTTTGTTGGGAAGATGTAGTGTAGACCTCTAGATTTTGCGGTAATTATAAGTAAACCCTAGGACTGAAAATCAAACCAGGACCCTAAAGTCAAACTAGTTCTACATTAAATTTTAGAGTATCTAAATCTAGCAAGACCACGCTCAAAACCCTAAAACAGTAAAAATGAGATAACATTGGATTATAATCTGAAATAATTTATTATAACCTAAAAAGATCATATTCCAAAAAATCGTCTGTTTCTAACCCAATGGGGTCAATCTTTAAAGTCAGGGTCTCGATACTCAAAACGATGAAATATTACAAAAATCAATATAGACTCGTCTTGTAAAAATATCATATAAAATTTTTCAGATACCAAAAACATCATATATAGCTTATTTTACACGTATTTTTCTTACTATCAGTAATTTAATTATCTTATTTACTATTCATCTATCTCTATATTTTCTTATAACCTACTTCTTACACTTATATGCCTATTCTTACAATTTTTTCCAATAAAAACTTTACACCACTTTTCACTATACTCTTCTTTTAAAATATTTTTTATTCTCTCTCCTCCCTCCCCTTCTAATCCATGTTGGCCATACCCCCTCTCTCACTTATTTTTTTTTCAATTTATTTTATTATAATAAATTCCCTCCATATTTCTCTATAAATATCACCTCTCCCTCCACTTCTTTCACTCATTTTTATTTCACTCAACAACACTCTACCAAAATCACTTCTCAACTTTTATCTCTACAAAATTCCCTCTCAAACACTTTCTTCCTCTCCAACTTCATAAGCATCCATTCTCTTTAGGTAAACTCTAAATCACCCTCTTAGTTCATGTTAACATAATAAAAAAATATGTGTGTTTGGTTTCCAAAATTTCCCTATAAGCATGTGCTAGGGAATGAAATTATAGAAACAACATATTGTTCATGTCTTGATTAACGCCTTGTTCATATTTACGATATGTTATATCATATTTCTAACCTAACCTTGTATATGATAATAATATATGAATATATTATCTATATCTATGGAACCAAAAGCTCACTAATCTAACTTTTATTTATTACTCTTATTTCATTGCTTATTACTTATTCATGCAAATAATTAAGACTTGTTAAATTCTAGTTTTAAACTTGTCCTTCATCAAGTCAAAACAAAAAGGACTTATCTATATCTAAGTCTCGAGAGCCTTGAATACAATCTAAGCCTCCATGTTTTTCCTAATTGCTATTACAATTTAGTTATGAGATTAAAATTATTTTAAGTTTTGAGAAGCCTTGAAAAGATCTAAAACTTCCATAATTTATTTTCTTTATGCTTTTCTTATTTTATGCTGACTAGAATTTATTCAAGTCCTGAGAAAGTCTTAATATCAAGCTAAGACTCTCATAATCTCGTTTTGATATTTATTATGATTTTCGATCTCTAATTTTTATATGAATTTATGCTAATAATTTTATTATTCTTGGTATAATTGCTAAATTTGTACTCATATGCATACATGGTTACAAGTGATGTTGTCATAATAAAATTTTCCAAGATGTAAATAATGATAATCCCTTATTTTATAAACTAACCTTCAAGGATTTTATTTTTCCACATTTAGGAAGAATTGTCATTAGGAATAAAGTTTAAAATAGGAACTTAACTAAAATTTTACAGTATCAAGTGAGTTTTTTAAAATATGAATGTTGATAATTCTTTATTATCCAACTTTTTCCATAAACTTACTCATAAAACATGTACAAACCTTTTTTCAAAGAATAAAAGACTTAAAACAAGCTTCCACATGATTCATTTTTAAGTATAAACAATGAAAATATTTTTCTCAAAAGAAGACTCCACTTAGAATTAAAATTCATATAGAAAGATTCATGTCTTGGAAAAATAGTTAGACAAAAGGAGTTTATTATAAAAATAAATTTTCACGAAGTTAAATAAACATAAAAATAGGATTTTCTTAGTTAAATATTTCACCTACAACAAATTAATAATTATGATTTCCTTTCACAACTCAATGGGTTTTCTCCATAAACATTAACTTTTTGAATATCCATAAGGGATTGTTTTATGGAAAAAAATAATTTCTTTGATAAGATCACTAGATCATGTATATAATATGAGTTAATATTAATATTAAATATTTCAAAGATATAATATTTTTATGCTTGCTATAGAGTGTCCAATTGATGAAAAACTTTGAAAAATGCAAGGGTTAAGGGCTGGAACTTTAAGGACAAATTTGTACCACCTCATTCCGACCCCTAAATAACCTTAATATTAAAAAAACTTATAAATAGATAGATATTTTTGAGTAGGTAGAAATCAACTACTAATATGCAAAATTCCCAGTTAAAATGAATAAGTTACGACCGTTTTAAGTTGGAATTTCCACAACAAGAAAAACGATGTGAATACAATAAATAGAGTTAAAAAATTAATAGAACCTCTATGAAATACTGATTCCAGGTATTTCTTTTATTTAGGTAACAAGAAGTTTGATGTGCCATTTCCAAATGATTATTTTGACTAAGAATTGCTTTAATGGACGAGTCAGTTTTTCCTCTTAAATTTGTTACTATGTTTGTGCTTGTAAAGTAGTACACTAACATGATAAGAAAAGATAAAAATGGATATTTATTGGGATTATCATGTGTTTCTTTTGCTTGTGAGATCAAGTGATTATTAAGCATTCACAACACTAGATTGTTTGTTTAACAATGTTTATTTATTGATATGTTTAATGGCCATGAGTGTTTAAATTGATTGATCACCCTTAATGAATTATAATACGAACTGACATTAATAAGAAAACAGTCACATATAGCATCCATCGAGTCACATTTCAAAGGTTGTTACTCCAACTCGTAGAGTTAGATGGGCCACTAGTATGTTGGGACACGGGTTATGCTCCTTCTTAGGAAATCCACATCGCTTGGGAAATGCGACTCTAGGTTCAGAGCCTTGCCAACCAGATACTATGGGCGTGCTTGGAGACTAGCAGTAGAAGTGATAAGGACCTTCATCAACAATTCCTTAACCCTTGATATGGAGGGCGTAAATCCACTATGTATATAAGTTTCAGATAACTACACATATGTGTGATTTTTATGTGATTGTTGTATAAGCATAGCATATGCTTGACTATCAAACTTGTTTGTTTATGATTATCAGTGCGAATGACTGGAAAATATCTCACTAAGCATGTATAAGCTTACACCCTCACAGGCTTTTGTTGAAATAGGTATGCTTGTAGCTCCAATTGAGGATCGGATATTTAGAAAATCATTGGTGGATTTTTGAGCTTATATAGAAGAAATGAGAGCATAGAATGAATTTACATTCTTGAAAATTTCTTTATGAGTAATCTTTGATATGTTTATATTTAGGAGATCACTAGGAAATGTATATATATGGATTTGAAAACATTAGCAAGGGTATGCTCCCAAGAATTGTAATTGACTTTATTTATGATTAATGATTTATATTTCTCTTAACTTGTTATTTGAATTGCTATTAACATAAATTGCGCTACTCCTATGTGTTCCCTTATTATGTTGTACGTCTTGTGCATGATATGGAAGTCTTTGTAAACTAAGGAAGTCATTTAAGGATTTAAAATGTGAAAATTCATTAAAAACGGAAATACAATCTAACCTTGATTTATGGATTTAAAATTGTGAAAACGTTACAAATAAAGATGGGAAAATTGCAAATTACCCCTCTAAACTTTTACCAAAGTATGGATTTATCTCCTAAACTTTTACCAAATTATGGATTCATCTCTTAAACTTTTTAAGTGTACTTTAGACCCTCTAAGCATGCAATATTTGACATAGTTAAAGATAATTAATATCTTCCATATCCACTTTGAAAATTTGAAGAGCATATATGTACATAGAGGAAAATTTAAGAAGTGAATCTGCATATAAATGAAAGTTTAATGGGGTAATCTATAATTTTTTCTATATTGTTTTCAACAGAAAAAGTAAATTATCCTTAATTGTCACAATTTTTGTAAAGCTTAAGAAAATAAATAAGTGTAATTTGAAAGTTTGGGAAATAAATCACATCTAAGTGAAACTTTAAAAGGGAAATTGCAATTTCCCAATAAAGAATTTTACAAACTAACCTAGAACAAGGTTGATCAATTTGCTGAACAAATAAAACAATGTCTATAGCCGGATGTTAAGAGAACTCGAATACAAGCTTAAGTTTAAAGAGAATTGTAATACTTTTCATTTATGATCTGTATTATCCAATTTACATGCATATATGGACGTTTCTTTATAGAATATTCTCCCAAATCCAGCCATGTGCTATGATACGTTGGCATAACAGAATTCATGGGGAATTTACATTGCACCTGCTAATTCTAACGGAATTGGAAAATGCTATTTGTAACTAACAGAAATGGAAATACGTATAGTAAATTAAGGCTAAGGAAAATGGATAGTTAGAGCCCACTAAGGCCTACCCAACAACTACTCGACACAGGCCCTTCGTACTGCCCAGCCCCTACTTCTGCCTTAATCGAGAAACATTAACTCAGTTTCTCACTTTCCCTTTTCAGTTGGTACTTTTTCTTTTCTAATCAGTGTTGTCCCCATTACATTCTTCCCCACTAGAAAATTCGCTCTCCCACAAGCTAGAATTAGGAAACCTCAGCCTCATATCAGCAAGGAACTCCCAGGTAGCCTCCGAAGCGAGTTTATTCTTCCATAAGATAAGTATCAAAGTTTCGGCTATGTTACCACGCTTGGTTATCTTTCTTTCTAGGATTGCTGCAGGTTCTAACCCCTCTTCTTCTTCAATTACAAGTAGAGATGGAAGTGACTTGGGATGCTCTCCATGGAAGCGCTTCAGTTGGGACACATGGAAGGTGGAGTGGATGTTGGCTTTTGTTGGCAGATCTAGTTTGTAAGCCACCTTTCCCACTCAATTTAGTACCTTATAGGGTCCGTAGTACCTTGCTGATAGCTTCTGGTGTTGGTGTTTCGATACGGTTACAGTTTAAGTAAGACCCAATCTCCAATCTTAAACTCCCTTTCTGTCCTTCTTTTGTCCGCCTATTGCTTCATTCGGTGCTGAGCCCGCCTTAGATGAAACCTTAGTACCTCAATTCCTTCCTCCCTATTCTTGAGCATGTGGTCCACAGTGGCATTTCGTGAGTCCCCTGGTATATAGGGTAAATGTATAGGGGTGGGTATCCATAGAGAATTTCAAACGGAGTCTGGTTGGCACTAACATGGAAGTTAGTGTTGTACCACCACTCTGCCAATGCTATGTATTGAGTCCATCTCTTGGGAGAATCACCGGTCAGACACCTCAAATAAGTTTCAAGGCATTTGTTCACATTTTCTGTTTGTCCATCTGTTTGGGGGTAGTAAGCAATAGATAGCTTTAGTTCGACCCCTTGCAATTTAAAGAACTCTTGCCAGAAATGGCTAATGAAAATTGGATCTCTATCACTCACTATCCCTTCCGGCATCCCATGTAGTTTGTAGACATACTCTAGGAAGGGCTGTGCTACCTTAGGAGCTGTGTAAGGGTGTGAGAGGCCAACAAAATGTGCTTACTTACTCAACCTATCCACCACCACCATGATGACTTCTAATCCATTTGACTTAGGCAACCCCTCAATGAAGTCTATGCTGATTTCTAACCAACAACCCTTAGGTATGGGTAGGGGTTGTAATAACCCTGGTGTGGCCTCATGCTCGTACTTATGCCTCTGACGGACTTGGCACTCCCTAACAACTGCCTTGCATCTTTCTCAAGTTTAGGCCAATAGAATACTGACCCCAGCTTCTTGTGTGTAGCACCTGAGTGACCTCTCAGAACTCCATCCTAATACATACTTAACAGTTTCCTTCTCAACTCTACGGAAGGCCACACCACACACCTTCCTTTTCTCCTCAAAATTCCTTGCTCATAAGTAAAATGTTTACACATCCCTCCTGACTGCAATTGAGTCAACAGCTTAGCATACCCATTAGGCATATCCCAACTCTTCTTTAATTCTTCCACTAGTTCAGGAGTAGTAGCAGTAGTAATCAAAGAATTCAGGCTCGCATGAGTGCGTCTGGAAAGGGCATCAGCAGCTACATTAGCCTAGCCACTCTTGTATTTGATCTCGTAGTCCATACCCAAGAGCTTGGTAAGCCACTTATGCTGGCTGGTTGTGATCAACCTTTGTTCCATTAAGTGTTTCAAGCTCTGGTGATCAGTCTTGATCACAAAATGTCTACCCATCAGATAATGCCTCCATCTCTCTACCGATAGCACAATGGCTAATAATTCTTTTATATATATCGATAGGGATTGCTGCCTAGGAGTCAGGGTCTTACTCAAGTAAGCAATGGGGTGGTGTTCCTGCATGAGGACAGCTCCAATACCTTCCCTACTCGTGTCAGTCTCCTATTCAAATTCCTTAGAGTAGTCAGGTAGCCTAAGGACTGGTAACTGTATTAAAGCTAGCTTAAGCTTCTTAAAGGCCACTTGGGCCTCCTCGCTCCATCCAAAGCTGTCCTTCTTTAGCAATTGAGTAAGTGGCCATGCTAGGATATTGTAGCCTCTTATGAATTTCCTGTAGTAGCCTGTTAACCCTAAGAAACCGCGTAGTTGCCTCAAGGTTTTAGGCTTAGGCCACTGCCTTATTGCATCAATCTTCTTAGGGTCTGTTGCTACTCCTTCTCTTGTGATGATGTGGCCTAGGTACTCTATCTGTCCAGCTCCAAAAACACACTTTGTTCTTTTGAGAGAGAGAACTTCCTTCCTCAAAACTTCAAAGACTAGCCTTAGATGCTTCACATGTTCTTCCAGGCGTGAGCTGTACACCAAAATGTCATCGAAGAATACCAAAACGAACTTCCTTAAGTATAGCCTAAAAATATGATTCATGAGGCCTTGGAAGGTTGATGGAGCATTGGTCAACCTGAAAGGCATCACTAGAAACTCGTAGTGGCCTTCATGAGTCTTAAATGCTGTTTTATAAACATCTCCAGGATGCATACGAATTTGATGGTATCTCGACCTAAGGTCCAATTTGCTGAAATAGGTAGCTCCATGCAATTCATCAAAGAGATCCTCAATGATAGGTATAGGAAACCTATCCTTCACAGTCTGCTGATTTAGGTCCCTATAGTCAACATACATTCTCCAAGTATGATCCTTCTTCCTCACCAACACTACCGAAGAAGCAAATGGGCTGTTGCTGTGCCTGATTACTCCACTGGCAAGTAATTCCCGTACCATCTCTTCCAGTACATTCTTTTGAATGGTTGAGTGCCTATATGGCCGTAGGTTGACCGCCTTATACCCTTCTTGTAGTGGAATCTTGTGATCATGTGCCCTAGAAGGGGGTAGGTTCATGGGCTCCTCGAATATATCATAGTACTCTTCTAGCAGATCCATCAGCTGTGGGTTTAATACTGATGTATAGCTGTTGTTCTCTTCCCTGTCCACCAATTGTACCACCCAGCACTGTACTTGTAACATCGGCTCGTGGTTTATCAACCTGGAAACTGCTTAGCCATCAACCATCACTAGTTGCTTTGTCTCCCCTATCTACCTATAAGCCTTCCCATTACATTCGAAATTCATAGTGAGCAACTGGAAATTCCAACGAATGGTCCCTAGGGTATTCAACCAGGGTATTCCCACTATCAAGTCACAACCAGATAGTTGAAGTATATGCACTTTAGCTACAAACTTCTGACCTTACATTTCCCACTCAAATTGAATGATTTTGTGGTTGCTAACCAATTCTGACCCATCAGCTAGGGATACCTTCAGAGGTGAAATAGCGGTCAAACAGCAGTTGAGTCCCTTAATCATTCCTTCATCCACAAAGTTGAGTGAGCTTCCTGTATCAATCAACACACTCAAACTTCGTTTCTTATATGAACCCTTGAGTCTCATGCTGGTAGTAGTAGTCTAGGTAGAATGCTGGATAGCATTGAGGGAAAGTTTAGCCAAGTCAGCTTCCACATCCACTGATTCCACATCAGCTTCCCCCACCTCTTCCACCACTTCTCCTGCATCAACCACTAACATGTTCAATCTTTTCTTGCATCTGTGTCCGGGCCTAAAAGCCTCATCACACCAGAAACATAGTTTTTTTCGTTTTTTCTCCTCCAACTCTTCATGGGTGAGCCTTTTGGTGGGTTTGTTAAATGAAATGTAGAAGCTACTCCGGTTTTGAGGGTTACTGTAGGTGGGTGTTGGGTTGTATTTGGGTGAGTTCTGGGTAATGGTTTGTGTTTTAGGATAGACCTAGGCTCGATTGTACTGTGGTGTGGTTTGGTACACTTGAGGTGTATATGAGAGCTTTGGGGTCAGTTTGGGGGTCTTAAGGTGTTGTTTGGATGCTAATAGATTGGCTTCTTGTAGCTTTGCTAGAGCATAAGCTTGGTGGAGGGTTTGGGGTTAAAACATTCGGATGGGGTATTGGATGGAAGGATGTAATCCATTGATAAAACAGCTGACAAGGTATGGTTCTGGTAGTTTGAGTTGGATAATGAGGTGCTCAAATTCTTCAAGGTACTCTTGAAGTTCCCCCTCTTATTGCAGCTCCTTTAACTCAACCATTGGATCCTCATATGCTCTTTCACCAAACCTAGCCTGCATTTCCTTTACCAATGCTTCCCAAGCAACTACTTGATCCTTCCCTAAATTCTGCACATAGGAGTAGTCCCACTTCAAAGCCTTCCCTTCAAAATACATGGCAGCAATCCTCACTTTCCAATCTTCCGGAGTCAGGTCCATCTCAAAGTATTGTTGCGCCTTATACAACCAATCCTTAAGCTTATTCCCATCAAAAGTGGGAAATTCAATCTTAGGTGCCCTCAATCGCAGTGGATGTAAATTCTCAGTAACGTTCAAGGGTTCTAACCTGGAGTTGGGACCGCTCGCTGGCTGTTTTGCCATGGAACTCAATCCAGAGGGCAGCACATTCTCGGCTTGGTGAGTCTTTAATTCTGTCAATGCAAGGTTTTGTTGATCCATAACTCCTTGCATTCTCAGCAAGGTCTCCTGAAGTGATTTAAAAGTACCCTCTGTTTGTTCTTTCACAGATGTTTTCACTAGCTTCATGGTTTCTTCAGCGTGCTCCTTCATTACCATTTGGACTGCCTCTTCTATCTTCTTGGCCTCACGCGTCTCCATTGCCAGGAAGAAGGGCTCTGATACCACTTGGAACAGGGTTGATCAATTTGCTCAGCAAATAAAACAATGTCTGTAGCCGGATGTTAAGAGAGCTCGAATACAAGCTTAAGTTTAGAGAGAATTGTAATACTTTTTATTCATGATTTGTATTATCCAATTTACATGCATATATGGACGTTTCTCTACAGAATATTCTCCCAAATCCAGCCATGTGCTATGACACATTGGCATAACAGAATTCATGGAGAATTTACATTGCACCTGCTAATTCTAACAGAATTGGAAAATGCTATTTGTAACTAACAGAAATGGAAATACATATAGTAAATTAAGGCTAAGGAAAATGGATAGTTAGAGCCCACTAGGGCCTACCCACCAACTACTCGGCCCAAGCCCTTCGTACTGCCCAGCCCCTATTTCTGCCTTGATCGAGAAACATTAACTCAGTTTCTCACTTTCCCTTTTCAGTTGGCACTTTTGCTTTTCTAATCAGTGTTGTCCCCGTTACATAACCTTAAAACTCCCTCTTTTTCCGTGTATTTTCAATCAAAAGAGGTTTCTTTTATTGGTGGAGGGGAGACGAAAAAATGTGAAGACATAAACACCATGACTTCTAAAGGCATTCAAGAATTTCCAATTTCGATCCAAAGGAGAATTGGCTGCCTCCCTTTCCTTTTTTTTTTTTTTTCTTTTTCCTCCTGCTTTAATTCTCTTGTTCTTTTTTCTTGTTGACCCAATTTCGCTTACTGTTGTTCTGTCAACAAATTTAATTAAATTGTTATTATCCTGATCTTTTACAATGAAGTTGATCCAATATGATATAAAATCATAAGAATATTTTAAGGCTTTTAAATCCCCCTAGAACTCTCTCTCTCTCTCTCCAGCTCTCTTTTAAATTTTCTTATTTTAAATAAAATTTTACGACCCCTGCCAAAGCATCAAGTGCAGTTACTGTCTGTATGTCACGATGCCAGTATGGGGAAAAAAAAGAAAGATTCCTTGCTTGTTTAAATAATGAAAAATTCTATCATTTTATTTTTAATTTTAATGAAACTAACTCGATTATCATCAAACCATTAATTAATTAATATTTTAATTACTTAATTTATTTTAATGATTTAATAGCTAATCCATTGACAAGGCCATAAAAGTTACCTCAAATATAATATATTAATCCTGTCATAACTGCACCCAAAATATAATACTTTTATTCATATACGATAATCAAAGCTCTTATTTTAATTTGTGATACAACCATTTATCCTAATAATATCTCCCACAACAGAGCAATGATCATGTTCGCTTAATTCAAATTCGAAAGTCTAGTCATATCTCCATCACCAAATTGAAGCCATGTCAAAATCCGGATTGCAACCAACGGTAAAGGCGAGTTAAAGATGGTTAAATCTGGTAAAAGCTCAATGGAACCGAGACACCGAGTCAAGTCCTCTCTCCAGTCAAGACTCACTTGGATCTGATACATATCTTCCAGAATTAATTGATCTAAGTCCAGTGGAAAGATTTTAACGTTTCATCTTCGGAAAATTCTATGATCACGTCATTAATTTTGACTAGACCAGTCTCATCATTATCTAATGGCTCACATCACATCTAATCATGATCGAATCATTAAAATAATTAATATTTCATTTACTATATACATATATAAGAGCTAGATTAATTGCAAGATGATCCTATAAATGGGACCGTAGAAACTCTATTTTTTTTATTGATTATACTTTTTTATTATTACCATTTATATCGTTTTATTGTTGGTATCTTTTAATCATTGTTTTTGGAACTATATTTCCAGAGACATATATATGTAAGGCATGGTAAGAATTACAACCTTATATATGATTATATAAAATTACGTAGTTTTTCAATTTTTTTTTTCCTATTGTCGAGCTTTTCCCCAACTGAGTGTCTTGCCTGTCTTATTCTCACTCCACAATGGATATTACCGCCTTGTCTTAAGAGAAATATCAGTCTTTTGATAGGATTTTTGGATATCCGTTTCTATTGGTTTGTCATTTTCTTTTCTTTTCTTTTTTTTTTTTTTTGGTTCTACTGGGTTGTCTTATTAGTACTATATGTGTTTGTATTTTTATGTGCTTCATTGTGTGAAATACCTACTCTTTGAAGAGATATATAAAGAATATAATAATAATGATGAATAAGTGTATTCAAATTCTAAAAATCATCCATGAGCAAAAAACGAAGGAAGTGAAAACAATGGCTTTGTGGACGATGTCATATTGAGAAATCAAGCTACTACATGCGTTGTTTCGGAACATATTAATGGAAAGGTATGGTTGTTGTTCATGCTTTATCACATAGTCCGGGAATTAATTTGATTATTTCATAGATTTTCTTGGTTTTGGTGACTGTCTTCCAAACGTAGTTTTTTGGAACACAGTCAAGATAGTACTTATTAATAGGCCATTTTAAACATGGGCTTCCAAGGTTCAAATCAACCTATTTGAATTATGGATCAAATAAAGCTTTGTCTAATCTACCACGGGCCTTAAGCTAGTCACATAGAGCTAAGATAGGTTGTCTTAATCAACCACAGCTCAATTACTCCTAACTCATCATTGGACCAAATACGTGGGATGACCTTAGGAGAACTCCAACCAATCAAATCGGCCTCATGCTAAGCAACTAATTAGTAGACATATCTAGCTGTCTCTAATTCACGATGATCTTAGGATCTACCACAAGGGGAAGATATACTTTTCTAATATATTCGAACACACTTTCCTAATCTATCAAGATACATGGTCTCCTCTCCTATAGCAAATAGTAAATCATCTACACTCGTATACTCTTATCGTTACTCTATAAAATTCATTTCTCATATTATTAACTTAAGCATTGGAGTAGCATCGACAAATAATGCATAGGTTATTCTACTCGTGAGTTCTCTATTACAAGAGTTGAGTTTAAGACTGGTTTCAATTATTTTTCAATTTTAATTCCAAGTTACCAAATTTAAGGGTCAATTTCACTCACGGTACTTAAACTTTTTTTGTTATAACAAAAATATACCTAAACAAAATTTCATTGTAAAAAAATACCTAAACTTTTTAAATCTTTCACTCATGATACCTATGGTCGAATCCCATCCATTTTCCCGTCTTAGTCTGACATGTTAGGTTAATCTGATTAAAATATTATTTTTGATCCACATAGGCAATTTTTTTAGTTTTTTAATATTTTTTTATTTGTTTCGTTCTCTCTCCTCTTTCTTCTTCTCCTTCTTCTTCAGATGCCATTGATGGAGATTCAAACCAAACTCCATCAACTCATTAATTTACATGAAATTAATTTCAAAATAGCACAATTTAAATAGAAAAAAATAAAATATTAAAAATATTCAAACTTTATTATTAGTTTTTTTTTAACTTCCCTCTCTGTCATTCTCCACCTTCATCATCACTCATGCTACCAAAAACCGACCATCATCATCTAATTGCCAAATATCACATAACTTTACCACCATTTATCTCTCAATCGACTACTCTCCACCTATCTCCTTCACAAAAAAGCCAACAACCACAAAAGCCACCATGGACCACCACCTTCAACACGAAAACTGCCATTACCTAAACCAATAGACAACCTATTCACATGCCCAGACCATCCCCAACCTCTATCCAAGCATTGTCACGAGTCGAACCTAACAACTACCACCAACTTAACCCATGTCGAAATCCAACACCACACAAAACATAGAACCGCCATCTAAGGGCAACCTCCATTATAATTGCAAGCTCTAGTCTAACACCAACAACTATGCTCCATCATTCCCAAAAACTAAACCCATACCTACAACCCATCAAAAGCCTACGTTTGTTGCCACAACTTAACCCAAAACCAAGTCACCAAAGCCACCCAAATCTAAACCCACCATTACTAAACTCTTAGCTAACCTCTATTCAACCATCACCACAACACCTCAATGAACATCACACCCATCAAGACTGACCTAACTACCATCTCTACTATCACAAACCATGTTGAACATAACCCCTCATCACAGCCAGATCATAACCACGATAGTGATGTAAACTACGCCACCACCCCCTTGCATGCATCCACAAATAACCAACCATGGCCATTAGAGCTCCTTACCAAGCCTAACTAAAATTTTGTGTGTGTGCATGTGTGCGTGTGTGTGTGTGAGAGAGAGAGAGAGAGAAGACTTGTTCCTGACCTTTACCTTATCCGAATCCACCTTGCTAACTCGTACCTTGAACCTGCGCTTGTCCACCTACGAGCCCACCATTAATCTTCCTTTTCTTTTCCTTCTTAGTTATTATCAATTTTAGTTTTCTTTTTCCTTTTTATTATTTTATTTTCTTTTATTTTGTTTTGTTTTATTATGATTTCGATTGGTAGCGTGAGTGAGGTTGGTCAATGGTGGTTATGACAATTGTTTTTGGTGGTTGTTTGGAAGTGAGAGGCAGTAGAGAGAGAAAGCTCGAGAGAGAAAGTGGGTATCCATGTTAGAGAGAGAGTTGTGGAGGAAGATGAAGGTAGAAGATGAAGGTGGAGAGAGAAAAGAGAAAGAAAGAGGGAAGTAAAAAAGAAAACACTAAAAATATATTAAAAATGCCAAGTAAGATAGAAAGAATAATATTTTAATCACGTCTGCTTGATACATAAGCAATTAGATGGAAAATGGACAGAATCCATCTAGAGGTACCGTAAGTAAAAGATTTAAAAAGTTTAGTTATTTTCTTGTAACAAAATTTTCTTTAGGTATATTTCTATTATAGTTGAAAAAGTTCAAGTATCGTGAGTGAAATTATCCCCTCTTAAACCTATATAGAGCATGACATTCACTAATTGTAATTGCAAAACTTATGTACAAGAGAACAATAACACTTAATGGAGTACAAAGATTGGTTATATGTAAGTTAATGGCTCTTCATAATTGATTTTTCTACTTAAGATGTGTTGTTTATAAGTTCCCATAAAAATATGATCGTTAGATAAATCTTTTCATTTTTGCACTACATTAAACGTATCTAGTGGCTTGTTTTCTACAATTACATGGTGGAAGCCTTCAAGTACCATACATATGCCACATGAAGATCTACACTCAATTGATCTTCATTATTTAAAGAGTCTAAACCTTATCTACATACAAAGAGTTAGAAGGCTTTTTACCGTCTAGACATTTTTCCTTAACATTGAGACTATAAGTGTAACATGTTTAGAAATATTCTAATCATATCTAATTAGTCTAGCATTTGAATGTCTTCGCTTTTGTATTTAAACCTTGGTTAAGGTTACAAATAAGTTGAGTTTTTGAAAACATGGGTTTAGCTCGTTTAAAAATTATCGAACTCAAGCTCGAGGAGCTCACGGGCATAAAAAATAATGTAAAATCCAAGAAAATAAATATGTAATAAATAGATGAGTGAATAATAATAAAAATTAAGTTACATATGTATATAGATGGGTTAGTTTCACTCATGGTACCTTAAATTTTATGATTTTACCATAAATATACCTAACAAAATTTCACTCCAAGAAAATACCTAAACTTTTTTTTTTTCCTTTCACTTATGGTACCTCGAGATGGATTATGTCCATGTTTCCATCCAATTGCATACGTGACAAGTAGACATATTAAAATATTATTTTCTCGATCTTAGCTGGCTTTTTTATTATTATTATTATTATTTTGCTTTCCTCTCTTACTCTCTCCTCTCTTCTCCTTCTTCTTCCTCTTTTTCTTCTTGTTCTTCAAATGAAAAAAAATCGTAGAAACTCCAACCATCTCTGATCTTCCCTCTCTCCAATTAATAAAACCCACTGAGTCAACTCACTAAATGCAACCCCTTCACCATCTTCTTCACCACATCAACTAACTCACACCGAGAACTCAATAAGTCAACTCACCATCATCGTGGTTGTAACCCACAGGTCAACGCTGTGGCCGTAACATACTGGTCGATACCCATCACGAGCCAAAACCATAAAATAAAAAGGTTTGATTTACATCTTCTTCATCACTTACAACTTGCATCGAGATCTTTTGGACTTTCTCTCACTACTCCCCCCCTTTCCTCTCTCTCTCTAAGCTCCTGTCTCCTCCACCAATCGGAACTCACACCACATTCGAAACCTCCATTCTTAACCCTCAAAAACCTCTAAATGCCACCACCATCCTAACATTACCTAGTCAACAAACCACCATAAACCCACCAAGACCATCATCCTTAACCCAGAAACCACCGAACACCACCAATGTGGCCACCCATCGACACCATCCAACCAATTACTATCACTCGCATCACTTCCTTCTCTCTTCCTTATCCACTCACATCATGTCAACTAATCCCCTCACCACTCAAACTATCTTTGGTCGAGACTAACATTGAACCTATATTGACCTTGCACTTTACTCATACTCCAACCACAACCACTGTCACTAAATGTCCAACACACCAAGATGAACTTAGAAACACGCCCATTGAAACCTTTCATGAAACTAGATTGTCCAGAACCGACCCAAGTGAGAGACAGAGACCTTTGACTCAATTCCTTACCAATTCAACCCTAGTCCGAGTTCAACCTAATTTGAAGGTTGGGTAAGTGTAGGGACTGGTGTAGGCAATCCAAGCTTCTTTTGTTTTCTCTAACGAAGGAAGGTTACAAGCTTGTGGTCGTGTGGGTTAGTGGTGGTGATGGAAGAGGTGGCGGTGAAGGTAGTGGAGGGTTTCGAGGTTTGGAGAGAGAAATGGGTTTGACAATGGTGGGTGGTGGTGGTAGTGGTGGAGGGAGAGGAGATGGAGAAGAGAGAAAAATGTTTGAGAAGTAGGAAGATGGGGATGGAGGACAAGAAGAGGAGGAAGAAGGTAATGGGATAGTAAGTGTGTTCACGACGAGTCCATTTGGAAGAGAGAATGATGGTTTTTTTTTTCTGTATTAAAGAAGGAGGTTTATAATGTACATGAGGAAGATAATGTGAGTGGCGTAGTGGGGGTTAGTTTCACTCATGGTGGTGGGGTGGTGGCGAAGCTGTTATAGGTGTGGGGTCGGAGGTTTGAAACGAGGATGCGTAGTTTCTGGGTTGAAGGGAAAGCTTAAGGAGGAAGACAACGGATGAGAGGAGAGAAAGTTAGAGTTGGAGAGGAAGAGGGAGAGAAGATGGGATTGGGGGAAGAGGTTAGAGAGAGAGAGGGAGAGAGAAGGAAAAAAGTAAAAAAATAAAAAATTTAAAAAATTGCCAATGTGGAAAAAAATAATAATATTTTAATTAATTTAACCGCTATGTCAGCAATTAGACATAATCTATCCAGAAATACCATGGGTGAAAGAGAAAAAAATTTTAGATATTTTCTCGGAGTGAAATTTTGTTTAGGTATATTTTTTTTTAAAATAAAAAAATTCAAGTACCGTGAGTGAAATTAACTCGTACATAGATTATTTAGAAATAGTTTTTGTTTTAGTTATATTTTATACATATAATATATAATGTAACATATATAATTCGCCAGTTTACTTGCAATCTTACTCACAACTTTAAACAAGCCATCTCGTGAGCCTAGATTAAAGTTCAAGTTCAGCCCGTTTAGATAAACAAGCTTTCTTCAAGCTTAAGCTTGACTTGTTTATTGAATGAACTCAAGCAAAGCCGAGTTTAAGTAAATCACGAATAGCTTGGCTCATTTGCAGCTCTACCTAAGCCATTGTAACATGCTTAATAGTTTACCAATCATGTCTGATTAATATGGCATCCAAATGCTAAATTCTATCATCCATACACCTACTGTAAAACATGACTAATGTCTTTCGATCATGCTAGCATCTAGATTATGCCTTGGCTTCCGAATGTTAGCTACAGTGCAATAGAGTTCTAGTAAGATGAAAATTCAAGACAAAAATAATTCATAATAAATCACACATGCAATAAAAAAAAAATATAAGATATGAGATTTGCATATTTTAAATTTGTGTTTGAGTTAAGTTGGTTAAGTGTAATTTTTCCATAATCAATTTGTCTTAATTATGTAATGTTTTGTCTCATCACTACACTAGTATAAGACATTGCAAGCCTAAATTTCTACCGAGAGAATTCTAAATTGAGTAGTACTTATGGCCACGTATATAATGAAATAATAAAGAATGCCTTAAAATAGTGAGGTATAACCTTTATACATGATTATTACAATGAAAAGGTCATTTATGGGTATTGTCTTAAAGCAGATATATTATTCTCCAATGGAGGATAAAGTTGAACATTTGGGTCATTTTAGGGGTATTGTATGTATTTTAGAAGAAGGGTTTCTCATAGGTAGATTGGGTTTTATTGCTTTTTTATTACTACAGTAGTGGGGAAAAAATTAAGTTCGCATTTAACTTTTATATTTTATGGTACACGTAAGATGGCATTAACATATAAGTAGCCAATAAGTGAGCCTCGTATGCGTTCTAGAGGATGCAAGTACCAACTTTTCAAGTTAAAAATTGTTTCAAACATATCCGTATGATGAAACTTTCTATTTAAATTACCCACTTGAAGCCCAAAAGCATATGATTCAAGTCCATTTACCCATTATGGCAACAAAAATTATTATAAGCCCATTACCGCCAAAAAATTATTATAAGCCCATTAAGTAAAACAAGCCCGATTTCTTCTTTTTTTTTCTTTGGGTGGGCAAAGCATTTCAGGCCGATTTCTTCATTCATTATATCAATAATAATACTAATGGCAACATGCTGGAAAATTTTGAATACTCAAGAAAACAACAGTGTTCGTAGTACTTATATTAGTCATCCGGTCATCTTATTTTCATATTTCATCAATTGAGTCCCTACCCTTTTTATTATTCTTTTCCTTTTTTTTATTGATCTATTTCTGGTTAATATATCTAGATATATTATTAATTAATTTATTTATTTATTTCAAAATGGATATTTTCATTTTTTTTCTATTTTTGGATATTTTTTTTATTTAATTATGTCTAAAGAGAAAATAAATTCTTAAATAGACAATAATTTATAGAAAAAAAAAGAATACGATGTAATTTCTTAAATGATCGTGTTTTTCAGATAACCATATAATAAAATAAAATTTAAAAAAAAATAAGCAAAAAAGTGATTTCAAACATTTAATCATCTTCCATCCATAATCATATTATTTAAATTGTCTATTTTTCAGTTGTATTTGATCTGTATTCTGTCAAACTACTAGTTGAAAATGACTAACAAAAATTGGCATAGAACTAATACCAAACCGACAAATCAAACAGATCCTCATGTGTTAAGTATTCCTTGGGCAGGTTTTGTTCTTTATCATGTTAGAACATCACCCATTATCAAGTTGTTGGTGTTGAACCAGTTAAAACTTGGTTTAGAATTTGTCTACTCCACTTATTCAGGAAAACAACTAACGAGTTAGTATTAGATTTCATTCTTCAAGCTCATGTCCACTTGAAACACCATTAGCTATAGAATTGATTAATGGTATGCAAATACCAATAAAAACTATGATATGTGGATACTTTTATAAAAATTGTGTACTATTGTCATCATATGTCTAAAAAATATTGATATTTGTCCGCCACTCATAAGACTTGTGGCGTATTAGTACTATCGATTTTTTTTTTTCCATGGAGCATGTCTAAAGATGCAACTTCTGTTAATTGAAACTTGGAGAAGTACATGTTTGGTAGAGGAAAAAGACGTTCCCTCTATTGTATATTATTAGTAGTATTTCAAAAAAATAAGTCCCACATTCCTTAGACTTTGTTGTTTGTCCTTGTTTATTAACTTCCTTGTGTATGTGGGCTTGTAAATAAATGGTGAAAAGGTATGGGCTAGCGTGCACAAAGCATGGACCGAGCTAGTGTAAATTCGCGGATTTGCCCCGCCCCCTCCCCCTGCACATTTCATATGAATATTTTTATTTATTATTTTAATAAATTTCGGATAATATTTGTTGGAAAATATTAATCTTATCCGAAAACAAGAATTTTGACCACTTCAAATTTTAGTTACCATGATATCCAAATTACAACAACCATTACACCAATATCTCGGCCATTTTCAAAATAATCTTATCTATGCACGGTATTGGAGACAACTTCAAGAGATGGTAGGAATGCATCTTCTTGGTCTTGGACATGCATGGTATTGCATATGCCCTTACGGATGCTAAACCAATAGATTCAGCATCCAAACAAATGGACATCTGGGTTTATGCGAATAAGGTATGTCGCCATACTATCATAAGCACCTTATCTGATGAGATGTTCGATGTCTACTGTTCTTACAAGGAACCAAAAGAAATTTGGGATTCCATGGTTGCCAAATACACGGCTGAAGATGCGAGCAAACAAAAGTTTATGATTGGAAAATACTACAAGTAGGAGATGGTCGAGGACAAGGATATTAAAGTGCAGATCAATGAATATCACAAGCTGATAGAAGACCTTAAATCAAAACATTAATTTGTAGGAGGAGTTCGTAGCTGGCTTGTTGATAGAAAAGCTACCTCGATCATGGAGCGATTACAAGCAACAACTTAAACACAAGCACAAGCAGCTTTTGCTTGTTGATCTAATTACCCACATCATCATTGAGGACACCAACCGAAAGGAGTTCCAGGCTGCCAAAGGAAAGGAGATTGCAAGTAAGGCAAATTTGGTGGATCACAAGTCGCACAAGTCATACAAGAGGTACAAAAACAAACCTGATTACAAGCCTAAATTAAATAATCCCATTTTTAAGAAGAGAGGCAATTGCTTTGTGTGTGGCAAACCTGGCCATCATGCACCTCAGTGTAGGAAGAGGATGGGAAGAAATGACAATCCTGCTAAACCAAAGGCAAATTTGGTTCAAGCAGATGATATTATTGCTGCGGTCATTTCTGTGAACATAGTAGCCAGTGTGAAAGAATGGGTCATAGATTCTGGTGCTACTAGGCACATTTGCGCAAATAAAGATGCATTCGTGACCTACACAAAAGTTGAGGAAGGAGAAGAATCTGTGCATCTTGGTGATTCTAGAACTACTCAAGTTCTTGGAAAAGGAAAGGTTCTTCTCAAGCTCACATCTGGCAAGACTTTAGCTCTGAATGAGGTGCTACATGTTCCCAACATTCGAACCAATTTAATTTCTGTGGCATTGTTGGGAAAAGTGGGAGTGAAAGTGTCATTTGAGTCTGATAAAGTTGTAATGACAAAAAATAATGTTTTTGTTGGCAAGGGTTATTGTAATCATGGTTTATTTGTACTCAATGTTTCTGAAGTTATGAATGAAAATGCTACTTCTTCTGCTTACTTGATTGATTCTTGTGATTTATGGCATGGTAGATTAGGACATGTTAGTTTACCTTATATTAAGAAAATGCAATCTATTGGATTAATCTCTAATATTAATTATTCGAGTATGAGTAAATGTGAAACTTGTGCTGAATCTAAACAAACTAAGAAGACATGTGCTTCTGTCTTTAGAGAATCTGAACTATTAAGTTTAATTCATACTGATCTAGGTGATTTGAAGCAAACTATGACCAGAGGAGGTAAAAGATACTATGTAACCTTTATAGATGATTTTTCTAGATATACTAAGGTTTATTTGCTTAGAAATAAAGATGAAGCCTTTGACATGTTTCTAATATACAAAGCTGAGGTAGAGAATCAATTAAATAAGAAAATTAAACGAATTAGATCCGATAGAGGTGGTGAATATGTCTTACTTAATGAATATTGTGAAAAAGAAGGAATAATTCATGAAATAACTCCACCTTATTCCCCAGAATCTAATGGAGTAGCTGAAAGGAAAAATAAACATTAAAAGAAATGATGAATTGTATGCTTGTAAGTTCTAATGCACCTAAAATCTTTGGGGTGAAGCCATATAACTGCATGTCACTTACAAAATAGGATACCTTATAAGAAAACAGAAAAACATTATGAGCTTTGGAAAGGTTATTCCCCTAATTTGAAATATTTGAAAGTGTGGGTGTCTTGCTAAAGTTATGCTTCCTGATCCTAAAAAAGAAAATTAGGTTCTAAAACTTCAGACTGCATGTTTATTGGTTATGCTGAACATAGTGCTGCATATAGATTCCTTGTATTAAAGAGCGATGTGTTAGATTGCAATACAATTGTTGAGACAAAAAATGCAGAGTTTTTTGAACATGTTTTTCCTTTAAAATCTAAAATTATTCCAAATACACAATCTTCTGAAAATGGTTCTGAAAATACTTCTGAAAATGCTTCTGGAAATGTTTCTGGAAATGAATATTTAAGAAGAAGTAAAAGACAAAGAAAAGAATATTCTTTTGGAAATGAATTTTACACTTATCTTGTTGAAAATGATCCATTAACCTTCTCAGATGCAATTTCCTCATATGATTCACCTTTTTGGAAAGAAGCTATTAAAGTTGAAATTGATTCTATTTTACAAAATAAAACATGGGAATTGGTAGATTTACCTCCTGGAGCTAAACCTATTGGTTGTAAATGGATTTTCAAAAAGAAATTAAATCCTGATGGTTCAGTTGATAAGTTCAAAGCTAGATTAGTTGCAAAAGGTTTTACTCAAAAGCAAAATGTTGACTATTTTGATACTTTTGCACCTGTAGCTAGAATCTCTTCTATTCGAGTTTTAATTGCCTTGGCTTCTATTTATAAACTTGTTATTCACCAGATGGATGTAAAAACAGCTTTTCTAAATGGGATTTAGAAGAAGAAATTTATATGGTGCAACCTGAAGGTTGTGGTTCCTGGACAAGAAAAGAAAGTTTGTAAACTTCTTAAATCATTATATGGTTTGAAACAAGCTCCTAAACAATGGCATGAAAAATTTGATCAAGTTTTATTAAATGATGGTTTCTCTACTGTTGAAGTTGACAAATGTGTTTATACAAAACTTATTGATAGTGATTGTGTTATCATATGCCTATATGTAGACGATATGCTTATTTTTGGTACTAGTCTTGATGTAGTGCATAAAACAAAGTCTTTTCTTGCTTCTAAATTTGATATGAAAGACATGGGTGAAGCCAGTGTTATTTTGGGTGTTAAAATCATAAGGAAGAATGATAGTATCATGCTATCGCAAGAACATTATGTTGAGAAACTTCTTAAGAAGTTTGGACACTTTGATGTCAATCCTGTGAATACCCCTTATGATGCTAATACTCAATTAAAGAAAAATAGAGGTGATACTGTTGCTCAATCTGAGTATGCACGATAATTGGAAGTCTGATGCATTTAATGAATTTTTCAAGACCTGACATAGCATATGCTGTGTGTAGGTTGAGCAGGTATACACACAATCCCGGTTATGATCATTGGACTGCATTGATCAGACTGATGAAATATCTTAGAGGTACCATGAACTATGGTATTCTATATAGTGGATTTCCCGCTGTATTAGAAGGATACAGTGATGCCAATTGGATCTCTGATTCAGATGAGACAAAATCCACTAGTGGTTATATATTCACCCTTGGAGGTGGTGCAATTTCATGGAAGTCAGCCAAACAGACTATCATAGCTAAATCTACTATGGAGTCAGAGTTTATTGCTCTAGAACTGGCTGGGAATGAGGCTGAGTGGTTGAGAAACTTCTTGGCAAATATTCCGTTAGGTTTAAAACCTACACCATCTGTGTCTATGCATTGTGATTGTCAAGCGGCAATATCTATTGCCAAGAATAAGACCTTCAATGGAAAAAATAGACACATTCGATTGAGACATGATGTTGTGAAGCAGCTGCTGAAAGATGGAATTATCTCAATAGATTATGTGAAGTCAGAAATGAATTTGGCCGATCCTTTGACTAAACCTTTGGGGAGAAAATTAATCGGTGAAACATCGAAGAGTATGGGGCTAAAGCCATGTTGAAATATTAACAATGATGGTAACCCAACCTATGTGATTGGAGATCCCATGAAATAGGTTCATATAGGTAATAACAAGTCATTGCTTGATTTGTATAGCACTATTAAATATTGTCCCACTTATGGTGTGTGTAGTGCTAAACTGTAAAGTAAGAGAGGTTGAGCAAAGTTCTTAATCAAATTCCATATCCTTTAAAGGTGGTGTATTCAGCAGTATGCACTTGATGGAATGACCTATATGAGTGTGAAGTGAGGCCGCTTCTATGAGATTTGTGGCAAAATCTCTAGAGCACTCATGAATAACCAGGCACGCGCATGGCCTATTAGTGCAAAACCGCGATGAATAACAGAAAATTTTTTAGTATAATGTGATTAATGAGTATTTTAGCTTACAAGAAAATTTCTTGGTTCATGGAAGCATTAACCTTCACCATTTATTTTGTAAGTTATATCTCATTTTTTCTAGGTCTGGTTCATAGTCTTAAAGACACCAGATTCGAAGCATAATACTTATTTAAGAAAACCCAGCATTTATTTTATTTTTGTATTTTATTCTTTTTTGAAATATGTGGGGGATTGTTGTATATTATTAGTAGTATTTCAAAAAGAATAAGTCCCACATTTCTTAGACCTTGTTGTTTGTCCTTGTTTATTAACTTCCTTGTGTATGTGGGCTTGTAAATAAATGGTGAAAAGACATGGGCTCGCGCGCATAAAGCATAGACCAGGCTAATGTAAATTCGTGGATTTGCCTTCTCCCCTGCGCGTATAGTTATGAGTCTTGGCCCGGTTCATATGAATATTTTTATTTATTATTTTAATAAATTTCGGATAATATTTGTTGAAAAATATTAATCTTATCCGAAAACAAGTATTTTAACCACGTCAAATTTTAGTTACCATTACATCAATATCTCAGCCATTTTCAAAATAATCTTATCTATAGTTATTAAAAAATATCTTCCCCGGATATTATTAACAATAAGAGCCATTTTCTTTTAATTTTTAAATAGCTTATCTCTCTCTCTATCCAGTTATTATCTTTTCCTTTTTCCTTCTTTCTCGTTGGGTTCTTTTTCTGTTGTTCCTGCTGTCTACATTGCTAAAGGGCTTGTTGAATCCTAGAGAATATGTCTACATTTGGCGAATTATCCTTAAGGATAGTCTTGCACGCCTCAAGCATTTTACAAACCTAAACTTTTTCACTCAATTTAAACAACACCCTCATCCGCGAACTGTATCTTTTTTTATCCGTAAGGTGATCTCTGATTCTCGATGAATAGGAAGTTATCTTCGTTAGGATTTATCTTAACATTCATTGCACCATAGTATCCACTCTTCCATTTTTTGTATCATTGTATATCTGATTACTTCAAACCAATTCCTAAAGAATTTTACAGAGCAAATTATTTATTTGTGCGGATTCCATCAATTAAACGAAAAATGAGAGTCAAGAGAGTAGCTATATCATTGATATGATACAGAGAGATGCATCTTTACACAATCGAATGAAAAGAATGAAAATTTGAATATTACATAATCATCTTCTGCGGTAAAAGATGGATTTCCAATCATCTAAAGCAGAGAAGCCGACTACAGTATCATAGAACACATAAATATAAGAATGAATTCAATCTACGTCAATTTTAGAGAATAGATTTCTTGTACAACAGACATGGCAATCCCAATTCGTTCCATTTCTGTCCAATATAAACCGAAATGGAGAGCACACAAGAACAAATGGTCTGTGAAGGTGCTGTAACTCAACTTCCACATCAAACCAACTTCGCAGTAATTGACATATACGTCGGTGTTAGCATCATAACTCCAGGAAAGATTAATCTTCTTCTTTCAAATAGGCAAAACATATCTTGATCACCAAATTTATGCTCGAAATTGTATGAAACTGTGACATGGACGATATTAATTTGGTTCCCGTTTTCCTTGCTCAATATCACTCGAAGTTGGGCTGCAAGGATTCACCCTTGCTTCCCTGCTCAACAACCTCTTCAAAGACTTTAACCTCGCGACGACTGGTGACCTCAATTCCTCCTGAGCACACCCACTTGTTGAAGCTGCATTATTACTCTCACCCCTTGGGATGTCAATCACCAACACCCCATCTGGCCTAGCATTAGATGAAGAACTTGAACTTGGAGGCTCACCAGAAGCAACCTCTTCAGACCCTAAGCAACCATTCCTAGAGCTAACTTGACTCTCATCACCCCAAAACAACGTATTTGTAGGAAAAACCGGAGTTTCCATTGAATTCCCATCACCCAAATTTGATCTCTCCTCCAGATCATGAATACTACTAGAGCTACTCGTATCAGAATCTGAATCAACCGACTCCACACCAACAGAATTTCTACACAATGGACAAGTAGAATGTGATTGAAACCACATATCAATACAGTCCAAATGAAAACCATGTTGCATTTGGGCAATAACCTAACTTTCTCACTTTCAGCTACCTCACACAAACAAACTGCACATTCAAGCTCTTCTTTAAAATCCTCAACGCTTATAAATCACGACAGGCAATGATCTTAGGACTGCCGGGTCAAGGCCGCGGCGGGCAGGCATTGCAGAGTCTTGCCCTGGAGAGAATACGAAGCGGCGACGCCTACCACGGCGGTTAGAAGAGCCAGAAGGATGTCTTTCTTCCACACGCCACCAGAACCATTTAGCGTACAGATGTATGAAAAGTACAAAGACCACTACTAAGAACAATACTATGATTGTAGCCACCATTATTTTTCCTGCGACCTCAACAGCTGCAGAGTTGTTCAATGTGTTCATATCAGTCTCTGACATCTTGTTTTAGACTCAGTTTAGAAACAAAAAAGATTCAAACTTTGAATATAAAGGATGGATTTCTGCGATGAAATGAATGTAACCCAGAAGAACACTGGTCTTACGAAGCTTCTTTAAGCTAAAGACGTCAGTGTATAGGATCAAAGTTAAGATTTTGCCAATGCCCAGTATAGAAAAACGATCAAAACCCACATAAAGGTTAGGAATTGGCAATTAGGTAGAGGTATATAGCACTTATTTCAACCACTATTTGTGGAAAAGTTGAGATTTTTTAAAGCTGGATGCAACCCAGATGAAGAATTCAAAACTAGGACAATGTGTAGTGAAGAGTTGAGAAGTTTGGAGGAAGTTTTGATGATGAGAGAATGCAAGTGATATACAACTTGTATTTGAGTTTTGCTTTTATATGATATGAGAAGAGGAATTTGAATAGTGGTAGGCAGAAAGGAAATTTGGACTGGTTCTTGGGGTTGTGCGTGTGAAAATGAAAAAAAAATTGGAAAAAGGAAATGAAAAAAATGGAGGGACCAAGGAGGCGTAAGAGACCTTTCAAAAAGGAAAGTCTGCGTGAGACTTCAAAGACTTGCACTTTTTTTATGGTTGGAAACTAGGAACATGACGAGGTTGGGGTCTAAGATGGACGATGCTGCTATTGTGTCGTTGATATCATAATTGAGATGAGGCTCTTAAATTTAAAAATAAAGGCAGTTGACCTTTTCTATGTAATGATAATCGTAATAATGTAACAATAATAATAAATATCACAAAATGGATGAAAAAATATGGTGGTACTAATTAATATTGCCCCATACAGGTTCACTCATGTGATTCTTCCTTGTTGAGCCTAATCTAGCAATAGAAACGGTTGAATTTAATCCCGATTCAATTTAGTTATATTCATTGATCTTGATGCTTTAATATTTTCATAATAAATCTTCAAATCGGGTCTAAATATAATAATACTAATACCTTACATGTCTAAGTAAATGGCAAATACGTAAAATATTTTTTAAATCGATACATATTTTTGCCAAAAAAAAGTTTACAAGGAATATTAAAAAAAATCCTTTTATCTTTCAGTAAATCGCCATCACTCATTAAGAATTTAATTTTAAATAATATATTTATTTTTGCATAATATTTTAAGATAAGAGCTTTCTGTTATAACAATATAGAAAAATATCGAAATTGAGTGCTTCTGGACATGGCTTTAAAGCATCTTATTAAGTTCTTTAAATTTAAGATAGTAACAACTTTGAATGGTGAAAATGGAATATCAAGTACAATTTTACTATGTAGGGATTTGTTTCAACTATTATAGAGGAAATAAATGAAGTTGAAGGCACATTTGTTTTAATCAAAATGTTTTTAGGAAATGCATTTTTTTTTTTTTTTTCTTGTTTGTTTAAGGAAAAATAAACAATTAATAAAAAACATTTTTCCTTATTTTACAAAACACAAACTTACTCATACCTTATTTTAGAGAAAACAACTTACCGGATATAAAAATGTAAGTAATTTTGTGCAGCAATTTACAAGCTCCTCTACTAATTATTTACAATCTAAAAAAATTTATTATTAATTTTTTAATATTTTTTCTTTTTGATAGATTTATTTCTCATTATAATGCATGTGCTTTTTATTTTTCATAGTTGAAATATATGAGCTATTTTGAAGTTACATAAATATAGGAAAATGTTTTTCATAAAATTAGTCAAACATTTAAAAATATACTATTTTTCAGGAAAACCTCTTTAAAGAAAAATATTTTTCTTAAATAAATACTTTTTTTTCAAAACAAACATGTACAAAATTTTAAATATTTTATTAATTATATTTTATTATAATAGAAAAAAAGGATTCAAATTTAATCTATTCTAATAATAATTAAGAATTTATAACACTATATTATAAAGGTGTTAACTATTATAATCTTCTCTTTATTTGTGTTTTAGGATAAGAGAAAACATATGGGGCTTCTTTTTATCATTTTTTTTTTTTGAAGCTTCTATGGTTTTGTCAATGAAACCGTCTAATAAATCATTTAATCATTAAAATAAATATAATAATTAAAATATTAACCATTGAATAATAACTAAATCGATCTTATTAAAATTAATAATAAAACCATAAAATTTTCCATCTCGAGCCATAAATACTATTTCATGTTTGATCTCTTCTTTGTGCTTTCCCCTCGACTTTTACACGGGCTATGCATATAGAATTCCGTTTTTGTTCATACTATGAATGTCCGTATCCAGACATACGATGAGACAACAAGAGTTAAAAAAGGAAAACAGCCAAAAAATAAATAAGTAAATAAAAGAAAACAATAAATTGATTAAAAAAAAAAAAACATAGCGAGAGAGAGTGTCCCGTCATCAAACCATTCAGTCCACAATTTATAAGAGTTTTTGAAGATTATAACAAATAAATACTTAGTTATTAAATGGTACAAATTTGATATCATCATGGATCAGTTTCGAACCAAAAACCAATTTGACTCATCACGATGGTTCCTAAACTAAAAACTGGTCCGAGAATAGCGGGTCTGAACCAGTAAACGACCCGTTGATTCTGACAGGTCCTTACGATTCCATCCCTAAAAACCATATGATCCGGCGGTTCTGGAACCGCCGATTCAAGAATCGGCAGAACCGGCGATTCTACACCATAAAAATTATAAAATAAGTAAGAAAAAAATTATAAAAAATTATAATTATAAAACAAATATTTAAAACTACTTTTGCATAAATAATAAAAAATTTATTTCCTATTCACAATATTTAATGTGTTATTGTTAACAACATAAGTAATAAATATATTTAAAATCATATATTATTAAATTTATGCAAATTTCTAATCAAAGTAGACTTTCTTTTTTAACAATGTGTGATTCGTTTTTTGTTATTGAGAATTATTTGTATCTTGAATATTTTATAGTGTCACATTACTAATATAACAACTAAAAAAGTGCAAGTGATTGTATATAAATAAATACATAATTATAGAATTTCTTTTAACTAATGCTATGAACAATTATTGTTAGGCTCAATGTTATTTCAAGTAAAAAATTTATTTTGCATTTTTTCTTAGTTAAATTAAGTAAATTATTTAATTGGTTTTTTTATTTTTTTTCATGGTTCTCGATTCCTCTAAAGCCGGAACCGAATCGTGGGAACCGTCGGTTCCTAAGAACTAGGAACCGGACCGGCTCCCATGGGTCCGGTTCTGGTTCCACCACTTTTGGAACCGAGAACCAGCGATTTGGGTCCGATTCCAGACCCGAATCGAACCATGACGACGTCTAGTCCAAATCAATTCAACCCCATCAATGAAATCTAAATTACTATTTTCCTCCAAAGATGCATAAATATATGGATAGCTCTTCGGTGTATGCATCCTAAAAAAGCCAAGGGTATGCAACTAGTATTTGGATCTATAATATAATCTACTTTTAAGTGTATCTCGTTTATGTATTATTTATACATTCGAAGCGAAACAAATCATGTTAGAGGTGAGCAAAGACGGGATGAATAAGGTACAAGGTCTTATCCTTATCCTATCTAGTAAAATACAAGATACCAAATTTTGTATTCGGAATCTATCGTGTACCATTTTTTACCCACCTGTACCATGTAATACCCTGTAAAACGTACAAGGTGTGAAACATATAATTTTTTTTTTAAAATTTTAAGATTATCATTATATATGTAGTTTTATATAACATGAAAAATCATCTTATTTTCAAATATTTATCGTAGCAAAATAAACTATGGAGTGTGGAAAGAAAGTTAAAAGTAATTTCTCAATATCACAAATTTTATAATATCTAGAATTTGTTTATGTGATACTAAAAAGATAATATAAAAGTTAATGCGTACAAGTTATAATTGAAAAACATATATAATGTTAAACATTATAACTTGGAGACACTTTTATACTTGCTAGCCTAAAAACATGTCAGCATTTACTTCTTCATTATGGCTTAAAAAGACTTTTATCGAGAATGTTATATTATTAACAGCCAACGCATTGGCAATATATGTAAACCCCCGAATTTTTCGAGAATGGTTTTGGAATACCAAATCAAAATCCTAAAGACTAACCCAAGTTGAAACTAAACCTTAAACAATTTCGATCACGAAATTTCATAAGAGAAGATTCATTAATCATTCGGCACAAAATCCGAGTATGAGAAAGTCAATCTATCCGAGTATGAAAAAGCCTTAAAGCTTTTTCATTTTCCTATTTATCCGATGTTGGCTTTTATATACAAATATATGTATATATATATTGTTTTAATTACTCTACAAACCTAGATAGACACAAATTTGTGGATAAAAAATTGCATCAATGCATTTTAATTTTAACACATACATTTACGGCGCGTATCGACTGTTATCCACCCATGGTAAATCTTAGGTCGTAGTACTACTAAATGTGGGAATGGCCTAAAAGAGACGCTATTAGAATTTTCCCATGAACTAAATGTGGGAATGGCCTAAAAGAGACGCTATTAGAATTTTCCCATGAAAATGGACTCTCTCTTGTTGGCCTAATGTGAGAATTGACTTTAAGATTTTAGTTTGTTTGGCTAGATTTTTTTGACACACATGTATACGTTTTTCTAATAAATTATTTATTAAAAGATAGATATAGATAAAAGAAAATTAACAATTCTCATAAAAAAATAAAATAGGTCAAATATAGATAAAATATAAATACAAATTCAACATATTTACATATGTCATTTTAATACAAATACAAATATAGATGAAAAATGGACAATCCAAATAATAATAAGTTAATAGCATTGAGATCAACATCATTTCGAGTTGAAAAATAGAAATGAATAACTCTTCACTATGACAAGTAATCAAAACCACACAGAAAATGAGGAGCAATTTCGTCGATTGGATTGTAAAAATCAACCAATGGTGTACGAATCATCAAATGCGGAAGACATCCTTCGACCCAAAATACTAGTCAACTTTGTCATAAAACCGATTTTGCTGGTCGTGTTGGAAAAAGTCAGACGATAATAGGAAATTTCCTGGGAAAAGGATCACCAAGGCCATTGGGTATTGTTTTGGTGTTCTAGAATTGGCTTTACTTGAACTTTAACTAAAATTTCCCCAATGTTTGATGGTTTGAAAATCTTTGACCACGTTGTTGTTTGAAATTAAGTACCACCCATGATTTTACCCAAGTTTTACGGAAATTACAAGGTTAACAAGAGTTTTGTCAGTAGTAGGGCAAATCTCGGTAGAAACAATCAATACGATAAATCCACAATCAACTTAGTAGTGTATTCGCAGGAATCATTGAGATGAAATGGATTAAAACGATTGCAAGGGAATAGAATGAGTAGAAAAATGTTGTACTCATTTCTTTATTTGGATATATTTATGAAATGAATATGGATAGTAATAATAATAATTAAGGATGGTAAATATGAAAGAGAATAGAAAAATGGGATAATGAGATGAATTCTAGTTTTAACTTTTATGAATATTCGATTTATTATATAAACTTTTTAAATTACTAAATTCAAAACTTTTAAATTGCCAAAATATGGAATCTAATTCTAACCTTTTGATTCATTGTTAATACACAATCTAAATCATGTAACGTTATTTGTATAGTCACAGCATTGGCTAGTGATAGTGTGACACATGCCAAAGTAAAAGGAAAATTAAAACAAATGAATAATTGGATTACAAGAAAGAATTCTCTCTATTCTCCATTTTCTCTTTTAATTGTACCTTCCTCCTCTCTTATTCTTAATAAGAATTGAAAAACACCTTCCTCCACAACAACTATAAAACCGTAACATGTGTAGTATGAAGTAAAATATACCCCTTTGATACAATAGGATGATGATAGATCAAATATTTGTATTCTCCATTAGATTTTGATAAATCAATAATTATACATTTAAAGTAGGTCCGATTCAATATATTTGATAAATAATATTTGAGAAATATTTGTTTTCATGAAAGGATAATGGTAGACTAATTAATATTTATTGTCTCAAAATTGATGTATCAATTGTATCCCCACCAATTATGATATGACACGTAAGCAAATTACATAACTTGACATAAATATTACTCATTAAAGATAGTAAAACCGGGACAACAAATATTGATTCATGGTATTTTCAAATTTAGGAGGGTTATTTGCAAATTTCTCTATTCTTAATAATGTTGTAAGCAACAAAGTCTTGTTCTAAATTCAAGAGGGCTTGTGTGAATTGTCGGATTTTTATCTATATTGGATCAGTATCAGCTCGGTATTAGTTTAGCGTTTGTTCAATTTGATTAGTTTATGAATAGAACCATTGGTTTTTCATCGGTACCATATCTGTATCAGTTCAGTATCTGTTCGATTTGAAAACGGTATCAAAACAAGGGTCCAAAAAGTCAATTATGGAAGAAACCAAAAAAAAAAGTGGTTTCCTTCTCACAATGTTAAGCAAAATCAGCTAAACCAGTTGCCACAAAGTTTAATTATCTGGGAATAGAATCAATGGAGACCTACTGTATGTAGAAGAATTTTCCTCTACATACTATGATCACATTGTAATATCTCTCTTACGATCAATATAATTAAGTAAAGAACAATTGCATACCATGATCACAATTAATTTCAACATGATACAACCCTTGTTGTAGACAAAAATTTTAAACCCCAATATATACCCCACAATTCTGTAGTTAGAAGGACTAAGTTGTCTAACTTTTTGTAAAACCAAAGTTCCATTTGCAATTAGAATCTCAAATTACCCTAATTATTGTTGCTTGGCCATTTTCAAGCAAAGAATCATTTGTGTTAAGTCTGTCCATTCTTGTTTTGGTGATTGCCAAGCTAAATTCCTTAGATTCTGTTCAGTTTATGATTGCATGTTGATGGCAATGAGCTCAACACTTATGAGCAAACATGCGGATTTGCCGCTCCATGGAAAAACTTGAGTTTATAGATAAAAATATTAATTTATGCTCCTGATTTTTCACAAGATAAAACCTAAAAAGGAGTTGTATAGAAGGAGCAAATAATTGCAATTCACTTCTTTTCATATGACAATTTATTTTTTGATCCATTCAATTTTAAAAAGCACGAACGACATATCTTCTTCATCTTCACCACATCTTGGATGATTGGCACTATAAAAAATATTTTCACTTTGTAAATTAGTTGTTGTTGGTAAACTATTGTAGTAGATCCTCCAGAGTAATAACTTAACTTTTAAACCCATTGCCATTGCCCTTGTGTAGGATGCTCATCTCATAGAGTGAAATAGAAATGTCTTTAAGTGAGAGAATAAATCGAGCTTTAACAAACCAAACCGGTACTGACATGATAACGATGAAAAATTGATAGTTTTACTCATAAACTGATCAAACCTAACCGATACTAAAGCGATACAGATATGATACCGATGAATTACAAATGCTGATCCAATATAGATCTGATACTGATAAAATTTTGACAATTCAAATAGGCTTGTATTATTTACTAATGGTATTGTAACTTAGTGGCATTTTAAGTAAAATTTATCAGGTTCGAATCCCCCTCTCTCGTTGTAATGGCTAAAAAAAAAAATCTATTGCATTATTCCTTAACACCATCTCCCATCATATAATTAAGTATCTTTTTATATCTCAAATGGGTAAATTACACCAATAAGTCATAACATTTGGGGGTAAGTTCATTTTGAGTCACAATATTTAGAAGGTAAGTTCATTTTGAGTTATAACATTTGAAAAAGTGATTCAATCGATGCCACGATAGACACATATCAATAGGAGAAAGGTGATGCATGTCAAGATGAGAAGGTGACACGTGTCCACCATAGCTTGAATTGGATCACTTTTTCAAACATTGTGACCCACTATTATAATTTACCCTACATCAAACCCTATTTTACACTAGCACTACAAGTTCCCTCTAATCCAGCAGTCCCGTAGATTAAGAGATGGAGGATTGTGGTGGATAAACCCTGCTATAGCATTGATGATAGCTTTTGTAAAACCAAAATTCTTTTGTCATTGATGACTTTCGTTTTGATACCAAGAATGACATGCCTAACTCGATGTTATCAATAAAATTCTAATTAAATTAATTACAAGAGCCGCAAAAGCAAAAATTAAATAAAAATAAGATGATTTCTATAGGTTTCCGAATAATAATAATATAATCGTAAAAAAATAAAGATTAAAATTGGATGTTACTAACTCAACTTGTCTTTTATGATGTACTAGGTATTAGATTATATCATAATGTCTTATTTGGTATAAGATTAAAAAAAAATTAGCTGAATGAAAGACCAATTTGATACACAAAATTTAATGGAATTTTAAGACAAATACAGATAAGTTCTCTAATATTTATCCTCTTAAAAATGTCATCAATTGAAGAAAAACAAAAGATAATATTAAAAAGCATAATTAATATCTATAAATTTAGATGTAGGCACGAGTTGGACCAGCCCAAAACCAAACCTAATAAGTCTTGTAACTAGAATAATGAGCTAGGACTGGTCTAACCAAGGTTAGTTCCCAATTGAGTGCACAAATTCACCAAGTTTCCTAATTCTAAGTTAACTTGTGAGTTGAAATAATTTTTATTTCTTAGTGAAAAGTTTATTTTTAAACTTTAAATGAACTTTCAAAAGGAAATTTTAAATAAACCAAACTTTAGACTAAAAACCTTGAATCCAAAAATCTTGTAGCTTTTAACTCATTTTTCGATGCGTTTTTAAGGATGTATTTTTATTTATATACAAGTATATCCAACTTGGATTGTAGTATAAGTTATATGGGATTAAATTTTAAACATCACAAAGAAGATTAAGACAAAAAATAATCTTAAATTACCAGTAAATGAGATTTTCCTCAAGTAAAAATCCATATAAACTAAACTAAATATGTTTCAAAACTATGTTTATTCGTTATATTGCTAATAACAATATATTATTTGCAATGGGTAGGAAAAGAAAAATTGTCTAATTTTCATGGAATTAGTTTATATATTCAATATGGTAAATTTTACTTGCACACTTTATATAGTCAATGACCTTATAGTCTAATAGTATTACCCATTGTCTCTCAAATGAAAGGTACAAGTTTGAACCCCTCTCCTTCGTTGTAATGATTAAAAAAAAAAAAAGGCTAACATGGAGAATAATATATAAATTTTAATTATTTGATGCCAATGTAATTACATAATATATATAATTAAAGAATCTTTTTAAAACATTTGAAAAATCTTAATTTTTCTAAAAATATTTTCAATGACAAAAAGAAAAAAATCAACTTAAAAAAAAATGATGTGATGGACAATGTACAAATTTTAAATCTCCTATATATTTATATTTCAAAGTGAAATATAGCTTACCAAAATTATAAATGTTAATGCTCGAGTATTGACAAGGTACAAGTTTCAAATTATGTTTTGAAGTAGAATAAAATCAAATTGTTTTTATTTGCTCTTATTTAAAAAAAATTAATTAAACATATTATTATAATGACAAATTAACACAAAATAAACAAAATGTACATATTATTCATTACATCAGCTTTGATTTTTAGATGATATAAGTGTTGATTTTTTCAAAAAATTAGGATCTGCGTGATTTATAAATTTTCAAGGAGGTGTGTGCAATTTAAACTTTTTAATATCATTTAATTATATTTCCTTTATATATATTTATTTTAGCTTTTCCATTGAAATAGTTTCTGCCTTTTAGACTACTCACAATTCAGGACGAATGTTGACTAACCCCATTTTGGTGTTTCAAATGTGTCTCAACCAATTATAATATCATACATAAGCAAATTATATTATTTAACATAAATATTATTTATTAAAATTACTACATGTTGAATTATAATTGGTTGGGACAATATTAAAACAGTAAAATGGAGAAAACACTTGTTGATCCAACCATTCATGTCCAAATTGTGCCCATATCCATGAATCATGAAGATGAACTAGTAAAGGTACACTCCATAATTCCATCTATTGATAAAGGCTTTAATTGACCCTTAAATTACACCAATAATGGTGGGATCATCAATTTTCCTATATATTATCATGATCCATCATCCATGTCCCTAATTTTTGTCCTAAATTCGGAGTCTAAAACGAAACCCAACTCAAAGCTGCGTTTGACTTGGTCCAAGACTTTAAAAAACCATAGGATATGTATCCTTGTACAACAAGTTTTGACAAATAAATGAATGGAACTCCAAAGTGGCTGCACCTCCTCTTGTCTTGGTCATTACGTGGCATTGACGCAATTAAGATCCATCGAACTGTTTCAACCACCAAAAAAGTGACAAAGACGGAGTTTTGTACCTCCACAAGTTCATGGGAAGTGCGAGGGCATTCCTCATGTCATATGGCTGCTAAGTGCTTACCAAATGTTCAACCATCATGTTCCTTTTTCCGCTTAGCTCTTATCTTTGTTTCGTTTGAATTCCAAACTCTTATTCATGTTTTAGTCAATGCACGAAATTATCTAGAAATTTCACTGTGGATGTTATTATCTTTATTATTTAATCAAAACTGGGGATTCGACTTCATCCTAGGGAGGATAGGATTTTCCAAGAAAAACATGAAGAATAGTAACACGCAAAAATTAACGAAGAGTAGCGAATTTGATATGAATCACCATACTTCGTAGATTAGGGATAATATTATTAGGTTATAAGATTGCTCGTGATAGTTTTATTACTTAATTTCGGGGAAAATTATACGGGAGAGGATTAAAGTAAGTAGGTAAATTTAAATAATACAAATAATAAATAAATTTTTAAGTGATCATGAAAATGGAATAATATTCATTTTAATTTTACAAATTAATGTTGACATGACTTGTGATTCCTCGCTCGCTTATAACTTTGATTTCTTATATAAACCAACTAAAATATTAATTTTACTATTTAAACTTATTTTCCAAATGTTTGTCCTATCCAGTGTAATTTTTTTCATCATTATCATATAAAAGAAACATATCAAGATGTAGATATTCCTTTTTCCCTTTTTTTTTTTTTTTTTAGAGAAGCACGTAATACCAGTGTGCGTTCCTCTAGGTTTTTCCTTTTTGGTCCCAAAAGTACGTAAATTTTTCGGTAAAATATAGCAACGTCATTATCTATTACTATTATCTAAAAGAATAAGATATTCTATTAAAAAAATACATGTTTCGTAGTTTTTCTTTTTAATCCATTTTTTATGCATGACAAGTAACTATTTAAGTAATTTTCTCTCTCCTATGATAACCTACCACATGTTTTTCACGAAATTCTTTAATCCTATTAATTATCCAATAACTTACATAATTAATTAATATACTTATTTAATGATTAAATGATTGACGATTCTATAAATAAACCATAGAAACTCTCATATTTTTCTCATTCTCATCCTAACTATTTATTATTACTCCATGTTTAATTTAACATTGTTACTATTTTAACTACATATGTATTTTCACACACAGACACGTTGCACGTCTGTTTGGGTTGTAGCCGATTTGAATGATCCATCTAGATGTCATCACTGTTTGATTTGGTCCAAAACTGGATCCGAGTTGCCAATTTCAAGTTTTGGAATTGGTGGAACCAGACCTATAGAACCCAATTTGTTTTCCGATTCTTAGAAACCATCAATTTTCATAGTTTGGTTTTGGTACCTCTGATATGAGGAACCTTAAAATTAAAAAAAAAAAAATTAATTAATTAAATAATCTTACTTAATTTAAGTAAGAAAAATACAAAACAAACTTTTAACTTAAAATACCATTGAACTTAATTGTTTATAATACATTAGTTAAAAAAAATTTTACAGTTGTTCATTTATTATATACAATCACTTACACTTTTAGTTACTATGTTAGTGATGTTAGACTATAAAATATCCAAGATAAAAGAAAATTCCACAAATATAAAAGCAAATCACACGTTGTTAGGAAATTAAAGTTTACTTAGGCTAAAAGTCTATATAAACTTAACAACATATGATTTCAAGTATATTTATCATTTGTATTGTTAATAATAACACATTAAATATTATAAATAGAAAATAAATTTTTAATTTTCAAAGATAGTTTAAATATTTGTTTTTAATTATTACTATTTTTTAATTTTCTTTCCTTCTTTTTTTTTTTCAATTTTATGGTGTGAAACAGTGGAAACTACTAGGTCAGACAGTTTTAGGGGTGGAACTGCCAAAACCCACTAGAACCGATAGGTCTTTAGCAGGTTCAGATTCGCCTTCTATAAGTCGGTTCCCAATTCCGGAATCGCCAGTGATAGATTGGATCGACTTCCAATTTAGAACCAACATGTGATGATGAATGAACCTATGCATTTTTCCCAGATAGGTTGATAGGACTTATGTGAAAAAAATATTGGACTAAGGGATTTGGGGTTTTATGGTCTATAGTAGATATTTCTAATTAGACATAGGCATGGTTCGCTTCCGAATCGGAAACCAAATCGAAACCATTACCGATGGTTTTAGAATTGGAACGGATCGGTTGACTGGTTCCAGAACCTGCTATGGAACCGCTTTTTACAGTTCCTAATTCTTTGGTTTAAAACGGATGGAACTGATGGTTCCACCCGGTTCTATTGAAAAAAAAATAAAAAAAATTGAATATATAATTATTAATATTTAAATTATTTCATATAAATAGTAAAATTTATTATTTATTCACAATATTTAATTATTATTATTACAACACAAACAAACACTGCTTAAAATAATATATAATTAGTTTAAATAAACTTATCCTAAAAGTAAAATTCATTTTCTTAATAATATGAGATATTTTTTACATTGTAATTTTTTTTTATCTTCTAGAGTATTTTATATAAAAATACTAACTATAATTGATATTGAATATGTTTGTATACATATAAATATGCATTCTAAAAAATTTCTAAAAATTTTGGTTAAATAACTTAATACTTTTAAATCTAATAATTATTTTGACTTTAAAATTTATTTTACTAAAAATTTAAAGTTATTTTTTTTTTATTTTTTTTTTAAAAACGGTTCCATCGTTCCAAAAGCGAAATTGGGAAATGGCGGTTTCATGGAACCGGACCGGAATTGTAGGAGATGGTTACAATTTTGGTTTCTCAATTTCAAGATCCGGAACTAGCGGTTTCAGTTTCGATTCAATTCGGTTTCAGAATCATGATGGTGTCTATTTTTAATTTGAAGTCCTATTACGTCACGTCATTTCCTTTCTTTGACATTTTAATAGAGTTTGAGACAGTGTTTGGTTAAGAATAGAAAGTAGAAGCAAAAATAAACGAACCAAATGGATACTGGACCGTGTAATTTACTTGCATTGACTTCGTATAATTGTACTGAACATAAATTTTTATAATGTTTATTGTTTTGTTTATACAAATATAGCAGTAAAATTTTATAAAAGGTTTAAGTCGTTAAGTGAAAATAGGATTATCTCATTTTTCTTATGGAATTTTTTTTTCCAGATTTATCAAGTAAGTTGAACGCTCAAAGTCTATGACAACAAAAAAAAAAAAAAAAAGATTTTCATCCAATCTAGTCTTATAAATTTATAGGAACCAAACGTTCTTAATATATATATAAATATATATGTGCTTGTTATCGACTAGAGTTATTCTATAATTTCAGAGATATTTAGACTTATTAATTTATTTCGGAATCCGATCGAATGAAAGCCAAGAACAGGAAATGAATCTCTAGAAATGATATGCCATATAATGTCAAGTATAACTGATAAATAATATCATATAAAAATCATTATTTTATCCATCATGAATAAATGACTTTTTAACTCCAAAAACTATAAATAATAAGCAAAGAAGTTTAACTTGCCTTTCTTTTCTTTCTTTTTTTTTTTGTTATCCTTGTCTATATATGACTTGTATAATTTTCGGACAAAATCTGTATAAAAAAGCACACCTAGAATAGTAATTTTTATAATATTTTTTTTATAGAAAAGTATAAAATAAACTTATTTGCTAATTATTTATAATTATGAAAGTTAAAAATTATGCTTTTAAAGTTGAGAAGTCAATCCGTATCATCCTTAAAATTTAGGAAGTGTTTTTGTATTTTACTCCTAAATAATTTTCATAAATGATTATAGAGTATACCTCAGCATATCAGATTCTTCTTTATTTTTACCTACGATTTTTTAATTCACATATGTTTAATTTAATTAATCGACCTTTTTCCTTTTATCTACTTACAGCATGTCTGTAATAATTCTTACACGCAAGGGTTAACATGGGCTGCAACGTAATTTTTTAATTCGGGAAACACTTTATGGTATATTTAATTTCTAAGGACGGACATCATATATGACTGCTTGAAAACAAAGTTAGCGTGTGTATATTTTGACAAGGATATAAATAGGTGATTATATAAAGGACATTTAAATAGAATCCATGGATGCAGCCCAGTTGACCGTCTAAAGAAGACCGAGGCATTTTATATATAGAGAGAGAGGAGAAACATTTGAACTTCAAAAGATGCTCTAATATGAAAATCCTCTCGATCTTAATTTAAACTAATCTATGAATGGTTAACAGGTTCACTCAACTATAAAAATCAGATATAATAACAAGATTCTAATATGTTGGGTAAAGATATATTAGCCATGTTAAGGAAAGGGGAAGCTTTTAATAGGAAAAAAAATTCTACAAATTGACCTTTTGTGGAAAAACTTACTAATAGGTTTGGTACTGTTATAAATTGAAACCTTAATATAGGTTAATGAGTCTTTTCCTATAAATCCTTCGTATAATTGATAAAGTATATATTTCTCCTATAAGAATGCTCCAATCTGCTTCAACCTCATATTTATATCCTAACAACTCATGGTAGAAACATGGATTGAGCTTCAATTTGGTTCGAGTTTCTTAAAAAAACAAACTAAAAGCACAAATTAGGTTTGAGTTATTTATTAATATAAAAAGATTATATGGTTTCATTTATAAATTTTAGGTCCCATAATTTATAATTAAATAATAAAAGCCTAATTTACTTTTACTTCACTAATGTCATGTTTGGTATGTAGAAAATGAACCCGAAATGGAATGCAATTATGGGTACTATTCTCATTCCCATATTTGGATGTATTTTTAAATGCTGGAATCACAATTCTCGGGAATCAATAATTCTAGCTTTGAGGGAGAATTCGATTTCATTATTAAGAAAGCAGAATCAGGATATCATAAATGATTAATATTATAATTACCTTTTTATTCTCTTGCACATCCATTTTTCACATTAATTGCTATTTACTAAGGATATTTTTAACAAATACCACATCAATTCCATTTTTCCATGATGTATCCAAAAAATGACGGATACTAAACAATTAAATATAAACAGATAAAATATTAACATTGGATAAAATATAAATAATTAAGACAGTAAAGAAAACAATTGGTATTAAACAGTAAAAACCAACAACAATAAAATAAGACATAATATAAAGGACGGAAGCTGGACAAATATAAAAACTGAATATTTAAAGATTATCTAAACAACTGAATATTAAAGTGAAATTGTTAATCAAAGGTTTTAAGGTATAAAGATAGCATGACTCTGATTCTAAAAATCAAGATCTCCATGCCACGGGAAAAAGACTTCATGGCAGAAGTAAACAATTAAAGCAAGAATAGTTAATCAGTAAAGTAATGTTTTCTTTAGAAAATACACATCATGCTCACGTCATAACCCACAAAGCTAAAATATGGCAACCTTCGCATCAAACAGTCTCATCAAAGGGTTTTCAGGCTAACTCTTTTGGTATAATTTCTAAAGGAACCAGAGCTTTTACTACCAAGTATGGTGCCTTAATTTGTTATCCATTCTATAAAACCTTGTTGTATGAAACACATGTCTAATAAAGTTTTATAGTATGGTTACCTTTATACCTTAAAAAGAAATTTAGTCGGATATGATGAAAGGAAATTTACAAAAGTTTTATTGAAGATGGTCGAAGTACATTACAAGAACACACTTGTAGAATTTTAACACTCAAAAATATTACTCAGAAAACACTAACGGATTATCTCTAATATTTTCAATCCATCTTTAGCTGAAAGCATACCCCCTTTCATAGAAAAATTTTTTGCAGGCAAAACAATAAAAAGTGCTGCAGTGCTGAACATTATTTCTACAGTGTGTACATGTGCTGAATAGTATTGCTACAGTGTTGAAACAAGTGTTTTTTTTTGCTATAATACTTCCTTTTCCTTGATTCATGGAGCTGCTTCTTTCCCTTTCTTATTTTTCTTTCTGCTTTTCCTTTTGCCTGTTTTCAAGCTTTATCAAAACCTACATATATAGTCCTTCTGTCCCTTATTAATTTTTTGCCTTTATCTTCTCCTTTTTGTCAAAACCTATTATGTCTCCTGGATTTTAGCATTGAAAATTCTTTTTTTTTTTTTTCTATTCTATCTTCTGATCCTTATCTTTCATATCTAAAGATTATTTAATATAAAGTTCAATTCTTTTTCTTTTTTATTTATAAGAAAATCCTGCAGAAAAACTGAAAAACCTTATTCAAATATAGAAACTTGGTCTCTACTTCAACAAGCCAAACATCTTCAAGAGACAAATAGCACTAAGCGCATGATAGCAAAATTTCAAAACAAATTTCTTTATTTAAATTCAGGTTAATTACAAAAACATGCTCTATGTTTTAGTATGTTTATAAACAAGTAACCTGAGCTTTAATTTTTTATAAGTACACAATCTATGTTTTGATATTTTGATATACAAGTGACTTGAGTTTAATTTTTTATAAACACATGACCCATGTTTTGTACTTTTACAAAAAAATGACGTGAGTTTTGTTTTTTAGTAAATATACATATCATGTATTTGTCAAAAGACAAAACTCAAATCACTTTTTTTTTTTTTTGCAAATGTATAAAACACGGGTCATGTATTTGTTAAAAATACAAATTAGGTCACTTATTTGTCAAAACACAGCTTATGTACTTATCAAAATTAAAATTCAAGTCACATATTTATAAAAGTAATAAAATACAGATAATGTTTTTATAATTTAACTTTTGACTTTAGGTGTAATAGTGAAAGCTACTTGTACAAAATAAAAGGACAAAAAAAAGTGCGTAAATAATGGAATGTGATGAAATGATACAGCCAAACATACTTGCTAGTTGCTATAATTTTAAAGTACATTTTTCCCCTTATATTCGCTTTATTGTATCATTCTATATTTTATACTCAATGCCCTTTTAATTCAATATTATTCTCATCTTGTATGGGTAAAATCTATTATTGAAAGATGTTTTTAAATATTAACCGGAATGAAGAAATAAGTTGTGTTATTTTGAAGATAGTTGAATTGAAATTGTTTGAAAATTTCTTTATTTTGTTGTGTTAGGTTTATATTTTTCCTTGGATGTTCAAATAATTGTAAAACTACCATGATGGATCTAATGATGTTATTTATTTCATTTAATTGGATGGTAGCTGTAAATTTGTGATATAAATGCATTATGTTTGATGAATAAATGTACTTGTTATAATTGGTAGAAACTCTAGTCTCTAGCATAGGAAATTTACAATAAAGGTTTGGTAGAATAAAATTAAAAATAGAAAAAATATATATTTTGGTACTGTCACTTGCTTGAATCTAGTAGAGGTTAGATCAAGGTGATTTGGGCTTAGACTAGCTTGGAAAGGATAAATCTTGTAAAATAGAAACTCAGCTAATGGCACGTAGGGCATGGGTCCCTACGACGTGACCACTTCGATACTTAAGTCAAAGGTCATCATAATAAGCTAGATTGTATGAGTGCAATTAGTTGAGTGTGACATTACCATTCTTTGCAGAGGAAGGTAAATATTTATAGGTGATTGACTTGGGGGTTGTAAAAATCATGGGTGAGTAGGCAAATGGGCAATCGATAGCAATTGTGAAGGTTGTAAGATAAGCCTACTACTCCACTATTGGCTGTCTGGTTTGAACAAGCTATTTATGTTCGAGGGGATGAGCAAAGTAGCGATGACTGATGAAGATCATGATTGTTTGGACCAGGTTTGACATCTTATCTTGGTGTACTATTAAGGTCTGAGCCTAGTAAGGCAACCTAACTTACTAATGTGTTAAGCTTGACTACCCATGTTCTTATTTAGACCATCAATAGCTACTTATAGGCTTTGTAGGCACTAATTTTAGGATGATATCTATAAAGTTTGTTACAGTAGTGTTGTAATCCATCACTTTATACCTAGCCCTTAATACTATAATTCAGAATCAAATAAAGAATATCCATATAATAGTACTTGTCAATTATGTTCGATTTGTGAAGCCTATATATATATATATATTTTTTTTTTTCTATTGTAACTTAGATCTTAATACATGATTACATGTATATGATACAATTTATTATAATTATTAATAATAATGCAAGATATGTTCATATGAAAAAGATGCGATAAATATAGGACATATACTATTATAACATATAGTAAATACTTATATAAAGTCATATACATGCTATCGTAACGTGTTATCATATATATATTTTTATAAGATCTATATTTTTTGTTTGGCTAATTTTCCCATTAATCTATATTTGTAAAAACATTGCAAATTTTTACTGAGAACATATATTACAGACTAAGCCCAATCCATAAAAGTGTAAACAACCCATTATCCTTTTGGGCTTTGGTTCACCAACAGGACCGATACGCCAACCAAACCAAACGACATTCGGCACATGAAACACAACGGCCAAATCAAAATTGTGAACATAATCTTCACGCAGATTTACCTTCACCCCACATCAACACTGACACATGCAGAGATTTTTCTACTCCTATTGATGGTTAGAATAAAATCAAATTTGTTAATATTTCATTGTTACATCGTAAAGTCTGGAAAGAAAAAGACTGCGGAGTCCATTGACACCAGGCAGAAAAAAGACGAAACTTTGAACTCTCACTGACATGCCTTCATTAGGTAACTTCAATTTCAATTTCTGGGTTCGTTTTATTTTCCTTCATCTTCGTGCATTTTGGGAGGTTCGGTTTGGATTTCCCTTTTGTTATAAGCTATATTGTATGGTTTAGTGTAGTAACCCCTTCTTCTTCGAGTTAGTTTCTATATGTTTGTTGAAATGCCATAGAGAAAGAAGGGTTAGTTATGTCGATCGAGTTCGGGGTCAAATTTGAATTCTGGGTTCTACATATTTATCTGAAGAGTTTTCAAATTTAACCGAATGGAGTTTAGCTCTATATCAGCTTTATGGTTGGTGGCATCCTTAAATAGTGTGGACAACTATGAAGAAATGAGTATAATTTACTCGAGCTTTTGACATTTCTTTGATCTAACCAACAACGTATCTTGATTATTGAACCGGCCGAGAAGATAGGAAATTTCTTTGTGGTAGAACCTGTCTTTGTGATTGTTAAATTAATGCTCCTTCTTATAAGTGATTATTTCATTTTTGCGAAGGGCAAAGTATTCTCGGATTTGAGTTTCGGTTTAGATCATAAAGACGACATTTATGAGTTATTTCTATCTGTTAATTCATATTAGATCGGGATGGCCATGTTTAAACTATCTTTGGTGATCTTGGTTTGTCTCGGAACAAAGGGAAAAGCTTTCAAGAGGGTTGTTGTGTAAGAGGAAAACAATTTAATGGTACGAGTCCAATTATGAAATTTTTATGTTTGGAGGTTATACAAGTGTTGTTTCTGAAAGGCACCCTTTGATGGAAGGGAGAAGTATCTTGCCCAGAGACAGGTAACATCAATGCACAGTGAAGGCAAGTTTTTGTTAATGTGGTTCATTTTGCTACCCTTTGATCGCTATAAGATTCATTAAGTATCCAAAATCTTCTTCGGAAAGGCGAAAAAATATATGCATATTCGTGATAAATTGGAGATCAACAATCAAACATTAAACTCAGAAAGGACAAAAAGCAAGAATATCTAGAGGTGTATGTTCTTATTTGTGAGTGCCCACATGTTGATATTGCGTTAGTTATATAACTTAGACAAGTTCTATGTTTAGTTAAATCATTTTTTTTAATTTTTCCCTCCTTTGATTATGTTTTCTTAGTTATTCCATTTAGATATGTTACAAGATAATGCTGTTGGATATGTTGTAGGTTTACTAAAAGTTCAAACCCAGATTTGTGATAAGGCATTCTCCCATTTTTCGGCATTTGGAAATGATGAGGTGTCAAAACTTAGCTGGAAATCTATGCAAATGCTAAGACAGTCAAATCTTGATGGATCTCATGTTGAGGCCAGGAAGGCAAAATTTATTATAAGAGCAACTGCTACCCTTGAGCCTAAGACTTGGAATGAAAATAAAAACATGACATACCAAATTTTAGAACCACGTATAGGTCCAAATCATACCTTTGTGCGGATTGAATATGCTGCGGAGATCTCAGACAAAACAGATGAGAAAGAAAGTCAAAGGCGAATGAGGATCTCTAAAGCTAACAAAGGAAATACACCTTGGAACAAGGGGCAGAAACATAGTGCTGGTAAGACAAACTAATTCAGCCTGTTCACTGAATTGATTGATTGGTCAAGCCTTTTATTATATCTATTTAATCATGTGAAACATGTTCAGAAACTATTCAGCGGATCAGAGAGAGAACAAAGCTTGCCATGCAGAATCCTAAGGTGATGTCATGTAAGAAGTAATTTTTGTAACATCCAGTAGCCATGTTCTATGTGCTACGTAAAATTTTATATATGGCCATTGCTAATCCATTTAACGTTTGAGCACTTAGTTAGGGATGTGTATAATATCTTAGTTCTTCAAGATTTTTTCTGAACTAACCATATGATGAGATATGTGGTAAAGGATATCGAAATTAAGAATTCAATATGCTGTGGACTTTTGGATAAAGTCTTAGATGAATGGTTTAGCTGTTCAAAATTGTTGATGGAAGCGAAGTTTATATACTGTTTTACTGTTCTCTAATAAGTGAACTTTCTCTGTATTAGTGGAGATAATTTTCAAACTCATTTTAAGCATAATATTAAAGTAATCTTTATAAATTCTAGAAAGGGTTATCGACCATTGAATGAGAAAGCCTGCATGTTAAGGTAGCTTTTCATTATAAAAATTAAATAGGATGACGAGAATTGAGTAGTACAATATAAGGAATACTGAACATTATAATTCTTTGGTACCATATTTAGTATGCATGGTATTAGATATAATTTTTATTAAGAGATATTATTTTTGTCCAATTTCAACATTTTTGTACCATTAAATATAAAAAACAAAAATTTTAGGTTTTGTTTAGTATTATAAAAAGAGTTTTATTTAGTCTCAAATATGTTTTGTAAATTAAATATGACATAATGACCTTTGTCCATTCCATTATCATGAAAAATTGTGCAAGAAATGCTACCTAAGAGTTAGCTTACCAGTGGACCATTTGGTGAGAATTTAGGTACTTTAATCAACATTGCTTTCAATGTTCACTTCTTTGCCTCTGCTATCTAGTTGCAAGTTGGTCTGCCTTCAAATATCTGTTATGATTTTTCTGAACGCATCTCGAACTCAAAGTTAATGCTAGTTAAGAGGAGAATGCAAACCTCATAATGGTGTTGATATTGCATTTTGTATCTATGCTACAACTCTAGAGCACTTGGGAAATTATATTTAAGTTTCATGAGCAACTTGCATGCAAGAGAACCATCTCTTTTTTGCCTATGGTCAAAGGGATCCTGTGGTTGCTTCTATTACAATATTTGTACTTGAATTTAAGCAGTGTCCTTAATATTGACTGTGTTGATTGAAGCAACTGCCTATTTGCTTATCATGTCTTGTGTTCCCTGGATATTCAAGGCAAGCTTGCAATGCAAGAAATGGAATTGCATGGGTCTCCATGACCATTCATTGGGTATATCTCATAATGGACGATTATGGGATATCTGTGTGTGTTGGATGCTCCAATAGAAGGATTTCTGCAATTTACTTCTTCTTCTTCTTTTTTTTTGAAACAACAGACTTGCTTGGACTCACGTGATGTTTGATTTTGCAGGTAAAGGTGAAGTTGAAGAAGTTTGGGCATGCACAGAGGTTAGTATTATGTCTTACTCCATGTTCTGTTAAGATTTGGCTTCACCCTTTGGAGGTCCTTCTGCAATTATAAAGGAACTTGGAAAAATATGTTATCATCAAGATCTAACTTGTAAGCTTTTGGTTACTTATTTAAAATTTAGATATACTTGATCTGTGACAGCCAGGAAACACGAACCAAAATTGGAGATGGAGTGCGATTGGGATGGCATAGGCGTCGTCAAAGATTAGCATCGCAGAAATATTGCTTATATGAATGGGAGAACTTAATTGCTGAAGCTTCTCGGATGGGCCTTACTGGTCAAGAGGAGCTGCAGTGGAATTCTTATGATATTTTAGATAAACAGCTACATCAGGAATGGCGAGAAAGTGTTGAGAAACGCAAAAATATGTCCAGGCCTAAAGGTACCAAGCGAATACCTAAAACCCGTGAGCAAAGACATAAAATAGCAGAAGCCATTGCTGCAAAATGGGCTGATCCTGTAAGTATGATCACAGCACACTACTCCTATTCCTCGGAAGATATGAATTAAATCATTACATATCTCATCCTTCCATTGATGTTTGCTCTAACTTTAATGGAGCTAAATGGATGGAAGATTATCATCTATATTGCATGGATTGAACAAAAAGCTGTGTGAGCAATCCTCGGAACTTGAATTTAATTGCAATTTTATTGACAGGAAAGTTTCCCTAAATATTGTTATCTTTTTAACCTTTCTTCTTTATACTTGTAATAAAGTAATCCCATATCTGCCTTTGCCATTTTGAGTCTTCTTACCCATCATGCACATATTTATATGGGGCAGGGACATCATATTGTTGATGTTCCTGATATGGCCTTCAATTTTCATGCTTAGTTTAAAATCGTTGCACTGCAGGAATACCGTCAAAGGGTATGCTCTGGAATGTCAAAGTATTATGGTAAACCTGTTAGAACTGAGGGAAAGAAAAGGCAGAGCAGCAATGGACTATCTACTGCACTGAATTCATCACAGAAGAAAGATTACCATGATCCTTCAGCAGTTCCCAAGCTGGAGATGATAAAGAGCGTTAGGGCAAAAAGGGCAGCTGCACAAGCAAAGGCAGCTGAAGCTGTTGAGCAGGCAAGGTCAATACTCATAACTCTTCTACAAGTTGCTAGTGCTTTTCTTCTTTGTCTTCCCAATCGTGCTAGGCCTCCTGATAAAGAGGTTGACTGCCTATGTTTCGAGTTAAAAAATTATTTTTCTACAGTGGGTTTGCAGCCTGCTTAAAAGAATGCTGAGTGCTTTGCCTTCCAAATAAGAGCTTTTCACTCTTAGAAAATTTACCAGCGTTATTCCCTGTGTTAGGGTATTAAAAATTGCTCTTATGGGTCTGAATGACGGTGACTTTCTACAGGCTTTTGGTTGCTCAAGCTGTGAGTGCAGCAAAAGCACTTGAGGCTGCATCGATGAAGAGTCCTGTTGCTCGAGCTTCCCTTGCAGAAGCAAGATGTATTATAGCTGAAGCTACACTATTAATTGAATCTATTGAAACAGGCCAGAAATCACCTGCTGCAAAACAGAAGTCTTCATCAAAATTTGCATCCAGGTTATTTAGCAAATTTGAACAAGAAAAGGGCCTCAATCCACAAAATAATCGGGATCAGCTCAGTGCTTGTGCAAGACAAAGTCAACCATCCTGTAATAAAGAGATGTTCAATTTTTATGACTTTACTTGGAAGAAGGTGCTGAATAATGAAAACACGATGCTTCCTGCTGGCTCAAGTTTTAGCTCACTCCATTTAGGGGATCTTCTAAGAAACTCCAATGCAAAGGCAACACTAGACCAAAGAGAAATGAATGGGCATGTCTTGAGCAAGAACACATCTCCACCAAGGGCATCGATGATAGATGCCCGGTCTGAAGAACAGGAAAGGCCCCGTGTGAGAAAGAAATGGATTCGAGGAAAATTTGTTGAAGTAACAGACCCAGAATAGTATCTGCTTTTGTAACTTAAGAGAGTGTTATTTTTTGCTGTGCTAGAGTAGAGCCTTACTGTATTAGCTGGCATTTGAACTGCTACACAAGATGATCAATGTATATATGTGTATTAAATTGTACTTGCTGTAGCCCAACTGCCTCTAGTCGAAAACTTTAATGGGATGAGGACTTCTAATACTATGGATGATGATGATGATTACTATTACTTACTGACTTCTTTCTTCGAACTTGCAGTATGCTTCGCTTTATGAGGCTTACACTGTGGATTATGGGGATGAAGCCATAAGATGATTAATGGATATATGCATTAGTGTTTTTGTCTCATGGCTCGAGTGGTCAATTTGCTGTAATCCAATGGAGTGAGGTGGTACAATATTGCACTCAAACTTGATTGGAAATTGAGAACTCAAGTTCTAATAGAGTTTGATGAAAATTTAGAATCTTGAATTTGAGCTCAATGCTATATAGCACTTGGTGAGTTCAAATTTGATTTGATTTAAGTTCGCCTAATTTTACTTTTATTTATTTTTTTAAATATAATAATTATGATGGGTGTAACTAACTATTACTCTGTAATACTATTACGCGAGGTTGATTTACTAGTCTTAGCTAGTAATCAAAATTAAAAACTCTATCAAGCCCAAGTTTAATTTAAAAATCTAATTGTAGCTTAAGTTATTAACTAAGAGTTTGTTTGGATGGTCTGTTTTTTACCAGTATCGGTATCTATTTTATATCGGTATTCTGTTTGTTTAATAGGTTTATAAATAAAAATGTCTATTTGTCATCAGTATTTGTTTTTGACAAACATTCTATTTGAAAACGATAAAAAGATGAAACAAAAATGACAGAAAGATGACCAAACAAATAGACTCATGAGGATAGAATTAATTAATCCTTAAATCAAGAGTGTTGAATATGGTAAGTAAATTTATATAATTGACTACTATCAAGGATGTTAAATATGACAAGTAAATATATATAGTTGACTACTATTAATATATCATCAATTTTCATATCATAAGAAGAAGTAGTACTAGTGGTTGAAATGTGGGCTTGCAAATTAGACATAATGCATAGTGGCCCAGATCAAATTACATATAGAAACAAGAGATATGGGTTAAGCCGTTAATATGAAGGAATGGCTCTTGTAGGACCGGTGAGAAGTCACTTTCACTCCTCACATCCACCAAATTCATTCTTCTTCAGTCTTCAAATTCAATCTATCATTATTTTATTCATTCTCAAAGACAAATACCAGAAAGATCATCATTCCATCTTCCAGTCTTTCCAGTTACTCTTCCTAAAATTCAATGGTACAAAAATATTAATTATTGTGAAATTACATACTAAAAATTTGTCTAAATTATCTTTTAAAGTTACATAGAATCATTTTTGACAAAGGTGTTTAGTAGAAATTTCAATAGTTAAGGATCTGATGGAAGTCTCTATGGTATAAAAATGAATAAAAATATAGATTTTATAAGCTGTTTTTCGAAAGACGAGCAACTTTTTTTATTTTCACTTGTGTTAGTCCAACAACAAAATGAAATGTACAACTGAAGTTGTTTAAAAGTTAAACGATATTAAAATAAAATTATAAATCCATTAAGAAATTTCTTAAATGTATCTAGAGATAAAGTGGAGAATTTTTATAGTGTGACATATTAAGGATTTATGGAATTCTTTAGGATTAAATTTAGTGCAATAATTTTTTTAAGTCTTTTTATAGCTTCCTAAATTTTTTTTATCTATTTCTTTAGAGCTTTAACAAAATATATAATTAGATAGCTGAATTTTAAAATTAATCAATTTAATATATAAACTTTGAAGTTAGTCAATTTAATAACTGAAAAAACTTTTTATTGCATGTCAATAGTACTTCTATCAAGTTCTTTTAAGTATTAAATTGATTAATTTTAAAGTTTTTCAAGTATTACATTGATCAATTGCAAAGTTTAGGTATTAAATTAATTTTTAAAATTTATATATCGGACTGCATATTTTATCAAAATTTATATGTCATTTATGGCATTAACCCATCTTTAAAAGATAAATGTAACTCCAAGACTGAAAATATCGATATTTTCACTCAATTTTTATGCATTTCATTTGATTTCCATTTCTCATTAAAGTTACTGATCACCTTATATGATTTCGATGATCTTTCATGGTTCTATACGATTCTCTTGTATCCAAAATTGCTAGCATAATGTGTTGAATCGGACTGCATTAAAAGGATTGAATTTGTAAAAAGGTTAAATTTCCAAATGCTTTCTCTATTGTTAATTGTTGATACTAGATTTGGGCTTATATGTTGGACCTGCAGGACAAAACACGGTTAATGGTATGGGAGAATCTTGCGATGTGACTACTTTGATGCTTAACTCATATCACATTCTTAGGTACAAATCGAAAGAATATATAAGGGTGTCCACATTTCTCTAATGATATTGGAAGAGACATTTATAATAAGTTAATCTTGATGGTTATGCATACAATGAGGTCATTAATTGGAACAAATGTATCGAGTGACCCTCGATCGTGTTCAGTTGTGGTGTTCTAACGAGCCCTAGCCTATGTGGTTAGTTGGTATGGTTTCATTTTGATTTCGTTTTTAAATTGAACCGATACAGAGATGATACCTATTAAAAATTGACGATTTTACTCATAAATTGATCAAACAGAACCGATATCGATTGATACTATTTAGATACTAATAAATTATCGATATAGATATGATACAGATAAAATGCCAATAATCTAAATAGGCCTGACAAACTAGCCTGAATGAGCAATAGGTTAGACTGGAGTGGAGTGAGAAGGTCGATATTTGGCATTATTATTATAGTTATAATTATTATTGTCTTTTTTATAACATTGTTCTAATCCTTATCATCCTAATAGACCTTTATAAAATATAAAGTATTTAATTCTCCCGGTCACAGGGACGTTAACTACTCTCCCAGCAGATTCCACATTTCACCGACACCAAACAGAACAGAACGGAAGAGGAGATTTCCATTACAGACACACAGCACACTTCTCTCTAACTACTTTTTCTTCCTCCTTCTCTTCCTCATTCTTGCTCATTACACTCCCATTACTCAAATGGACAGAGACAGCTCTTCCGACGAAGACGACGATCGCGAAAACCTCATCCACCAAAACGACACCAAACCCCTCAATAATCACAGATCCACCTTCGACATCGAAGACTTCGATTCCCAAATAAATCCTAACCCTAATTCCACTTCCTTTTTTACCAGTCTCCATCGACCCAAGCTTCGGAATCTTCTCAACAAGAGGTACATTTTCGCTGTCTTCCTTCCTCTGTTTATCGTCATTGTATATTTCACTACCGATGTGAGGACGATGTTCTCGTCGAAGCTGTCTTCGATTAAGTTCGATTCGGTCGGGGATAAGATGCGTGAATCGGAATTAAAAGCCTTGTATCTGTTAAGACAGCAAAGGAGTTCGCTTTTTAATCTTTGGAATCGTACAGTTTTAGATTCGGATAGTTTAATGAAAAACCCTAATGTTAGTTCAAAAAATCCGGGTAAGGATGATGTCGTGTTTATCGAAGATTTGAAGTCTGCTGTACTTAGGCAGATTTCGTTAAATAAGGAGATTCAGGATGTGCTGTTGTCGCCGCATAGCTGGGGGAATTCTTCGGTTAGTGGTAATGGTGGTGGTGATTCGGGGGATGATATTGGTTTCGGGTTTGATCGGTGTAGGAAAGTGGATTCGAAGTTTGATAAGAGGAAAACAATCGAGTGGAAACCAGATTCGAATAAATTTCTGCTTGCTATTTGCCTTTCGGGGCAAATGTCGAACCATTTGATATGTTTGGAGAAACATATGTTTTTTGCGGCAGTTCTTGGGAGGATTTTGGTTATTCCGAGCTCGAGAATTGATTATCAATATGATAGGGTGATAGATATTGAGCATATAAATAAATGTGTAGGGGAAGGTTGTTATGCCCTTTCAGGAGTTTGCTGAAAAGAAGAAGAACCACTTGCATATTGATAAGTTTATATGTTATTTCTCGTCACCGGTGCATTGTTATGTGGATGATGATCATGTAAGAAACTGAAAAGTTTGGGGCTGTCGATGGGTAAGCTTGAATCCCCATGGGTTGAAGATATTAAGAATCCAAGCAAGAAGACTATTCAGGATATTCAGTCTAAGTTTTCAACTAATGCGGATGTTATTGCAATTGGTGATGTTTTCTTTGCCAATGTGGAGCAAGAGTGGGTGATGCAGCTGGTGGTCCGCTGGCACATAACTGTAAGACCTTGATTGAACCCAGTCGACTTATATTGCTCACTGCACAACGGTTTATTCAGACTTTCTTGGGAAAGGATTATATTGCTCTTCATTTTAGGCGCCATGGCTTCTTGAAATTCTGGTACGCTGTGATAAAATTTGCTGTTCATCCTTCCTGTTGCTGATATGAGTGTTAATGTTGTGTGTTAAATATGATGATGCTCAAGTTGAATTTGCCTGAAAGTGTGCAGTTTTGTCAATCTTAATTTCCAAAATTTAGTGTGTACCATTGGAGCAGCTACCATAGGCAATGTTAAGGAATCTAGTTCTGAAAAGTGAAAATCCCTCATTGTGTTCTTTCTATAAAAATCTTGTTCATGTAATATATATGTCACATTAGCCTAAAAAAATTCATTTAATTTGCTATTGGTACTTGTGGTTGATTTGTATGCTTGAGTTCTCTGGCAGTAGTTAAGTGGGTCATGCAAGCTATGCGTAAATGCTATCTTTTTTTTTCAGCAATGCCAAGAAGCCGAGTTGTTTTTACCCAATCCCACAAGCTGCTGACTGCATCAGTCGGGTGGTTGAACGAGCTAACACGCCTGTTATATATCTATCTACTGATGCAGCAGAATCTGAAACTGGGCTGCTGCAGGCCCTTATCATTGTGAATGGGAAGCCTGTGCCTCTTGTTAAGAGGCCTTCTCGAACTTCTGCTGAGAAATGGGATGCTTTATTGTATAGACATGGCCTGGAGGAGGACCCTCAGGTAAATTCCTATTTCTTTTAGCTTATTTTTTCTCTCCTTCCTCTTCCTATTCTGAAAATATACTTTTTGCTTGAGCTTCACATTTTCGCTATTCAATTTGATTTTCTTTTTACCCTATAAGGTGGAAGCTATGTTGGACAAGACCATCTCTGCAATGTCTAGTGTGTTTATTGGAGCCTCAGGATCTACATTTACAGAAGATATATTGCGGCTTCGAAAGGACTGGGGATCCGCATCTTTGTGTGATGAATACCTTTGCCAAGGTGAAGAACCAAACTTCACAGCAGATAATGAATGAAAATTACAGGTATGGCTTGTTTGGCTTATACAAGCTGGATTCTCTGGCCCTCACCAAAATTGTCCCATTCAGTCTATATGTGCAGATTGGTTGTCTTCCTTGTATTTTGTTTGGCATAATCCTTAGTGTATGATAATAGTGTCTGCATTCTTGGTGAAAATTTTGATCTATTCTTTTTGTGCTAGAATATTCTTCTGTTCATATTGAACATACTTAAAGAAGAAACTCCATGTGTGAGTGTAATGAGAATCCTCAAATCATACATCACAGTAGAGCCCTGTTTGTTTGGGATGGGGGAACCAGTTGTTTGGGCGAAAACAATTTCCCATAAAAATATTTATGGAGAGCAGCATATTTTAATGCGTTCGAATGTCATTATGAATATGTGCTGAAAATTTGTTTTCCATCCTTTGATTCATGGACTGTATGTAACTGGTCATCTATCGAAGTAAAATTAAAATTTCTTACATAAGCTTGCCAAAAATTACCACTCAATCTCGTTTTAAAGCCTAGCATATACAATTTTCAGAGCTGCTGGTTGATCTATGACCGTATGACTTTACAGGATAACTATATGGATAAAATATATTTGAAGCAACATTTCGGCCATATTATAGATGAAATACAGAGTTAGCAAAAGATGACTATCTGTCTATGAATGCTATGACCCTTTTTTATCGAGAGAGAGGGAATGAAAGAGAGAGAGAGATATGATTAAAATTAAAAAGAAGATAAAATTGGAAGAAGAAAGACCGACGCAGCATTATAATCAGTGATATCTATATTACTTAAGGAGTAGAGGCTTTGGTGTTTTTTCTGGTGTTTTCATAGAATGAAATCGTTTTTTTTTATTTGTCAATGGCTTAAAAATAAATATAAAGTAAATTGTATCGGACGATCGTAATATTTGAGAGTTAGTTTATTTGAGGTCATAATGTTTTGAGTAATTAAAAAAAGACTACAACGTTTAAAAAAGTGGGTCAATTAAAATTACAACATTTTAAGTGGTTAAAAAGATATTACAACATTTAGAAAAGTGAGGTCAATTGAGGTCATTATTGACACCTACGCAAATCTTGTAAGTTTTAATTTTAAATATTTTTCTTATTTATACGTGTTAATAATGATTTTAATTAACTCATTTTTTTAAACTTTATGACATCTTTTTAATCACTAGAAATGTTGTGATCTTAAATAAGCTTACTCTAAAATATTATGACTTTTCAGTATAATTTACATAATAAATATCTATAACTTTCTGGTATAATTTACCTATAAACATCTATAACTTTCCAAGTATTTTAGTAATTCTAATTGATAGATCTCTCTCCTCTCACTCTCTCTCTCTCTCTCTCTCAACTGTAATTTTTTTTATTCAAAATAATAATAAATTTTTTAAAATATAACCATTCACTCTTTTGTAGCACAATTACTCTTTTTTAATTTTTAATGATAAAGGATTTATGAATTTTCACTCAACTTTAATATTTTTCAATTAACCCTTTTAATAGTACTTAATTTGGATACACGATGCAGCTGCAACATCTGCGTTAATATATACTAACAGATGACGTACCTGTATTACAAGTGCGAGGAAAAAAAACAAAAGAGCAGCAACAATTTCTGTTATAGTAAAGAGGGATAAGAGAGAGAAGAATTAAAAAAAAAAAAAACCGTCCTACTTTATTATAGTAATGCGTGTGTATATAAAAGGACCTTCTAACCTAATTGTATAAATGTTTATTTTTCAATAATATGGACCGTTTCCCCAGCTCCATTATATCCACTAAAGGAAAAAAGCCTTAAGAGGATGAGCATATGTAATATAACATTAGCTACATGTGAGACATGCTATATGTATTTACGTATGCTTCACACCCTAAAACCGACGTGGATGATTAAAGTATATAACTACAAATATAATATATTGCATTTGTCAAATATTATCTATATTGATATCTTACTGTGCATGCATATTATTAAACAGCATTATAAAATATCATACATACATAAATATATATAACACTATACGTTTTATAATGTCATGATATATCCTTCCTATCCGTCCTATACTCCTATGAGAAAATTCTGTACCGACGTCCAAATGTTCTATTTATTTATCTAAGAAATTTGATGCAACTCAAGTTGATACACCAGAAAAAGATTACTGGAAGGAAAAAATAAATAAATAAAGCATCACACGTGCATAAATTTTTCAAGATAAGAACCGACGAAACGCAAATCAATATTCTCTCTCCGACTAAGTCATTGGGAAAAACAAACTCAGCCGATTACATGATGAAAGTCCAAAATCCAGTTACATTGAATATTAAACAATGAAAAAGACGAACAAGAAAAAATACTACATACATCTGGTTAATATGCTGTGAAAGAATTCAGTTTCACGCGTCCACATACAAAAATCACAAGATGTAATAATGAAGTACTTATGATCATTTGGTATCTAGTTGTTGTTTGTTACTAGAGCAGTAAACGAGCAGAGTTGATTCAAACCAAGCCGAGCCGAGCTTTTAAAGGATCAGGCTCAGCTCATTTAAAATTTAGCAAGCTCGAGCTCGAGCTCAAACCAACCTTTTTAATTAACCTGAAATTGAGGCTCGAGTTCGGCTCATTTAGTTAAACAAGCTTAACCGTTTGTGAAATGAGCGGGGGCTCGAGCTAAGCCAAGCTTTTTATTGAGCTTAACAAACTTTTATAGAACTTAAAATTTTAAATCCGAGCTTGATTCATTTAAATAACTTGTTTTCTATTTTTTTAAACCTAAAATATAATATATATACATGTTGCTATAATATATATACATAATTATTAAATAGAAATTAGTTTTTATTATTTTTAATATGTAGTTATGACAATATATTATGCATAAAAAAAATCATAAATCTGCCAACGAGCTTATTAACGAGTGTGTTAATGAGTTTAGTCTCAAGTCTATTCATGAGCCTTAACAAGCTTGATCACGAGTTGGCTCGTGAGCCTAAATCAAAGTTCGAGTTTATCTCGTTTAGATAAACAAACTTTACTTTGGGCTTGGGCTTGAGCTCTTAGTTACTAATCGAGCTCGAACAAAGCTGAGCCTGAAGCGACTCGAGCTCGAATAGCTCGACTCATTTGTAACCCTATTTATTACCATAACATCACATTTTCCTTGTTTACCAACATAAAACATTTTATTATAGGAATCTAGTAGATATGGTTTAACGATAATATTGACCCATAAGCCATGAAGAAAAGACTTTATCTTTGGTTTACATTTTGTGAAACCTTTAGACCCAACTTTTTAGTAAATTGTTGAGCACTTCCATTCCTACATTTAAAGAAGCCTCCGAAGAGAGTAATATCATTTCATATAAGTAATTAGCCTCTCTTGTCCTTTCTTGACTGTTTTCTTAAATTTCACAAAACCTGAGTCCACTTTTAATGCACTAAAGTACTCAAACATACCATCTCTGAAGAGACCTTCAGATTACCGTATTTCATGTAAAGTTTTAAGAAAGTTCTTGCTCCATAGCTACGTATCAATCACCCCCACCTACTAAGTGGGAATTTGTCCATCGAAACATATTCTAGCATATAACCATCGGTTAACACATTTGAAAAATATTTGGAGGTAATTTCCAAATTGAGATATGTGATTGAAGAGGATACAACTCGAACGATCATTCATATAAGCGATTCCTGTGGAAGACAATTGATGTTGGTGGAGCATTTGGATATACAAGGGGTGGGTTTTATTTTTTAGGGTTTTGGAGTTAGTCATTGTTATTGTTTTCACTAGAAATCAAGAAAGTCTTTTTTCTTTTAACTTAGTTTATGATATAGTACAGAAAAGCAATGTTGTCAAACCCGGACTGGCCCGGCCGACTCAACCGAAACCGACCATAAAGACGGGTCGGTCCATTTAATTCACCTAGATTTGCACTGACCTAGATTGACCGGACTGACGCGATTGAGTGGGCAGTAGGACCAAGCTGAACCAGGTGACCCAGAGCAGTTGACTCGGACTGAAAGAAAAATAAAAAGAAAATTCTAGAAATTTAAATACTTATTCATACTATATTATGAATTTATAAAATATAATCTTTATCTTGCTTATTTAATAATTAATTGGTGAATTTGATCCAAATATAGATTTAATTGAGTAATGTCATATATATTTATCTATTATAATTAAATTATCCCTTATATTTTTACTTTTTCATGACCCTAAAGTAGCTGAAAGACATGGAAATAAGGGTATCATTTCCAAAATCTTACCTAGATAAGATATGCCTTATTTGCAAGATGGAAGACTTGTAGATATGGTCCTCAATTTATTAGGAATGCCCTCACGAATGAATGTAGGACACACAACATATAGCTAACCTAACAGAACCAATTAATGCATATTCAATTAGAAATCGAGAGGAATCGCGGATCACCCTCCTATTAAACCAGGTCTGACCCTCCGGTTAAACCCAGTTAGACCCCTAATCCCTTGCATGTTCGGGTCAAACTCCGGTCTGGTTCTGACAACATTGGAAAAAAGTAGAAAATAAAGAGATAAATTGAAAACATATATTTGCAAATTGCACGAAAAATAATAAGTAGATGGTTTAGTAACCTTGCACTATTGATGATTATATGGCCTCACTCACGCCATCGATGAGAGAAAAAAAAAAAAACACATCACACAGAAACTTTTTTTTAATCAAAACCTCAATAACCCATCCATCTCTTTATCTATTGCAGTTTTACCTACTTATACGGGTGAAACACGTGTCTAGTATTGTTTAAAAAAAAATTCACAAATATAAATAATACAAAAATAAATACAAAATTAATATCACTATATCTCATATTGGACCAGAGATAACATTAATTTTACTTATATTGCATACAATACTAGCAATATAGCAACCTAGAGGTGCAAAGTTTTATGAGTTTGTGTATCACATTTACCAAAGACAATGCAGGCAACTTACAACCACATCATTCTCTATACTACAACAAGTGAATGGAGGCATGCGCGTGGAACCTACGCACTTCATCCCTAACCTTAGCTCTTCTGCCATTCTCATGTAAGCGAAGCTCAAACGAGCTTGTTCTGAGCTCGTTTTTGCCCCTAACTTCGCTAAATGAGATCTTGAAGACTATAACATACTCAAATTTGACCTTTTCTTTGCCTACATCGAATCAAAACTTTCTAAAACGCTCGTGACCCTTCATGTTATAAAATGGTCACTAATGGTTGGATTCAATTTTTTTGAATGAGACACACCTCTCCATCTTCTTCTACTTTTTATGGTATCCCTCACACTTTCAAGAGGGGGGTCAAATCCCTTTCCCTCTCGTCTCCATCTCCTTCCCCCCACCTCCTACCTACCCCCCTCCCTATCTTCCCCTTCCTGCTCTCTCATAAAGACTCTCTCTCTCTCTTTGAAAAATATCCAATTCTCTCTCTCCTCTCCGTCTTTCTCCTTCCTCGCACTCTCTCTACTTCTAACCAAACCCAAAATAAAACATCACCCCAAACAAAAACAACGATTATCGAATCTGATAAGTTTGGGCAAAGGAAAGGTACAATGTTGAAGGTAAGGTCGGGCCATGTATCGCATGGGGTGTATGCGATACATGCACATGCAAAATTATGTGTATCACATATGGATAGATGCGGTATACATAGAAAGCTATATCCACACTCTTTATAAAATATAGCGAATTTATGTAATTTTTTTCTCTAATTTCGTTTTTTGTAATTTTTTTAAAAAAGGATATTAAACATGTAATATTCTCTATTAAGACAATAAAATAAAATCTATTCTTCTAAGAAAACTAAGAAGATTTGATATCTAAAATGCAGATATCAATCTTATCAAATCCTAAGATAACAAAATCAAACCTAATAAAATAAAATATAATAACTAAATCATATCTATCCTAACAAGATGAGAATATTTTGTATCTTCAATTTTATTTTCTTGTGGAACTGCATTAGTTTGATATATAGATATACTTACATTTACTTGAACATATTGGTTATTATGATTGGTTTCCTAATTTGTTTTCTTTTCCCAAATTTAAATACTTTCTTTATTTAAACTACATAACTAATGTTGAAATTGGAATTTTCCTAAACAATGTTAATTATGTTAAGAATTTACTACAATAACATGGTACCTCACTAAGACTAACAACAAGTGGCAGTTTTAAGAAAGTGCTACTTTTGATAATTAATCTTGTTAATAACTAAACTTCTCAAAGTCTTTCGAAAACCTAGCCTGAATCATGTCAACCTTAAATGTTGCCGCATATAGGGTAACAATACAACTTTAATATAGGACATTTAAATAAGATAGAGCGAATATCAATTAAATGCAATGTTAATAAAATAACTAGAAAAAAAGTATATACATTTAGAACAACATTTAGGGGGAAAAAAACTGACCTGAAAAAATTAGATCATCTTTTTTCTTTTTCAACATTAAATTTTGATTTATTCTTTTTTTTTATTAAAATATTCTTCTATCCGTATTGAGCATATTCAAACAAAACTCTAAATTGTTTCTTAATGACCAGTTACTAGTGCAAAACTATTTTCCTAGTCCAACATATTTAAAAATGACATATTCTCGCGCGCTTGAAAGTTATCACAAAAATATAGTGAAAAAATTTTCTAGCATTTGACTCATGAATTGTACATAACTTGTAATCAGTCTAAATAAAATTAAATTTTATATTAAGTTGGATAAAAATTATAGATTCTACATATAGCTAAGCGTACTCAAGGTCTTTTTTAAGCCTAGCAAGTTAAATTTATAGAGTTGCCACATAAGATAAAGGAGGATATTTTAAATCTTTATTAATGAAATAACTTGGAGAAAAAAAGAAGAAATTGTATGAAATATTCTAATCTAAATATATTAATTAATTTGCATGTATGACTTGTTTATTGATTTCATGAATTAATTATTATAATTTAATAGGTTAATGTCACAAATGGTACATGAACTTTGATCAAAGTACAATTAGCTACCTGAACTTTTAAATTGATCAATTTGATACCTAAACTTTGAGATTGATAATTTAGCACCTGAAAAAACTTTTCGTGCGTATTAATGGTATCTCCATTAAATTATTTGAGGTATTAAATTGATCAATTCAAAGTTTTTGAAGTATCAAATTGATCGATTTCAAAGTTTAGATACCAAATTGATCAAATTAAAAATTCAGATAGTTAATTGCACATTTAGTCGAAGTTCAAGTATCATTTGTGACATTACCCCTTATTTAATCTATAGAAATTTTAAGTATTAGTATAATTAGATAATTGCAGTAAAATATGTTGAATTGAATTATATTGTAATGTGTTGTATTGTTTTTCATGTTCAAGCAAATTCATTTTCCTTTTTAATTTTATTGGATCCAAGCTCAACTTTTATTTAACTAAAAGCTATGCCCAATTCTTTTAATTTCAAATAATTGAAAACTCATTTTTTTTCTTTTTTAGAAATAAGCCCAACTTTGCACAAAGATAACCAAGCCCAAGCCCATAAGAAACCTTCGAAACTCATCTACTATATATAAAAGTCAAAAGCCAGATTTTGAATAATTAAAAAGCAAAATTTTGCGAAAACATTCTCCCAAGATAGACCCCAACATTTGTACTTCTTCATCCTCTTCATACTTCATCTTCCTTGATCAATTTTTCTTGCAATACGTCAAGAAATTCTTCTCTAAGAATTCATCTACAAGTCAAGATTTGTTACAGTAAATGCCATTTACTTCTTATAAACTTTCGTTCATAGTTAATCTTAAGTGAGACAACTTTCATGTAAATGACTACAAGAGAATTGATGATAGAATCAATGAGTTAAGTTGATTTTTGACCTAGATGATTCTTAGGAACTTGTAACATAGAGAAATGAAGTTTGTTATGTTATTTTTGGTGAATAAATGAATTGTATGGTTAGTATGTTGTGTTGGTGATGAAGTGGTGGATCATATGATGAGTAGGTTATGTGCATGAATGTGTAATAAGTGTGTATGAATCATATGTAACTTAAAAGTAAGTCTACATCTTAATTTTGATATGCTTGATCAAAGGAAGTCATGTTGTTAAAGTGCAAAAGGTTAAAAATTCGAATTAAAGCAATTTGGATCATTCCCTTGTTAATAACGGACGTTACAGAGAGTGTTATGCCCTCTGATCCATGTCTTTTCTTTGATCATACCAGGAGTTATTGCACTCTGACGCTCATCACACCCTCCATAACGGGGGTTACGAAGGGGTGATGGCCTCCGATCTAAGTTTTTCCTCTGATCATACCCTCCGTAACCCTCATTTATGGAGGGAGTGCTCGATCTCTGATAATCATCACACCCTCCATAATGGGGGTTATGGAAGGGGTGATGGTCTCTGGTTAAAAAAATTCTAAAAATAAAAAAAATGAAGAGATGATATATATATGTATGTATGTAAAAGAAAAATATACTAAGTTATGTATTGCTATGGGCTTTCATTTAAGTTTGATATGTGAATAAGTATTTAACAGTTGTTTATCGATTAATGATGTTTATATGAAATAAAATAAATAATAAATAAATGATAATAGTAATAATAATAATGCGAGAATAGATGAATATATTATATAGAGATACATGTATGAAGGTTAAGATATAAAATGATTTGAATTTAATTAAGCTTGATAAATGGTTAAGTACTTAATGTCTATTGTGGAATAATATTATTATATGAAATGACTTTCTTTAACAGATTTACCCACTCAGTTGAGCTTGAACACAGGTCTTTTGACGGATAAATCCATATATTTAGGTACGGAATAACTTGTTTGGTGGATATAGGATAAACATTCTTAAATTGACTGTAATCAAAGATTGGCTTAATAATGATTGTATTGGTTATGCTTGTATCATTTAATCCGGTCTGGGAAGCGACAACCCTACTTGGAGCAAGCATGGTAGTTTAGGCACTTAAGTCACCTCTGTCATAATGCCATGATAATTTATAAGTGACTCAGTGGGTAATCAATAGGAGAAACAGTATCGGTGTAACATTTATTTATTCTTAAGAGGAAATATTATGATTTAGTTCACATTTATGGGGATGATTGAATTAGGTGATGTTATAGATTAAGTTAAGTAAAGTTGAGTAACGACTTTGAACCTTAAATGAGATTATTATTTCCAAAGTTATGTAGGAGATATAAGTATTTGAGCTCCTTATATCAACCCCTTAAGTAGCTGTTGTTACTTTGGACTCCCAAATTCCCTCAAGATTGTAATCAAAGTTTGAATACTCCAATATTGATTTGTTTTACCTACATAAGGATAAATAATTTTATTGCTCCTTCCCTTGCATTGACCTAGGAATGTATGCCACTCTGTATTTGTTTTTGTTGCTGTGTACTGAGCTCCTTTCTCCCTTCTTATTCTATAGGTAATGATGATGATGAGTACTTTGATGACTTAGGATATACGGATTGAGAAGAATTCCTTAAGGAATGAGATGACTAGGACTCTTGCACGATTCTATGTTTTTTTTTTTTTTTTCCTTTGGAAAGAGACTTTGACAAGACCTTGTTTTTACAATGTAATAGCATAGATTAAGGGCTTATTCATAAGCTTGTGTTTTACAATATTAAGTACCTAAGCTTTCTATTATGTATGTTACAAGTATGGTATTGTAACTTTTAAAGTTTGAGTAGTTCTGTAAAATTTTGTATTTTAATAGGTTGATCAAGCAATGAGTATAAACTCCTTCCTTTTCATACAACCTTACGTATAATATCTCCATCTACTATATGTGGTTGGGAACTTGGTATGTTTAGCTTTTGGAAAAGTACATGCCGGGTCCTTACATTGTACGGTTACTAACCCTTCCAAATAAAGATTACATAAATATAAATTGTATAAAAATAATTACTTACCAACACTAAATCATCTCTATTAGACGTGATTTACAAATTTACATAAGAGTCACATGTGTAACATGAGATTCATGTACAAACATGAATGACATATAACATGCGATTCCTATATAGCCATATATGAATCATGGCTCTTATGAATCACATATAACATATGTAATTCATATATAGCCATACGAGAATTATGCTCTATTCATATAAAAATATATGAATTGCACTTGTAATATGCGAGTTAAACCTATAGCATTTTTGCTAAATCACGTTTTGTACAAACAACTCCTTAAAAAAAACATGAATCACATTTTTTACATATATATAATTTCTTTTTAAAAGTAATAGACTTGTGTTTCTTTAGAGAAAAGGTATGGATAAATATATTTGAACAACAGTTAGCAAATTATAGATGAAATATAGATGAGAAATGATAAATAGTTTAATTAAAAAAATAAAGTTAGCTGTAATAGGATTATAATCATTTATTGGGAATATTTTTTTTCAATATCGTCACTGAATAAAGATGATAATAGTATTGGATTATATTTACTTTTCCGATGATGGAGAATGTGGTGTTGTCCATTCCATTATAAAAATTGCGGTTAGGAAAGATTGCCTTGCTCCCTTTAATTTTAGTAGCCGTAGCATATATATATATATATATATGAATTACTGATATAACTAATGTAAGATGCGAAGGATAAAAAAAAAATATTACAAACACCGTTTCCGTGTAGATCATTGCATACGAAAAGACTAAAAATACAAATAATAATTATATCAGAATTATTCAATAAATATCTGCAATGAATTAATATATAACTTTAATTTTAAGTTTTAAAATAATCATCAATTAAGAAAAATAGAAAATATTTATTTTAAATGGATAATTAGTGAATAGACACTAATGCATCTTAAAATGAAATATAAACAAAAATAAAATTAAAGTTGAAGTATAGGTATGGGTAGAAGAAAAAATGTAAGACCGTTAACTTTTCTATTAACAGAGACATTAAATTGAAATTAAATTTAAAAAGGTAATAAATTGTTAAAAATAAAAGTTTAGATATAATTTATCAAAAATTTAAAAGTAAATGCACTTCTAGAATGTTTATCCCAATACCATAATTCTATATCCATCCTTGGCCATGCCTGCAACTTCAACTCGGAATTAGGGTTGCAAACAAGTCAAAATAGGAGCTTAGTTTGAGTTCGATCAAGTTTCAAGTTAGCTCAAGTTTTGTTAAATAACACTATATAATCTCAAATTTGACTCGATTAAACTGTTTGAGCTGATTTATTAAAAACATAGATTTTAATTTTAATTAAAATAATATTAATTCCTAACCATATTCGAATTCAATTAAATTTATACTCGATGAACTCAATAGGCTCGATTAGGCTCGCAAGCTAATTGAGCTAAATATATAAGTTTGAGTCGGTTCAATAAATTATTCTAGCTCGATTGGGTTCGATTTGACTATTCTCGAATCAAATCTGAGTAAACATTAAGCGAACTCAAGTAGTTTGTGAACAGACTTTTTATATGCACTCCTAGAGGTATCAAAAGCTGTCCAAATTTAATTTTAATCTACTAGCCAAAGGAGCCATCTAAGGAATAGGAGGCAAGGGAAGCTAACCCAACTTTAATATATTGTTGTGAGTGAGGAGTCGGGCATCAATAAGCACGGCCAAGCCGGAAGTGAGAATGGGTTTACTCCCAAAAAACGAAACCGCTTGCCTGCATGTGTGCTAGATGCATACAAAACTTGATATGAAAAATATATTTGGCTTCGAAAGGACTGGGGATCTACGTCTTTGTGTGATGAATACCTCTGCCAAGGGGAAGAACCGAACTTCATAGCAGATAAAGAATGAAAACTTACAATTATGGCTTGTTTAGCATACATGAGGTGACTTCTTTTGCAGCCATCATAGCATATAAAGAATGAAACTACAATTTTAGTCATATTATAAGTGAAATACAGAGTTAACAATAGATGAATAATTAATAGGATTAGGAAAAAAATTAGTACTTTAATAAATGATTACAAAAATGCTATTGGGTTGAATAAGTTCTTATTGCAACAAAGAGATGAGTTCAGCACAATTATACTGAACTCGTCTCTTAAAGAGATGATTTCATATAATATTATATCCACGAAATAAATAAAAGAATAATTTTTTAATAAAAATTTTATAAGTATGCAAATGTCATTGTTTTAATAAAAAAATTTAATATAATACATGAGAGAGAGAGATGTTATATGAATTGATATATGCTTTATAACTACAAATATATTATGCATGCATAGTATCAAACAATATAATAGTTTATCAAACACACAAATATATACTAGTGGTGCCATGCACACATTATTTGGTACAGACAAATAATTAATTAAATAAATTAAATTATTTAATTTATTATTTTACAAATATATTATATATATATATTATAAAATTGTACTATATCTAAAGTGGTGCAATTTTTCCTTCCATCATTTCCATATCTCGATTTAATATTTTATATCCACACCCGAAACCCTACTTTGTCATTTTTAATATTTAATAAAATTTCACTAGGACACTAAGAGGGAGTGGAATTAGGGTGGGGTATGAAGTCTTAAATGTAACATACCCTATAAGCTACAAGGTATAGATTTTTATACTTGGAACTATTATGTACTACCTTGTACCCACCATATACGTTGTATTTTGTAATTTGGTACTTTGTAGAACCTATAATTTTTTTTTTGGGAATTTGTAATATGTAAAGCTACCTTATTTTATATATTCACTATAAAATATGCAGAATTTGTTTATGTGTTAAAGTTAAATTATAAAACATCTAACAAATTCTAAAATGAAAAAAAAAACTTAGAAAACACATATGTAATAAATAGTCTTAAATGATTAATACCACTTTTATACAACTTAGAAGTTCAAGAACATACCATTTAAATTCTTCCAAAATAAAAATTATAGGTACTTTCATAATAAATTAATATAATTTTTTCTAAATAAAAATTTCTAAAAAGTAGTTTACAGATGATAATTTAATCTAATATAATGGCAAAATGAAAAATGAAGTGTTATTATTTATTTTTTATCTATTTTTTATTATAATTTTGGTTAATAAAGTACATGTTTCAAGATAAGTACAAGGTACCTAGAACCAGTATACTCTATAGTACAGCTTTTACGTTGGGTACATGGTATGAAGACCTCATACTTGTCTCTACCTTATGGAAGTAGGTTAAAAAAAAAAAACGCACTCTACCCTATGGCTTTCAATACCCACCCGAACCTCGCCTGGTTGGACAAAATACATGTGGATACCTTTACCATGGAATTACTTGCTCACCCTTAATAATAATAATGACATAAAGTAAGGTTTAAGTACAAACCATCTGCTTAAAGCGCTCATATGATGACCTTAAATTAACAATACACCAAGGAAATCTTTATTGATTGGCAATCTTGTCACCCACATTATCTTCTTCATCCTGAGTATGCCCCCCATGTCTTCACTCCCATTACTTGGTTCAAGCTTTATAACTTCAATTCTAGCATTCTTCTCACAATAACTTTTTTTAGAGATACAGACAAGGAAATGTTGATCACCATGATAATCAAAAACCAAAAAGTCTCCAAACTGTAAGGAGTTTTCTTTGATAAACTCTTTCCAAGCATCTTGAAAATAGACATCATTGTTGGATTTGTGGATTTTTAAACTCTAGGATTCATTTGAGGAAGCCTGTGATGAATTATCTAAGGAAACAATTCTATTCAATAGAGTTTCTTAACAAAATCTTGTGGGATTTGCTAACAAATTAAAAAGAAAGGATAAAGAAGTACATTATGGTTTACATAGTAAATCATTGTCGATAAAAATGGAGAGGGAAAAAAAAGAGAATAGTTGAAGAAATATTAAGTGGTGGAAACTTAAAATTAACTTACCAACTATTTCTTTAAACCATTGAACATAATGTTGAAGAGCGTGGAAAGTCTATTCAATCTTGAGGAAGAGTCATGTCTTCTTCTTTCTTTCTTTTCTTTTTTTATTTTAGAAACAAGAATTCTACTTCATAGCTTCACCCTTTCTATTGTTTGCAGAGTTATGAGAAGAAGATTGTACACACACACACACACACACATATATATATATAGAAAGAGAAAGATACAGACTAGACCAAAAACAACCTAAGGTAACGGAAAGATTTGCTACCTTTAATCTTAAATTTATTGCATAATCATTAAGGCAACAAAATAACAGTTGTTAATGTAAGTGCCCGTTGCATAAACATAAAGCAACAAATATAATTCTTTATGTAATAAAAAAAACCATGTTGCTTAATAAATATAAAATAGCAAATGCAATTAGAGTTGTGCTGGTCCATAGTGAGTGGGGTATGAAGTCGTAATAGTACTCTACCTTATAAAGTACGAGGTATGAATTTTTGGTCCCGGAGCTTACCTTATTGTACCTTGTACCCATCCTATACCATGTACCTAGTAAAACTCATAGGGCATATACAATTATAGTACCTTATAAATCTGTATTTTTTTTTTCATTTTTCAATTTTTAATATATAATATGTAAAACTACCTTATTTATATATATTCATTATAAATAACATATGGAAAGAAATTTAAAAAGAAAAATTTTTAATATCACAAGATTTACAAGATGTAAAATTTGTTAATGTGTTAAAGTTAAATTGTAAAACATCTAGCAAAATTCTAAAATAAAAAAAAAACTTTGGACGCACATATGTAATGATTATTCTTAAATGATTAATAACACTTCTATATAACTTATAAGTTTTAGTACATACCATCCAATTTTTTTCAAAATAAAAATTACAAGTATTTCCATAATAAATTAATACAAGTTTTTTCTAAATAAAAAATTCTAAGTAGTCTATATATGATAATTTTAATCAAAAGTAATTGTAAAATAAAAAAATAGAGCATTATTATTTATTATTTATTTATTTTATATTATAAATTTTATTAATAAAGTACATGTTTCAAAATAGATACAAGATACCTTAAAACCTGTATACTCCATTGTACATGTTCCAAGGTGAATACAGGGTATGAAGACCTCATACTTATACTTTACCCTCAAATTCGAAAAAAAAAACCTCATACTTTATCTTATGGCTTTTAATATCCACTTGGACCCTACTTGGTTGTGCAAGGTACATATGGGTACCTTACGATAGAGTTAACAACTCACCTATAATAATAATAATAATAATAATAATAAAGTTAGGTTTGTGCACAAACCATCTGCCATAGCACATATATTGATGGCTTTAGTTTAACAATACATCAAGGAAATCTTTATTGACCAGCTATCTTATCACTTGCACTATCTTCTTCATCTTGAATATACTCCACCATGTCTTCACTCCCACTACTTGGTTCTCCTCTCTTTTTCTTTTTCTTTTCTTTTTCTTTTTCTCTATTATATTTTTTTTTTTTTGCCATTGCCACTCCTTGGTTCAAATGACTCATTTACTCATATTATCACACTCATACTCACACATATATTATCTACAACAAATGCATTATATATATAAGCATATAACATATATATATGATACTTGGCAAAAAAAAACATATATATATATATATATATAAATAAAATAGACACACATGTAAAATATATATATTTTGTGTTATCTATATGTAATACAACACATGTATAGTACATGGATTAGATATTTATAATTTCTAGAATATGCAATTATACCTTTTAGATATATACATATATATACACATCTTATAACTTATATATGACTTATAAATATAACCCATATATAACTTATATATGTATACATCTTACATATTTTATCAATATCCTATTTATTTGTGATATATATACATATATAATCATATCTTATATTTGTAATATCGAGATTCTTTATTTGTATTATTTAGACATTTATTTATATATATATATATATATATTATATATAACCCAAGTGGGATTTTGGTCATCGAAGCCTATTGGAGCATGTAACCATCGATTTACACAGTTGACATGTATTTGGAGGTTGTTTTCAAATTAACGAGGTCCATAATTGAAGAGGATGCAACTGAAACCCCACTTTGATAATCAATTCCTATGGAGCACATATCACGCCCCAAAGGGTACTCTAAACGTAACAGTTCGCCGCATACTATTCAAGACGTTGGAATCACTACCACAGTCATTCAGAAGTCTAGCATTAGATGTAAGGTGTTCCTTTACGATAATAGAATACTTGAGCAATTAGAGATAGATAGTTTAATTTGATAAAAAATGCATAAAAAATACAGACCACATATATTCAGGATCATATACAAAAACTAAGGGGCATTCCCCCGTAAAAGAACAATAAGTCCAAGTAATAGTTTTTGACATCAACTCGGGTATTTAGAGTTTCCTATGGAAGTCTATACAAAAGCTGAACTTAAACTTCTAAGGGAAACTCCCATTCTTGCTTTACCTGAGTTGGTCAATTCTTGGGTCGCAACCACATATAAGGGAACTGCAACAAAAAGAAGCTGTGGGGGTATAAGCTACATTAGCTTAGTGAGTAAATATTTCCAGAATATACGTATCCAACAATTTCATACAATCAAGTTGATTTAATCATCCATATGAAATACAATAACAACATGGGCATACAAGACATATGATCAACTGGAAATCATATGTTGAATGGATTTACGCCCTCCATTCGGGGTTAGCAGATTAACGAATCCTGTGGTACTAACTTTGAATTTATTGTTCCATTTTATAGTTCACAAGCAACCCCTTAACTGAACCGTTTTATGGATCACGGGTAACCCATTTCATTCATACCGTTTATGGATCATGGGTAACCAACATTATTAAATGCACCATCCCCAACATGAAGTGATTATGTCTATATTACTTGTTAATCTGAGTAATCATTAATACAATCTCATAGATGACCAAGCAATTCGCAAACAATAATAATCATGGCATGTAGACATCCATCAATTAATCACCCGATTTCGATATACTTAACATGTTTTTCACAATACATCAAGAAAGCATACATAATCCCATAATTTCCCATCATGCATTTTCATTTTTATCTTTGCCTATCACTCTAATGCAACTACGAATTACAAGCACAATAAAGAATCGTAAATAGGAAGTATGATTCACTCGGCCATGATCTCCGATCTCTATCTGTAATAGTCCGGAAGCAAAGAATCCTTTGATTTGAAATCACCTAAATGAAAGAAATACCTAAATGAGTATTTCAAACCATAACTAATTCCAACTTAACAAACAAAAACTTTCAAGTTCGTAATTTTCGTAGTTAGTGGAAATTCTAACTTGAAACAGCCATAACTTGGTTATTTTAACTCGGAATTTCGCATATAAGTAGTCAATATCTATCTACTTTGAAAGATCTACCTAATTCTAATGTTATTCCTAAGTTTTGAAAACTTTTAGGTCTCGAAAATTTCGGATCAGATCTGTACAGTAGGTAAAAATCATGTTTTCAAAATTGTTTTGTGAAAACTTACATTGGTTCTACCATGTATATTAAATGCACATGCAATATCAACAAGTTAATGTTATAAATGACATGTTATGAGCTATCTATATGTATGTTCTTGATGATATTTGGTTAAAAGAACTTTTAGTTAAATTTCACTTTGCGAAAACTTCAAGAATACTTGATTTAGAAAAACTAGTTTTGTTTCTTAAAAAATCATCTTTGTTTCTTAAAAAATCATCTTTGTTTTTACTAAAATAAAGTCTTGATGATCTATATGCCTAATACTCTCATTATTTTAAGAAATTTCTCCATTTGGGAGTTGGAAAATAGATGTTTAAATGGGGGTCTTGCCTAGTTTCGAATTTTACAAGAATTGTTGATGATGAAAATAGAGTTTGATTTATGTGTTGAAACTTTTCCTTTGTTTTAGAAATATTCTTTGATAAAATTCATTTGTTCTTGCCACAATTAAATCCTTACTATACCTATTCCCAAAGGCCTTCTTTTCTCAATTAAAATTCTCATTTTGGAATTTGAAAATAGGTGTTTCAACATGGCTCTTTTCTAAATCTAAATTTTGTAATTTGTTTTGACATTATTTCTTGGATAAAATTCATTTGATCTTTCTAAAATTGAGTCCTAATCAAACATATTCCCAAAGGCTTCCATTTTTTTAATAAAACTCTCATTTTGGGGTTGGAAAATAGGTGTTTACACATCAACTCCTCCTAATTACGAATTTTATGTTCTTATTGGAGTTGAGACAAAGTTCTAATTTAACTCTTCCAAACCTTTTTTATTTTGAAATTATCTCTTAGTAAAACTAGATTTAACTCATCAAAATCATTCCTTTATGATATCTATTCCATAAGCCTTTCATATTTTATATAAAATCTTCATTTTGGAGTTGGAAAATAGGTTTTCACAATAGGTGTCTTTTTAAATCCGAATGTCAAAAGTTGTTTTTGATGGGAACAAAAATAAATATTAAGCTTTTGGCTACATCCTCATTACTACCATCATACTACAAGCCTTTTATTCACATAAAACAAAATTTTTATGACATTTATATACTCAAAACAAAATAGGAGTATGATGACATTTATTTTATGGATGCAAATGCAAGCTTGGAAGTCTTAAATCATATTCAAGTCTTCCCAAGACTAGAAAGACAAGTCTCAAGAGTTAGATTAGCATGTTGATGATGTCAGATGCATGAAATGCAAGTTAGATCATTATGATGATGAGGTTAGTAGCAAGATATAGTCACAAAAATATCAACAAGAAGATATATAGCAAGAATAACTTAAAAATAAGAGATCCATAACATTGTGGTGGCATGAAATTCATGTACAAGTGTTTCTACATCCTTGCCTAAAGCTGATGGGGATTTTTGGTGGAATCACACATGTATGATCTTGCCATTATATGTTTTATATGTGGTAAGGTTTAGATTTATTACATAATGAGTGTTTGAACAAGAAAACTTGAAGAAATTTGTGTGTGCAGACAGAGAGGAGGGGTATCACGACAAAGAGGGAGAGAGAGATGTGAGAAAACAAATTTCAAGAGTTTGGTTAAGTGGAAAAAGAAAGAAAGACAAGTGAAAAATGCATAAATGGGTATTTATAGAGAATGGATTAGAGTTTGTATTAAATAAAAAAATAATAATCAAAATAGAGAGAGTACAAGGGGAAGGGGTGCCAGTTTTCAGCAAGAGGGAGAGAGAGTGATGTGTGTGTTGTATTATGTAAGATTTCAAACTTAATTAAGTAATTTTAGTAATAAAATTGTATTGGAAAAGTAAATTATAAGAAATATGATGTAAGGATGTAAGAGATAGATTATAAGGATGTAAGAATAAAGTATAGTTGGTTGTACTTGTTGAATAGTAATGATTAGAAATCAAAAAGTAGATTAGACAATTAAATTATTGGTAGTAATGAAAATACGACAAAAGGACTATAACTGAAATTTTTATAAACCGAAAAATTCTTATAACTATTTTTTTTTGAATTCCTTATTAAATTTTGGTTCTTAAGAATCCTCCAGAATATTTTTCTATTTTTGAGCACCGGAGACCGGTTTTCAAAAATAGATCCCGATTAGGTTCGAAATAGATGAATTTCTCCTAAATTTGATCTTTTATTTTTTTGATATATTATTTAGGACTATATTCTAAAGCTACCTCATTTTTATTGTTTCAGGGTTTTGTTTTCGGTATTGCCGGACTTAGGGTTTCTAGGTTCCATACTAGCCCTAAATATTCTTTTTAGGGTTGGTTTTCGATTATGATTTCCGAAACCGAGTTTGGTTTGCTAAGAAAATGGGGGCTTACAGCATCGCTGATATAGGTGGAGCAGTTGGATTTGCAAGGGTGGAGTATATTTTTCAAAATTTTGGAGTTAACCATTATTATTATTTTCACAAGAAACCAAAAGTCTTGTATCTTCTATCAAAGTTTGGTGTATAAATATAGTAACATTTACTCATACACAAGGGGTTATTATAATTGGTTCCCTAATTTGTTTTCCCTTCCCAAATTCAAATACTTTCTTATTTAAACTGCATAACTAATGTTGAAATTAAAAAGTCTCTTGAACAATATCAATAATGTCAATAATTTACTACGAGAATATGGTACCTTATAAGGACTAACAACTAAGTGGCAATTTTAAAAAATACAATTGATAATTAATCATGTTAATGACTAATAAACTCCTTAAGGTCTTTCCAAAATGTCGCCTAAAGCCTTGCGTGTCAGCCTTAAAGAGTTGCCACATAAAATCTATTAGACCCATTTAGGTTACATGGTCCATAATTGGTTTATCTGGTCACATGGGTCACATCAAGTCAATGTAAATCCGATTCTGAGTGGTATATTATCCCAAATAGATTGACAGTTCTAATTGAACCGATTGGATCAATCCACATCTAAACATTGATGACAACAGTGTTGAAAAGTGCAAAAGACATAGCACATAATCAACACATAAGTGATACATAAATGGCACATTAGGAAAAAGCACACAAGAACATGTTTGATAAGTCTATAAGCATATTGGATTCAGCATGTGAAAAGCATAGACAAGTAAGGCACACGACTTTCTATATACGAAGGCACATGGGTGGCATGATTATTGGCTTTATGTGTATAAACTGACTATAATCTATGTTTTATAATACTATGACATATCCAATGTGTTTGATGAGGAAGTTGTCTCGATGTCTAAATGATCCTAAACTTTTACCCATGAAATTTGACATGACTTAAATTGATAAAAGTTAAAAGAAAAGTAACAAAGGGGCTTAGGGGGGTATTGGGGTTATTAGAAAGAGGATCACTTGTGCATAGGCATTTCAAGAAATATTCCAAACAATTTAAACTATTAAGAACGGAAAAAAATCAAACAAATACTTTCCACTAACTAAACCATTTTGAAAAACAAACTTAATCGCCTACGTGACTGAAATTTCAGCATGCAATCACATTGGATTTGAAATAATAAAAAGGATGAAGAAGAAAACATATTACATATAGCTGGTCATGATCTATATTCATAAAATCTCTTTACGATGTTGTAAAAGATTTCAGCTTCATGTACCCACATAGGAAAATCACAAGATGCAATAATTAAGTCCCCCTCATCAGTTGGTATCCAATTATTTTCTATTATCATAATACCACATTTTTCTTGCTTACCAACATTAAGCATTTTGTCATGATAATCTAGTATATGTGGTTTAACAACATTGGTGACCCATACTCTACCCAAAAAAACATTCCTAGCTTGTAAGTGATAATGCCATATCTGATAAAGAAAAAACTTTATCTTCATCTTGTGTCCCATGATATCCTTTGGTCCTGACTTCTTTTATAAAATGTTTAGCAATTCCAATCCAAAATCTAAAGAAGCCTTAGAAGAGAACATTATCATTCCATATAAATAATTAGCCTCCTTAATTCCCTTTTTAGCTACCTTATTTAATTGCTCAAAACCTAAGTCTATTTCCATCCATAGAGAACTCAAACACACTATATCTAAAGAGGGCTTCAAGATTAGCATATTTATTGTAAAGTTAAAAAAAAAAAAAAATTTCTTGCTCAGCCATGGTTCAGTGTCAGCTAAGCTATGTATCACGTTGAATTTGTCCATTAAAGCATGTTGTAGCACGTAAACATCGTTTAACATGTTTGACAAGTATTTAGAGGTTGTTTTCAATTTGACAAAGTCTATAATTGAAGAGAATGCGACTTGAGCGACCACTTTGATAAGTAATTCCCCTGGAAGATAATAGATATTGGTCAAGCAGTTGGATTTGCAAGGGTATAGTATAATTTTCAAGCTTTTGGAGCTAACCATTATTACTATTTTCTCAAGAAAATCAAGAAGTCTTCTATCTTTTAACTTAGTTTGGCATATAAATATACTTATACATAGAGGGTTATTATTATTGGTTTCCTAATTAGTTTTCCTTTCTCAAATTTAAATGCTTTCCTTATTTAAACTGCATAACTAATGTTGAAGTTACAAGTCTTCTAAACAATATCAATAATGTTAATAATTTGTTATCAGAATATGGCACCTTATTAGGATTAATGAGTCAGTGGCATTTTTAAGAAAGTGATACAATTAGTAATTAATCATGTTAATAACTAATAAACTCCTGAAGATCTTTCTAAAACCTAGCTTAAAATCAAAACCCAATAAACCTATTTAGGTTACATGGTCCATATTTAGACTATCTAGTCGCATAGGTCACACTAAGTCAATGTATATCAAATTCTTCAAGGCAGTTTGGCCCAATTTGATGGTAGGTTCTAGTTGAACTAGTCAGACCAATCTACATCTAAAGACATTGATGATAATAGTGTCGAAAAGTGCAGAAAACACATGGGTAGGACGTAATCGGCATATTGGAGGTATGTAAGAGATACATAACTGACACGTCAGGAGTAAACACACAAGCACATGGTGTACAAGTTTGCAAGCATATATAGATTTGATGTGAAAAGCATGAGCAAGTAAGACACACGACTTTTTATGTGCAGAGGCACTTGAGCAGCATAATTACTGGCCTTATACATATAATCCAACCATATTATATGTTTTATAAAATCATGACATATCCAATGTGTTTGACGAGTAAATTTTCTCAACATCTAAATGGTCAAGCACTTTTATCCATGGAATTTGATGTGACTCAATTTGATACAAGTGAAAAGGAAAACATTAAAAAAAAAGAAAAAGGGTAAGGTAAGGGGGAATTAGAAAGAGTATCACTTGTGCATATGCATTTCAAGAAATTTCCAAACAATTTAAATTATTAAGAACTAATGAAAATCAAGCCAATATTTTCTCATTGACTAAACCATTTTAAAAAATAAACTTAATCGCCTATATGATTGAAAGTCCAACATGCAATTACTTTAGATATTAAACAACGAAAAGGGCGAATAATCAACAATGCCACATACAATTGGTCATAATCTATATTCATAAAATCTTTTTAACATGTTGTAAAAACTTTCCGCTTCATGTACCCACAGACAAAAATCACAAGGTGCAATAATTAATTCCTCATCATCTGATGTCCAATTCTTTTCTATTACTACAACACCACATTTTTCTTACTAATCACATCAAGCATTTTTCTTGCTAAAGAAGCCTTGGAAGAGAGCAATATCATTCCATATAAGTAATTAGCCTCTTCATGTCCTTTCTTGGTTGCATTATTCAATTTTCCAAAACTTGAGTCCATTTCCAATGTAATAGAGTAATCAAACACACCGTCTCTGGAGAGGGTTTCAAGATAAGTGTATTTCTTATAAAGTTTTAAGAAAGTTCTTGCTCTACGATGGCTAAATATAAACCAAAGCCATATATCACATGAGATTTTGTCCATCAATGCATGTTGTAATACATAACCATTGTTTGACACATTTGACAAGTATCTAGAGATTGTTTTCAAATTGAGGAGGTTCATAATTGAAGAAGATGCAATTTAAGTGACCACTTGATAAGCAATTCCTGTATAAAGGTAGTTGATATTGGTAAAGTAGTTGGATTCGCAGGGGTAGGTGATAAATGCATTAGCACCCCTAATTTTAAGATGAATTGGACTCTTTAAATTGATATTTTTAGTGAAAATCATTAAGGATTTGTTCTTAATCGATTATTTTGTCAATTTCAGGAAATATGAAACTCATCGTGAAGAAATCAAATAAATTCGACAAGAAAGAAATCAAGTTTAGAGAATTTTGGAATGAAACAACATGTTTGGGAAGGTGTATGGTTCTAGAAAAAGAAACAGAAAATGAAACAGCTTCCCATACAACATGTTTGAAAGAGTGCATGAGTCTAGAAACAAGTCAGAAAGTCAAACACGATGCCAAACACCCTGTATTACCGCATGTATCACTTTCTATTTTACTTGGTTCTTTTCCAGAAGGTCAAATGGGTTCTCATATACCCTGTATTGCCGCTCATATCATTTTCCAGATGACACTCAATAAGTGAAACAGGTTGCCATACACCCCATATGGAATCATGTTTCAATACGTGCTACTCCTTTTGTTTTTCTGTTTTGTGGATTCCTGAGTCTCTCTATTTATATATACTCCTTGGAGGGAGAGAGGGGAATGAGTTATGGATCATCACATATCTTTTTATATACATTTCTCTATAGGTTTTGAGAGATTTTTTAGCTCAAGACCAATCACGAAGAACACAAGTTAAGATCAAATCTGGATTGTAGATCCATTTTCATCACAATTGAACTTCAATTTTCAAGGTTGTACTCATAAATTCAACTTCTTATTTTGAATTCCATTTGTTCCCTACTACTTCTATGGAAGAGTAATTCGTAGATCTAGATTTTGTTTAGATTTTAATTTTCATCATGTGTTGAGGATCTGAGCTTAATATAATTCAATTGATGTTCTTATATTCAAATTGCATGTTCTTAGGGTCTGTTTGTTTTGGCTTTTTTCCGGCAGATACAGACACTTTTTCAAACTTTTGCTAACAAATTATTTATCAAGAAATAGATATAGATAAAAAAAAGTTGACAGTTCTTATCAAAAGATCAAATAGAACAAATATAGATAAAATTTAGATGCAAATCGGATATATTTACACATATCATTTTAAAAAAGATATAGATACAGATGAAAAACAGACAATCCAAACAGAGCCTAATTGGGTTCTTAGATTTGTATGTCTGGAATGCAAATTTATGTTTGATTTTCATTTAAGTTAATTGAGAAATTGCTTTTATGAATAGATCTATGCAATTTGATGAGATTCAATTGTGATACTAGAGATAGGTTACAAAGGTCTTCCATAATTCTTTGTTTTCTTTGAGTTCAAGTACTTCATGCAATTTTAGGTTGTTTTTTTATTAAGGAGAGATCCTAATTAATCAAGCTAAGATTAGATAAATTGATAGATTCGAGACAATTGTCAGTTCGTTTGAGGACTTAATGGTGTAAGAACTCAATTCGGATAATCTTTAGTGTTCTATGATTGGCATGATGAAATTGGATGAAGAACAAGATCTAGGTCGTTTTAGTTATTGATCTCTTAAATCTTGCTTGCTATCTTTAGTGACCTTGTTTGTTAACCTTCAGTAGATTAATAGTTTCCTTAGTTGATAATGTTAATCAATCAATCTCTCTCTTGATTTGCTTAATAGTGGAATTTAGAGTGATTACTAGTTCTTATTCCTTCCTCGTGGATGACCCCGATCTAAACACTATATTACGATTCGATAGGTTCACTACCTATTTTCCTTCGTATTAGATTTAAGAAAGGGCTTTTATAAATTCAAACTACAATTGGCAAAAGTGTTGGTCCCGAAAATAATCAAGAAGGGGGGTTGAATTGATTATTTCAGAAAATTAAAATTTTTGCGTTTTAAAAACAATCCCCTTTGATTTTAAGTTAAGAGAACAATATGAACAATTAAACAGCAATAAATTAAACTGTGGAAATATAAATAGAAAAGGGATAAGAAGATCGAGCGGATATTTATAGTGGTTTCGCATTATGCATCAGTCCACTCTTCCAGCTCCGAGTCAGGGACCCCGTTATCCTACGGGTTTTGTTCCACTATATCCAATAAGAACAAATTACAAGCTTGTATAATTCTCTTTGCTCGATTCTCACAGCTATCCTCTAGCTACAACCGATCTACAAAGTCTAAACTTGTAATTGAATTACAACTTAAGAAGGCAACAACACGTTCCTTCTTACAAATAAGAAAAATCAAAATTTTTTTTAAAAGTTTAATAACACTATGCAACTTAAAAACTCGTAACTTCTGTAAAAGCTTCTTCCTTTTTCAAAATAAGAGAGAGAACAATAATATGGAGCTTTTTTTTGTTTTCCTGTACGTGATTGAAAATATCAAAGCATATAATATTATTTTATGTCTCTTTCTTCTTCTCTAGTCGGCAATATATACACACATTTCAACGTTCAAATCCTTTTGTTGTAAAATGGATAAGTCTTCCTCAATTTTCTCGGATCAAAACCTCTTATCCTCTTTTGAATTTGAAAAACTTCCGATAATAATTCCTTCCCTTTATTCTGAAAATAAAGCTCAGCGTTCTGATCTTCTAATCTTCAGGAGAGATAAGCTTTCCAAGATCTTCTCGTTATATCTTTATCATATCTATCTTGAATTTTGATTTTTGAAATTCTTGGCGGAAAATAGAAGATAACATTTGCTGAATTTTCGTGATTCAAAATAATCTGCATGTTTCTGTTTGAGTTTCTTCTTTTTAACGTTGTTCTGAAAAATATAGATATTTGAAATCTGTTGTTGATATTTCGAACTCCATCGTGATCTTCATATGTTATCTATTTGAAGATAACATTCTCCTTCTTCTGATTTCCTCAACGATATCTACGATAAATAGATAATCTCGTTCTTGTCTTGAAGTATGTTATAATAAACAGTTTGTATTTAAATAATTCTTGTAACTTTAGATTTTATCATTGAAGAGAAATTCGGAATTATTTAAATCCCTTAGGATATAATCCAACTTTAGTGAAACAAATAAGTATACTATCCAAATATACTTATTATCTCGGAGCTAGGTCTTCAAAATCATCGAACTTCTTCATAAAAATATTGCAGATCTTGTTTGAGAAGATGAACAGTAACTAACTTTAACGTAGAATTGCTGTTTTAAATTCTTGAAAAGATTCTGTAAAAACTTCTGTGTTTTTGGAAACCTTTTCATGTAATCGTTTAAACTTCTTTAAAAAATTCTGTAAAAACTTCTGTGTTTCTGGAAACTTTCTCATGTAAATCTTCTGTGAATGGTTCTGTAAATAGTTCTGCACACTAAGAGATTAGTTAGTTCTTTGACTATTTTGTTATCATCAAAACCTTAGATAGTAGAGAATTAACATTCTCCCCCTTTTTTATGATAACAAAACAATTACATATTCATTCATCACATATTCACGAACAATCATTCACATATATTTATATTCATTCATCACAATAACAAAACAATCACACATTTATTCATATTCATTAACAGACAAATCTTTCTCCCCCTTTTTGTTATCAGCAAAAATAGAAGAAAACAGAATAAGTTGATATTAACGGTTTATCAAAATTACATCACAGGTCTGATGTGATATATAAAAAAAAACAAAAATATCCGAAATAAAAGAAAATAGAACAAAAAATAATGCTTTTTAGTTCTTTTTGTGGATTTGCGAGCTGTCATTTTCTGATGCCTGCAATAGTTGGAAGGAAGAGAGGGTTGATCAGCAGAACATTGTGGAGGTGGAGCAAGATAATTTTCTGGATGGTGAAGCACATCAAGAGGAATAAATGGCACAAGACTTAAGTTTGCTGGAGTGGGTTCATAAGAAGGTCTAGATACAGGAACACCGCTAGCAGATGAAGTGTCAGTTGTGACAACTTCTGGAACTTGTTCTTGTGCAGGTGGTGAAGACTGGAAAAAGATCGAATGGACCTAGAGGACATTCTAGATGGTGATGGATGAGATTGGTGCAAGAAGAAGCTGAGTTTTGATCTCTGATGAGATGAACTTTTGAAGATCTTGCTTGAATGATGCAAGCAACGAAGCCATCATCTTTTTAAAGACATCTTTAGATGGACGAGAAGACGCTTCACCAAGACCTTCTGGAAAACTTGGCAAAGTCGATCATCACTTTCTGAAGAAGAGTCCATCTGCATATTTTCACGAATTTGAAATTTCCCACCAGTTTTAGGAGTCAATTTCTTCTTCATTTTCCTTTGCATAGGTTGTTTTCCTGAACGATGGAACCCTGGACCTTGATCTTTGTCAGACGAAACTTCTGGAGTAGCATCTTTCTCCCCCTCAATTGTTGCCTTAATTTTTTCCCAGTCAATATTTTTTTTATGATTCTTGTGCAAGTAAATTGCACCATCAATCGCATACCAAAACTTCTTATAGGGACGAATTTGCATATGATGCATACTTTTCTCTCCAATTCTCTTCAAACCTATTGGGAACTTTATTCTTTTAGGAAATGGAATGCCTTTAAATTTGAATAGCTCCATAAGCACATTCCATATATCCTAAACTCCTGTTCTTTCCAAATTCTTTTTAAAATTCTCTTGGCCAAATCTATCTTAATTTTCTGCATCATACCCAAGATAACCAAACCATCATCTTTCGTCATGTCGTAGAACTCCCTTTGCGAGGAAGAATACATTCTCGCACAATTTTGTGAAGCATTCTAACGACTAGTTCAAACTCATACACAAACACATCATCATCTGGAAACTGTCCTACGTTTCCATTTATTTTCAGAAATATATCATTCCTTCTCAAAGAAACAACAGCATTATCATCATGACAATCTTTCAAACCAAAACATCTAATTAGATCATCACGAGAGACTGTTATATTCACATCTTGAACTCGTGACCTTAAACTCCTAGAATCAACATACTTCAAATTCCTATAAAATTCCTCAATCATTTCTCCAACCACATCTCCAGTCAGATTACACAGCTTTCTACAACCAACATTTTTTAGCCATTCATCCCAATAAAATCCATTCCTTTTAAAATATCCAAAATCTATAAAAGCACAATCATGAATTTTTACCTTTGTTATAGAACAGCTTGTGGTTGAATCTTTCATTTTTCTTTTCTTTTGAGATTGTGAACACTCAACCATAGACGATGGAACTTCTTTCCTTTTCTTTGAAGAAGGTTTGGAAGATTGCTTCTTCTTTATATTCTTTAAAAGCTCTGAAATAGGTTCTAGATCAGAACTTCGAGACGGATTTTCCTTGTATTCTTTCTTTTTCGCTGTTCCTTTAGGTTGTTGAGAGCTTTGCCCAGATTCTTATTTGTTTTTAGTTCGTTCTTTACGAACCCTAAATGATGAAACAGATTGAGAGAGGGTTTGTTCAGAATTGGAAGATTGTGTATCTTGAATAGATATGGGATCATTAGAGGTCACGGTTTTGAATTTTTTGTTAGAGATACGTTGAGATTTGCGAGGAGTCATGATGAACAGACTTAAAGGATGTTTGCAACAAAAGATTTCTTAGGGTATCACAAAGTGAAGACGTGATTTTGTGAATAGCCAAGACGAGGATGACACTTAAGTAGACAGAGCAAAGGAAAGACGAAGAGTCAGAACATTGAGCGCCAAAAAATTTCACGAATTCCCGTATGATTGTTGCAGAAAGATTAATGTGCTCTTTTTCCTTTTTATTACATATATATTTATAGTTATCTTAAAAATTAACAAAAGGATTACAAATCCCAATTTCATTTCGAATAAATTCAAAATTAATTTTTTCTAAAGATTTTGTAAAAATATCTGCTAATTGCATATCTGAGGCACAAATTCAACAACAATATTTCCATTAATTACATGATCTCGAAAAATGATGTCGAATTTCAATGTGCTTAGATCTAGAATGATGCACTGGATTTTTTGTCAGATTAATTGCACTTGTATTATCACATTTAATAGGTATATTTTTGAAAAATAATCCATAATTTGTAATTGTTGTTTAATCCAAAGCATTTGAGCACAACAATTTCCAATAGAAACATATTCTGCTTCAGCTGTAGACAAGGCAACAGAATTTTGTTTCTTAGAAGACCAAGAAACTAATTTGTCACCTAAAAATTGACAAGTACCAGATGTGCTTTTTCTATCAATTTTACAACCAGCATAATCTGCATCTGAGTATCCTATAAATCAAAATTTGATTTTTAGGGTACCAAATGCCCAACTTTGAAGTATTTATCAAGTACTTGAAAATTCTTTTAACAGCTGTCAAATGTGTTTCTGTTGGTGCACTTTGAAATCTCTACACAAACATACACTGAATAATATATCAGGTCTAGATGCAGTCAAGTATAATAAAGAACCAAAAGACTTCTGTATAATTTTTCATTTACCTTCTTTCCATTTAAATCAGAATCTAACCTTGTTGAAGTACTCATAGGTGTTGCAGCTCCTTTACTCCTTCATATCCAAACTTCTTAAGAATTTGTTTAGTATATTTTTCTTGATGTATGAAGATTCCTTCTTTAGTTTGTTTAATTTGTAGTCCAAGAAAGAATGTCAACTCTCCCATCATTGACATTTCAAATTCTGCCTGCATATCCTTTGCAAAATCTTGACAGTATATTTCATTAGTAGAACCAAATATAATATCATCTACATATATTTGCACAACCAAAATATCTTGTTCATAAGTTTTTAAAAACAAAGTTGTGTCAACTGTTCCTCTTTGAAAACCTTTTGAAATTAAAAACAGACTTAATCTTTCATACCAAGCCCTTGGAGCTTGTTTTAAACCATATAAAGCTTTATTTAATTTAAAAACATAATTAGGTTTAATAGGATCTTCAAAACCAGGGGTTGTTCAACATATACTTCTTCTTTTATAAATCCATTTAAGAATGCACTTTTTACATCCATTTGAAAAACTTTAAAATTTTTAAAACATGCATATGCAAGCATTAAACGAATTGCTTCTAATCTAGCTACAGGTGCATATGTTTCATCAAAGTCAATTCCTTCTTCTTGTGAATATCCTTTAGCTACTAATCTTGCTTTATTCCTACTTATTTTTCCGTTTTCATCTAGTTTGTTTTTAAACACCCACTTAGTTCCAATTACAGATTTTCCTTTAGGTTTAGGTACAAGATTCCATACATTATTTCTTTGAAATTGATTTAACTCCTCTTGCATGGCATCAATCCAACTATTATCATTTAAGCTTCATCAATATTATTAGGTTCAATTTCAGATAACATAGCAAAATGATTTTCAAAATCTTGTAACTTACCTCGTGTTTGAACACCATTTGTATATTACCAATTATTTGTTCAGAAGGATGAGCAGACTTGTATTTCCAACCTTTAGAAGTTTCTGGTTCAGATCTTACAATTTCTGAAATACCTTCTGTTCTTGCTTTAACTTATTTTCTGGAAGGTTAGATACTCCAGATATAGGTTCTGTACTAGGTTCTGTTTTAGGATTGAGATCCTTTTCTTCATCTGACTCATCATCTTTGTATCTTCAACAAACTTAACATTAATTGATTCCTCAACAATTTTTGAGGATTTGTTATATACACGATAAGCACGACTATTTAAAGAATACCTAAAAATATTGCTTCTTCAGATCTTTCATCAAACTTACCAAGATTGTGAACATTCCTTTTTACAAAACATTTAGATCCAAAAGCATGAAAATAAGACGGTAGGTTTCTTACCTCGAAACAATTCATAAGCGGTCTTTGTTGTCATGGGCCGAATATATACTCGATTGATAATATAGCAAGCTGTAGACACTGCTTCTGCCCAAAAATACTCAGCAACACCACTTTCATTTAACATAGATCTAGTCATTTCTTGTATAGTTCTATTTTTGCGTTCTACAACTCCATTTTGTTGAGGTGTATATGGAGCTGAGAAGTTATGAGATATCCCATGTTCTTCACAAAAATTATAAAATTTGAATTTTGAAACTCTGTTCCATGATCAGTTCGTAGACTAATTATGGAAACTCCTTTTTCATTTTGTATTTGTTTTGCAAATTTTTGAAAAGAATCAAAGGTATCCTTTTTATGTCTTAAGAACATAACCCATGTATATCTCGAATAGTCATCCACAACAACAAATCCATATTTACATCCACCCATACTAAGAGTTCTAGTAGGTCCAAAAAGATCAAGATGCAACAACTCAAGAGGTCTTTTAGTTGTTATTGCATTTTTACTTTTATGAGAAACAGATACCATTTTATTTTTTAAACATGTATCACATTTCACATCCTGTTTAATATTTATTTTAGGTAAACCTCTTATTATATTCTTTTTAGATAATTTTTCTAATTGATTAAAATTAACATGTCCTAGACGTTTATGCCAAACAAAGATCTGATCATTCATAGATAACAAGCAACATGCATCTTCCATTTTATTAGGTTTTATCAAATATATATTTTTCTTTCTAAAACCTTCAAATAATTTTATACCATTTTCACTAAAGGCAAAGCATTTATCTTTTTCAAAAACCATTTTATATCCTTTATCACATAGCTGACTGATACTTAATAAGTTATGTTTCAAGCCTTTTACTAAGTAAACATTTTCTATAGTATGAGGAGACATACCAATATTTCCAGTTGCAATAATTTTACCTCTACTGTCATCTCCAAATTTTACATATCCTTTTTCTTCCCATGTTATGCTATTGAACAATGAAGCATTTCCTGTCATATGTCGGGAACATCCACTATCAAGATACCATGTTCCATTGATTTTAGCTTCATGTTCCTGCAAAAATAAAAAGGATTAAACCTTTTTAGGAACCCAAACAAGTTTGGGTCCTTTGAAAGACAAGCTCGTTTCATTTCTTTGTTTTACTTGTTGATACTGAGCTTGTTTCTTTTATAATAACAGTACTTTTCTATGTGACCAATCTTATTACAAAAGAAACATGTATATGTATTATCATTATTCCAATACCTGTTGTTTACCTGTCTCCAACTATTCTGTCTCGGATAACTTCTGGAATACTTCTTTATGATTTCCATAAGAATGTTTTCTTTCTAAATAACTTCTGGAATTCATTCTGGATTTTTGAACATACTTTTCTTTTCCACGTATTACTTTATAATCAATCTTTTTAACACTTGATTCCGCATTTACGATTGGTTTGGCTCTCACAAATATAGTTTTCTTGGATGTTTGAATTCAAACCATAATTATAACCTAAACCATGCTTTTCACACGACAATCTTTGTGATGAAATCAACATTTTTAGCTTTTCATCACTTTCATTGAACTTATTGAACGTGTTCTTTATTGAATTCGATAATTCATCAATTTTTACTTTCAAAACGCTTGTTTCATCTCTTAGCAAGTTATTGTCTTTTCTTAGCTTTTCATTATCCTTAAAAAACTTTTCATTGTCACGCTTCAAGATATCATTTTCATCAACAAGCAAGGAATTGGTTTGCTTTAATGCGTCTTTTTCATTTTTAATGATTTTATCTCATTATCATATTTAGCAATTTTTAAATCAGCTTTCTTAAGAGCTTTTAAAAGTTTTTCCATTTCAGCAATCATATCATCTTCAATTGATTCATCATCAGTTTCAGAAGTTACCTCAGAAGTAGCCATGAGACAAAGGTTTGCTTCTTCTTCATTATCACTTATAGCTTCTGGTTCAGCTTCTGACTCATCCAAATCGCTCCAAGTTGCCATCATTGCTCGACTTTTCTTCTTGAATTTTTCAATCTTTTTGATTAAAACAGGGCACTCATATTTAATATGTCCCGGTTTTTTACATTCATAACACACAATTTCTTTCTTCTCTTTCTTTTCTTCTTTGTCCTTATAGCTTTTTCCTGCATCAAATTTGTTAGTTCTATTGAAACTTTTGAACTTTTTACCTTTCTTTTTCTTCAAGAATTTGTTGAATCTCCTTGTAAGCATGTTAATATTTTCGTCATCACTGTCCTCTTCTGAATCAGATTCAACGACTCTTTTGGCTTTGAAAGCTATTGCCTTTGAACTATTTTCTGGTTCTTCAGTTGTATCATGATGTGACTCGTATGCCATCAGCTTTTCCCTTAACTGACTAAGTGTCAGCTTATTTAAATCTTGAGCTTCTTCTATAGCTGTCTTTTTGGCATCCCACGATTTTGGCAAAATTCGAAGCATTTTCCTGACAAGATCAGAATCATCTAATTTCTTTCCAAGTGAGGTTAGCTCATTAGTAATAGCAGTGAATCGATTAAAGCATCTTTAATTTTCTCATCAGACTTAATTTTAAATAATTCATAACGTTGAAGTAATGCATTGATTTTTGTTTCCTTAATTGTGTCTGTTCCTTCATAAGTTTTTGAAAGAGTATCCCAAATTTCCTTTGCTGATTCACAGGAAGAAATTAGATAAAATTCAGAAGGAGCTATGGTTGTGAGTAAGAGATTCTTAGCCTTATTGTTCTTCTCAATCAACTTTAGCTCTTCATCTGTGAAACTAGCATCATAGATATTGCTATTGGATTGTCTCCAAATTGGATCACCTGCCAAGAAGCATAATCATTAGCTTTTATATAAGTTGTCATTCGCATTTTCCAATAAAGATAATTTGAACCATCAAAATATGGAGCTCTATTGATTGCAATATTGTTCTCAGTCATTTTGTTTGGATCACTCAATTTAATAAAAGTGCCCTGCTCTGATACCAATTGTTGGTCCCGAAAATAATTAAGAAGGGGGGTTGAATTGATTATTTCAGAAAATTAAAATTTTTGCGTTTTAAAAACAATCCCCTTTGATTTTAAGTTAAGAGAACAATATGAACAATTAAACAACAATAAAATAAACTGTGAAAATATAAAAAGAGAAGGGATAAGAAGATCAGACAGATATTTATAGTGGTTCCACCTTATCCGTCAGTCCACTCTTCCAGCTCCGAGCTAGGAACCCCGTTATCCTACGGGTTTTGTTCCACTATATCCAATAAGAACAAATTACAAGCTTGTACAATTCTCTTTGCTCGATTCTCACAGCTATCCTCTAGCTACAACCTATCTATAGAGTCTAAACTTGTAATTGAATTACAACTTAAGAAGGCAACAACACGTTCCTTCTTACAAATAAGAAAAATCAAAATTTTGCTTTAAAAGTTTAATAGCACTATGCAACTCAAAAACTTGTAACTTCTGTAAAAGCTTTTTCCTTTTTCAAAATAAGAGAGAGAACAATAATACGGAGCTTTTTTTTGTTTTCCTGTACGTGATTGAAAATATCAGAGCATATAATATTATTTTATATCTCTTTCTTCTTCTCTAGTCGGTAATATATACACACATTTCAACGTTCGAATCCTTATGTTGTAAAATGGATAAGTCTTCCTCAATTTTCTCGGATCAAAACCTCTTATCCTCTTTTGAATTTGAAAAACTTCCGATAATAATTCCTTCCTTTTATTCTGAAAATAAAGCTCAGCGTTCTGATCTTCTAATCTTCAGGAGAGATAAGCTTTCCAAGATCTTCTCGTAATATCTTTATCATATCTATCTTGAATTTTGATTTTTGAAATTCTTGGCGGAAAATAGAAGATAACCTTTGCTGAATTTTCGTGATTCAAAATAATCTGCATGTTTCTGTTTGAGTTTCTTCTTTTTAACGTTGTTTTGAAAAATATAGATATTTGAAATATCCGTTGCTGATACTTCGAACTCCATCGTGATCTTCATATGTTATCTATTTGAAGATAACATTCTTCTTCTTCTGATTTCCTCAACGATATCCAAGATAAATAGATAATCTCGTTCTTGTCTTGAAGTATGTTAGAATAAACAGTTTGTGTTCAAATAATTCTTGTAACTTTAGATTTTATCGTTGAAGAGAAATTCAGAATTATTTAAATCCCCTAGGATATAATCCGACTTTAGTGAAACAAATAAGTATACTATCCAAATATACTTATTATCTCGGAGCTAGGTCTTCAAAATCATTGAACTTCTTCATAAAAATATTGCAAATCTTGTTTGAGAAGATGAACAGTAACTAACTTTAACGTAGAATTGCTGTTTTAAAATTATTGAAAAGATTCTGTAAAAACTTCTGTGTTTTTGGAAACTTTTTCATGTAATCTGTTTAAAGTTCTTGAAAAATTTTGTAAAAACTTTTGTGTTTCTGGAAACTTTCTCATGTAAATGTTCTGTGAATAGTTCTGTAAATATTTCTGCACACTAAGAGATTAGTTAGTTCTTTGACTATTTTGTTGTCATCAAAACCGTAGATAGTAGAGAATTAATTAACAAAAAGATTTCCCATCAGTAGGGTTATCTTTAAAGGTTTTGGAGCTAACCATCGTTATTATTTTCATAAGAAAACAAAGCTATCTTCTAACTTAGTTTGGTGTATAAATATACTTTATTTACTTATGCACAGCACATGAGGTTATCATAATCAATTTCCTAATTTGTTTTTCTTTTCTAAAATTTTGCATAACTATTGTTGAAATTAGAAACTTCGACAATAGTATTAATAATGTTAATAATTTACAAAGAATATGGTACCTTATTGAGACTAATAACTAAGTGGCATTTTTAAGAAAGTGCTACAATAGGTGATTAATCATGTTAATATCTATTAAACTTCTCAGGTTCTTTTCGAAACCTAGCTTGAAGCCTAGCATGTTAACCTTAAAGAATTACCCATGGTTGGACTACTTGGTCGCATAAGTTACTTTAAGTCAACGTGAATTCAATTCTTAAGGGCAAATTAGGCCAATTTGATGACTTGTTTTATTTGAACCAATTGGATCAATCTAAGTCTAACAACATTGACGATAATAATGTTGAAAAGCACAACTAGCATGTAATCAACACATTGGAGGCACATAGCGATACACAAGTGATATATTAGGTAAAAGCACATAAGCAGATGGTCAATAAGTGTGCAAGCATGTTAGATTTGATATGTAAAAAGTACAAGCCAGTAAGACAGATGACTTTGGTACGCGAAGGGTCATGGGTGACATGATTATTAACTTTATACATATGAACCTACTATATTTAGAGTATGCAAAACATCTCTCTTTTTGTCTCCCTCCTCTACAATGCTTTGTCGTGGCACGAACCTAGAAATGTTGATATATATATATATATAGAACAAAATAATAAATGAAAGTTGTTTTGACCATTTTCTTTCCAAAATCGCCATATCATTGTTCTTGAAAACAATATCAGTGGTTGATTCCAAATTTTTGAAACATAAAACTTATATCTACAAATTTGAAAAATACTCCATCAATGTCCATTGCCTTCCTTACGAGTTGTTTATTAATGTGATTGCTTGAGTTGCATTCTTCTCAACTGCAAACTTCATCAACTTGAAAATAATCCTCGAATACTTATTGAGCATGTCAAATGATGGTTACATATTAAAGCATGCTTCAATAACAAACTTCCATGTCACATGTGGTTGCCAATATGCAAATGTGGGGCAAGAATTTTATGAAACTTTGCAAAAGACATGGAAATTCAAAGCTCTCCTCAAATATAATGTGTTTGAGTATTTCATCAATGCATTAGAAGTGACCCAGGATTTGAGCAACTTGAGAAAGTTGCTAGGAAAGGACAAGAAGAGACTAATTACTTATATGAAATGATGTTGCTTTCTTCTTTTAGGTTTAATTATTTATCAATTATTGCTATCTAAAAATGTTGTCAAATCAAATGTATTTCAATTCTACAATAATGTTAGGAAAGGACAAAAAAAAAAGAATATATATTAGAAGTTGAAAAGGACTTCATTAACTTTTCTTGTGGGTTTTGTATTTATGTACATGAAGCTAAAATCTTTTATAGCATATTTGAAAATAGTCATTAGTTTTAACAATGAGAAATCAATAAATAAATCTAGATGTACCAATTGTATGTAATATTCTTTCTTACTCATCATTTTTTATTTTAAATTTTATGCTAATATGTTTAATATTTTTTAAATGCTCTCTGTTTTTTTTTTTTTAATTTAAGCATTGAATTATATAATTGTTCACCTTAAATTCTTACCCATGTCTATAGAGAGTCTAGCTTATAGAGCCTTGGATCCAAGCTACTGAGTCAATAAAATAGGAAAGAAATGAGCAGGGGGTTGTCTCATGGGTTACTTCGATACTTAAGTTAGTAATGTATTTGGAGAAAAAAGATGTCAAAATAGCAAGTTCATGGTAATGCGTACGTGTATTCGATGATGCATTACCATGGACTTTGAAGGCCTATTTATAAGGAAGAGGGACATTCCATATTTGATAGGTAGATCTTTCTTAGTGGAGAAAGTGCAACCAAAATTTTAGAAAAATATTTCTTCCTACTAAGGTAATATCCAAGATTGTTGGAGGCATGTTAGAAATAGTTTGCCATGTCTAATAAACCCTTGCAAGTGAAAGGCCAATATTTGAGAATAGATTAAAGCTCTAAGTCATCTTTCCATAGGATCTTGAATCATATGAAACAGAGCTTGGATTAAAGAAATAAATGTAATTTACATAAATGTGTCGAGTTGCAACTCTGAGCACTATATTACACGTGCAATAACTTCATGATTTTTTTTCTACCTTCATACTTTGAGAAATTTATAGAACCAAAACCATGGTTGTTGTCCATCTCTCTCTTATCTTTCCATAGAATTTTGAATCAAGTCATAAAAGCTTGGATGAGAGAGATATCTTTAATTTTGTAAACAGTATTATAACTACTAATCATAACTCCAAAAATGTAAAAATAATAAAATCCAATCACCACTTTGACCCGATTCATCCAGATTCTGGTAAACTCAAAACATAAAAGTTGAACATCTCTCTCTTAGCTTTTTATGGCATTTTGAATCATGTTAAACAAACCTCAGATGAGAAAAATATGCTTGATTTACAAAAGCATGTCAGAACGGGCCCGTCTTGATTTTTTTGCATAGTGCAATGTTGCTTGGCCTTTGTAGCTGTTGCACTTTAGTTAGTTTGGAGCATCGAATATCAAGTTTGGTCATTGCACATATAGGATTAGTCTTATATTTTTATCATATACAAGCAACTCAGTTGCTATTATCTGTTTATTAGAGTGGATTTCATTTCTAACTTGGATCTTCTTGTTAAAGAATTCAACAAATCTTGGGGAGATTGACTTGTACAGCGTTCAAGTGTAGATTGACTTAGTCAATAGCATATTAGCTTCAGTTGAAAGCTCAAAGTGCTGTTGAAACTCTTCAATTTAGTTTGTTAAATCAATTTGTGCTTGGATGCTATAGTCACCCTGTGAATTCGACTTTGGATTGCTCAAGTTGCTGTTGCTCATGGAAATGAAGTGATTGTTCCACCATGCTTGGATTGCTTTGTTTAATGGTGTAAAACTATTGTTCAATTCAACTATTGTTATCTAGCTTCCTCTCGAGTCTAATGGTTACACCTCGTTGCTCTCCATTGCTTCAATTAGGATATACATAGAATACACTCCATTGAAAATCAATTCATGAGCTAATTTTTAAAAGGAAGACATTAAATACATCTAAATTTAGGACAACGACATCATGTTTTCTTCAAATCTTTTATACATGCAACCAACATCATCCAAACTCACAAACTACCAAATTAAGAAATACTTTTAGGGTAAATTATACTAGAAGGTCACAACGCTTGGAAGTGAGTTCATTTAAGGTTATAATGTTTCGAGTTATTCATTTGAGATCACAACATTTAGCAAAGTGGGTAAATTGAAATTACGAGTACCATGTGTCAATAGGAAAAAAGTTTGATTAAAACATAAAAGATCTGCCATGTTGTGACATATGTCAATTGTAACTTCAATTGACTCACTTTTTTAAACGTTGTGACTTCAAATAAATGACTTAAAATGTTATAACCATAAATGAATCTATCTCCAAATGTTATAATCTTCTGGTATAATTTATCCAATACTTTTACAACTCAATGGACTCTTTAGTTTACAAACTATGCTTCTACACTCTTATGGTCACATCCATCTTCAAAAGACAAAATAAAATGTTATTTGTAACATAATTAAGAAATTCATATTTCAAATTCAATTTCTAACATCAAAGAATTAATCCATAATTCACGTACAATCAAGCTACTTAAGTTCCAACTTTTTATCCTTTTCCAAATTTCATGCTATTAATTCAAAAGTTTCCATCTCATTGCTTTTAAGTACAATTCACAGTAAGCTCTCAATGAAATATATAAATTTTTGTCATTTAGTATAAGATAAACGTGTAAAAATGCACATTTATCACTAAGAAATTAGAGATTTGAGAGATTGTCACGTGGTGTCCGGCCTAACATTAGACATGAATAACCGAGCTATTGCTTATTACTATTACTTGTTTTGGTCTTGCACAACAACGACCATCAGAGGTCAAACCATGCCTAAATAGTTTAGCTCTTAAGCTAAACAAGTTAACATAGGCTTAAGGAACCTATGTCAAAAATGGATTGCATTTATTGTTCCAACTCAATTATTTAGTGTTAACCCATTTAGCTTGATCTTTTCCCTCGTTTTTAATAGTTTGAATCGTGCGGATTTTGACTCATTAATTAATGCACATATGATGATTTTGTTTCCCTCCATATTCTCTTTTTGTCTTTTTCTTCATGTCATAAGCAATAAAGTAGTAGTGAGAAGTTGAATTATTATTTGGAGTTTGTAATGGTGACTTAAATCATTATATTGAGAATCTCTACTACTTATTCTAGTCACTCTCTTTGAGTCATCTTTTCATATGTTTCTTATCTTTATATCATGTGAGGAGAAGCTTTTCAGCATTAAGTATGATAATTGGTGAAAGAAAGTGATTATTATCGGTGATAGTAATAATGGAAATATTAAAGAGAATGAAAAAAAAAAGTTTTGCTACTCTTTAAACTAGAAATCATTATTACCATAGATTAATATTGTCACTAGCCAACTTTAATTAAGGATGGACCTATTCTTAAATTCATAATAATAATAATAATAATAATTCACATATTTTATAGTGCACACATAATAACAATGCTAAAAATAGCTAAGTAGTTAGGTTTGACTTATGGGTCAGTTTCAAAGATTCATTTTATCTTTTTAATATTGCTTAAATGATATTCACCTTTTTATAATTTTTTTCCACAATAATAGATGACATTAATATTCATTCATTAAAAAACTAAAATTATCGAAACCATTTCACTTGGAAAAAAATTTAATATTGATGCATCTGAGTTAATTATATTATTATTATTCCATAATATGTGGTGCTATATGTATGCATAATAACTATGTATTTTTTGTAAACTTAAACAAGTTTAATTATAGCTGTGACAAAAAATGGTAGCTAGATTAAGTTAAATCTTGTTCGAAAGTTTTAATAGAATTTAAGGTAAATGTTAAATTCGGTACTCAAACTTTGCACAAAAAATGTTTTGGTTGGAAGAGATCTCGTAAAAGATAATATTTTGGCACATCGGAAAGGGTGATAAAGTGAGAGTGTGGAAAGATCCATGGATACTAACCTTACCAGATTTTAAATTGAATTACGAAGTGAATGATGACTTACTACCCTCTTTACAAGTTTGTGCTATTAAAAATGATTCTGGTTGGAACCTTAATGGAATTAGCAACCAGCTAATTAATGAGGAAAAATTTGCTATAAGCCAAATCTTTGTTTTGAAACCTGACATGTATGATTTTCTAGTATAGCCATTTAATAGAAACGACAATTACTCTATAAAATCGAGGTATATGCAACTCTACAAGACAAAACCTCATTTTGACCAGGGAAGAGCTTCTCATCTTATAGGGTAGATGAAAAAATTTGGAAAATCATTTTGAATTTAGATGTGATGCTAAAAATAAAACACTTTATCGGGAGGACTTGTACTAATTTCTTGGCTTGTAATGTTTCATTGTTCAATAAAAAATGTCCAAACAACTCTTTCTGTTGTATTTGCAATAATGACAAATCCTTTGAGCATATCTTTTTCCATTATGCTTGGACTCATCTTGTGTGGTTTGGAATTTTTGGTTATCATATCGATACATGCTTGGTGGTACTCTTTGAAGATTGGTTCATATTTGCTGCTAATTTATGCTTATCAACAGGTGTTGAAGGAACGTCTTAGCTTATTCATGTTGTACTCACACTTTGGTATATTTGGAAATGCAAAAATGATTGTGCTTTCAATGGTATTTCTCCTAATCCTTATCATGTTATTGATCTTGTTCAAAAAGTAGTTGTGGAGTATGCAAATCTTAAACATTATTTTTGAAGAGGTAACATTTTTTTGAGGAAAGAAATGTTAATAGTCTTTTGTAATCTACTGCCAAACAGGTGCCAAAGCAAAGCTTTTTTCAACCCTTGGAGTAGCAAACCTACAGGTTCAAATTCAATAAGAACCCGATGTATCCTTTGTCTCTCATGATGTATCTAAATGATTCCCACCTCCTAGTAAAGTGATTACAATCAACTGTGATGCTGCGGTGGATTCTCATAATAGAGCTGGTTTTGTAGCAAGATATAGCAGTGGTGTTCTTTTAGCTGCTGTTGCTTGTTCTACTTAGTCTTTTGATGTTATAGAATTTGAAGCTCTAGCTATCACTGAAGCTATCAAGTTTGCTACAACAAAGGATTAGAGAAATGTAGTGATAAAAAAAAGGATTTGCAGATTGCATATCACAGCTTTTTGAAGCAAAAAACTATTAATAAAAGATTAAACCTTGTGTAAACTTTGTCTTAGAATTACTTTCTAGTTTTGTTTCTTTTCGTTTTCTTGTGTTAGACAGGAAGCTAATGTTTATGTCGATTGGGTTGCATCCCAAGGTGAAAAAGGGACGAGCTTATCTATTAGGGTTGTCTAACCCCTATCTCCTTTGTTTTCTTTATTACTTCCTAATTAGGAGCCTAGACCTCTAGATTGATGGTCTTCATTTTCAATAATATTTCTTTTTTGGCAAAAAAAAAAAAAAAAAAGAAAAGGAAAGAACTTTGCACAAATAGTTAATTTAATATTTAAAGTAATTAATTTAATATTCAACTAAACTTTTTGTGACCTTCATAATATTGTCTATTTTGTTTGCTGATGTGGAAAAAATAATCTATCATTGAACTTTTACTACTTTATTTCTTTAGACATCGTCTAATATTAATAAGTTGTTTTATTTATAAATAATGGTAACGGCATAACAAAAATAGTAACAAAAAGATCGATTAAAGTGATATTTGAAAATTTAGCTACTAAATTTTGATGTTTTTCCTATTTTTAAAAATATAGTAATAATAATAAACCAATAGATTTTTTTTTTGCCATTAACCAATAGATTCTAATTGTATAATTTTCACTAATTGCATGAGCCGGGCGGTCATTCAAAATGGGTCGGATCCACCACACGAAGGCTTAAGCTCTCCTTTACTATAAAATGAACGACTGAGCTAGTCTCCTCTCCAAGAAATCTCTCCCCGTATTATATCACAGAAAACACCAGTGAAGAAGAGGAAGAAGAAAGAAGAAGTTGTAAACACGAAACGAATCCAAAACTAATGGCACCAGAACCGGAAGATGAGATCAAGGACGAGAAGAACCCTAGGCCTCTCGATGAAGACGATATCGCACTTCTCAAAACCTACGTAAATGTTTTTCCGTCCTTTTCCGAAACCCTAATTTCCATTTCATTTGACGTCGTCTTTTCTTTTTCATAGTGAATTATCGTGTTGGTAAAAGTGATGTTGGGATCTGTTTAGTGCTTCCTTTTCGGTTTGATTGATTATTCTTGTTATCAGTACCATTTCGATCTCAGTTTGAAGAAGTTGCTCTTAGGTAGTTTGAAATTAGGGTTTTTGGTGGAACTCTGTGTGAAATATTGATTGCTTGGCTTGCCTTTAAGCTCAATTTTGATGCAATGAAGTTCTTGGAGGATTTGATTTCAATTGTTGTTTATGTATTGATGTGTTGGACTTGTCACAATTTGTAAAGTTGCTTCCTTGGTGAATTTGAGTCACGGGTTTGAATCGTGGAATGGAAACAACCTTTGCCCGAAAATCCACCAATCCACCTGTGATGCGCGCACTATGGCAGTTGTGTACCATTGTCAGTAGCTAGATATGGCTAAGGGGATCCAAAATGTGGGGGTGGCTGTGTATAATCGTTATTGTCCTTCCTCAGTTCACACCCGGTTGTGGAATGATGCGGTTATCATACTGCTTAAGATTTGATTGATACTGTAATGTATTTTGACAGACTTCACCATTTATTTATCATATAGATTATGCTCATCTATAAGGAAGAGATAGTGCGGAGTTTATTTCTGTCCTATGTGTATTATTTTTCATTGAACTGGTTGCTATTTACGCACGTGAATTTAATTTCTAATAAATTTACGCAGGGGTTGGGACCTTATTCTAACAGTATAAAGAAAGTGGAAAAGGAGATTAAGGAAATGGCAAAAAAGGTCAATGACTTGTGTGGTAAGTTTCATCAGTCTATATGTGCTTGGTTTGAACTTGTTCTGGAGCCTTTCATTGAGTAAAATTCAGAGTTTGTAAGGGGATAAATAGTATGTCATTTGTTTGTTGAACTAGTTATTTGTTTTGTGTTATGCTCGACAAATAATGGAGTGTAGCTGCTCAGGGTGGTTTTGAAGGATGAGGTGTTTTGCCTAGTGTTGTTTAACACATTGTTGTCTTTCGTTGCGTCAATGGAAGGTTTTGTTGCATTTAGTGGAGGATCCTTTCTGCAGTACACTTATAATTTGGATACTTCTACAGTTACTCAGATGATGTGTTATTTTTTAGGGTGGGGTGGGAAATGAAGTATAGAGAGAGGTTCCAAATCCATTTCTTGTGGCTTTCTTGCAAAGTGCATGTTGTGCATCATAACTGTATAGATCTTGCTATTCGTATGATTTGCTTGTACACATTAGTGTAATTAAATTACTCACCTTGTGATCAGCACTCTTGTTCTAGCTCACTACTTTTCTGAATAATGGATCTAATTCTCATATTTCTGGTATTTCTGTGTTTTTTATTGTCACAATTGCCTGTGGCGTTTCCATATTGTACGTCCATGAAAGAATTGCTCCCTTGGTGCTTTAGGTATAAAGGAGTCAGACACAGGCTTAGCTGCACCCAGCCAATGGGATCTTGTTTCTGATAAGCAAATGATGCAAGAGGAGCAGCCTCTTCAGGTTAAGATTGTTTTGGTTTGTCAATTGATCGCTCAATCATATGTGAGTTGTCTGAGGCATTATTGAACTCGTATTAAACAGGTGGCAAGATGTACGAAAATTATCAACCCAAATACAGAAGATGCCAAATATGTTATAAATGTGAAGCAAATTGCAAAGGTATCTGAACATACGTATTTTTCCTTCAACAATGGATGCAAGTGCATTTTTATAAATGTTGGATGAAATCTCAATTAATTTAATGCACTGCAGTTTGTTGTTGGACTGGGTGACAAAGTCTCGCCAACAGATATAGAAGAAGGCATGCGAGTAGGGTACGTCATTCTTTAGAGAATTTCTAATTGTGGACTGTGAGGCTTGTGTATTCCATTGAAGATAATATCTTGCTATATGCTAAGTTGTAGAATTTTTGGGACTTTTGGATTAATCACTGCCTTTGCTGCATGCATAGATCATGTATAGTCATACAGATATAAATGGATTTAGTTGAGCAATTATGTGCTTTGTGAATAAATTCCCAGGACATCTCTCTACTGTGTCCAGATATTCATCTCAAGAACTCTTGTCTTTGCATCTTTTTGGGTTGCTTTCATATTTTGTTTCCTTTGTTAACTTCTATCCTGCCATTTCAGTGTTGACAGAAACAAATACCAGATTCAGATTCCTTTGCCTCCTAAAATTGACCCAAGTGTAACAATGATGACAGTAGAAGAGAAGCCAGATGTGACATATAATGATGTTGGTGGATGCAAGGAGCAGATAGAGAAGATGCGGGAAGTATGCTCTATTTTTGTTTAGAGAAATTAGAATGTACTGCTTGTCCTACATAACATTGAGTTACTTTTTTTGTCCTTTTCTCCCCAGTGAAAGTAAAATTGTCATTTGAGACAGTGATATGTTTTGTTTTTCCCAGGTTGTTGAGTTGCCCATGCTTCACCCGGAGAAGTTTGTGAAGCTTGGAATTGATCCTCCTAAGGGTGTTCTATGTTATGGGCCACCAGGAACTGGTAAAACGCTCTTAGCTAGAGCTGTGGCTAACAGAACAGATGCTTGCTTTATTCGTGTCATTGGAAGTGAGCTTGTGCAGAAATATGTTGGTGAAGGAGCAAGGATGGTTCGAGAATTGTTTCAGGTTTGAGTTATTTTACCACATGGTATATTGTTCTTTGGTTGCATATGACTTGTTTTGTGTTGCATTACTGAAATATCTTCTGTTGCTTTCAGATGGCACGGTCTAAAAAGGCCTGTATTGTATTTTTTGATGAAGTTGATGCCATTGGTGGTGCACGTTTTGATGATGGTGTGGGTGGAGACAATGAAGTCCAAAGGACAATGCTTGAAATAGTAAACCAGCTTGATGGCTTTGATGCCCGTGGGAATATTAAAGTTCTTATGGCTACAAATAGGTATTGCTGGCCAGCTTCTAGAAATATATTTTATTCATATTTGAAGAAGTAATTGATTGATATCTGCCTGTGTTTCATTGGGCTAATGAAAGATACACAGCAAATTTGGAATCTAATAATCCCCTCCCTCAGGAAAGAGAAAAGGAGAATTGTTGCATGATAGTGTTACATGAAAGAATTTTCTAAGGATACGTATTCCTTCCCATTCATATTGCTTAGGATGCTCATATGCAAATTAGCTTGGCATGTTACATCACAATGTTATGTCTTATGCTTTGTGCTGTTATCTTTCAGACCGGACACTTTAGATCCTGCACTTCTCCGTCCTGGGCGATTGGATCGTAAAGTTGAATTTGGTCTTCCTGACCTGGAGAGTAGGACTCAGATATTCAAGATTCACACTCGAACTATGAACTGTGAGAGAGATATTCGATTTGAACTTCTTGCTCGCCTTTGCCCAAATTCCACTGGTGCGTCTGAACTTAGATTGTAGTTCAAGCATTAGATCTACTTACAAAATGCCAATCAGGGTTGCAGCTTAAAATCTTCAATGTTCCCAATGTCTCCTCTGCCCATTTACTTGTCTCCATTCTTATTAATCGTCTTGTACTGGGTTGATTTCAGGAGCTGACATAAGAAGTGTATGCACGGAAGCTGGAATGTTTGCCATTCGAGCTCGAAGAAAGACTGTAACAGAAAAGGACTTCCTTGATGCAGTAAACAAAGTAATTAAGGGGTATCAGAAGTTTAGTGCAACACCCAAATACATGGTCTACAATTGAGGAAACTATTGTCTTCTGCTTCACACAAATGGATCGACTACAGTTATCTATCAGTGAGCCTGTCACCTGATCTTGAACTGAATGTTGTTTTCTTTGTCACATGAGGGATGAATTATTTGGCCTGCACTTATTCAAAAAAAGATATTTGGCCTGTACTTTTGGCCGTCAGACTATGTGGAATGTACTTCTATACAGTTTTTTGGCAGCAATTATTGAATTCCATTATGAAGTAGAAGCTGCTACATGAAATCTTTTTGCCCTATTATGGATCACTTCATACATATATGCATCATGCACAGTGCATGGGTTGCGTGTTTAGATGTCTTCTGATGCCATATGTGTGCAGAAGAGTCCAGCTTTTCTGGTCTGTCATAGGATCAACTCTGGCTGAATGAAATCCAGTTTGCCTTTCAAAAATGTTAATATCTTGCTTGTGAGCACCACACAGATGACTGCAACGAATGATCAATCCACTTGTTCTCCATACTAGGATGTTTTTAAGGAGATACATGCAGCTTGTCTAGAAACACAGTTCTTGCTGTTGATTACAGATTTCATTTCCCTTTTGCAAGAACTCTTGAGAAAATGGGTCTATGCCGTGGCTAAGTTATAATTTGTACATTAATAGAAATTGCGCTCAGCCATGCAGCCAATCGAGATGAGCAGGGACGAAAGAAGTGAATTTAAAAGGCAAAAAGAAATTAGAACGATTATACCTTGCAGCTACACTTTCTAACCTGGACAACATGATTTAGTATAAAGCAATACAAAGGAAAATTGTTCACTTTGAGGGCTGAATCGAATCAAGGAGATGAATGACAGCTCTTATGGGATCATGATATGAAGCTTATTCATGCCTGAAGATGAGTAGCTTGAGTGCCACCGGTAGCGAGAGCATATTGGCTATGGAACCAACCAATATTCTAAGTTCCTTGGATCCCTTTGCACCAGTTTTTGATGCAATGTACTGCTAACAGGTACATAATCTTGGTTACAGCGCTGGTGCAGCTGCTGGAATTCCGGCCGGATAACATCTGTTTTCTTGTAGGGGAATATTTGGAAAGAATTTTCTTAGGTCAGGCAGCAGTCAGTATTTTTGGACCGTCCATTAAATAGATTGGTTTTCACATCCCTTATCAGTATAATGCAGATAGTATTAGTCAAGACAAACAAGCTAATGGTGCTGAAATATTGTAATGTAGTGAAAGGCACAGCGTTTGTTGAATATTTGTTACTCCAAATTCTGAACCAAAGCATGATGAAAAAGGAGATGCATAATCGACTTTGGCTCTAGATAATCCTTTCTTTTCTCCATTGTAGTATAATTTATTGTTTGGACCTCCACATCCATGAGAAGAGGGGACTCCAAAACCAATTTGAGTTTTCATTTGCTTAAAAGCACTATACACTAAATTCTATACGATGATGCAGCTTCTTCCAATATCTGATTACATTAACAACGAATAGTAGTGAAGCCCGAAATAGGATTATCTGATTACATTAACCACAAATTCTATACAATGATGCAACTTCTTCCTCTAATATCTGATTGCACTAACAATGAATAGTAGTGAAGCCCGAGATAGGATTACCTCCTTGGGCATTATAGGCTTCATTGAAGACCAATGATCGTTGGCTTATGTCCTCGGGGACTAAAAAATTCACACACGAGTCCTCTGAGACAGGTTGCTGTGCTTCCTATTAACACTGAAACTTCAGTTCAAAGCTCCCAGGCTGTGTCACCAATAATCCGCACAGGAACACAAACCATTCTCAAAATGGTGAAACCTGTTTCGGTCTCTCATCACAATCTTGCGTCCTGTGACAAGGGAGATCAGCTTTGTAACAGCATGGCAATCTGAACAAACTCGTAGGTTCTTTACAACCCTGATGGTGGATCCTGGGCGAGTGCTAATCAGACCAAAAGCAATGGCAAGTCTTTCACTATGGACTGCAAGCAATTGCTCTTTCTGCTGCTCTTCAATATCATATAGCACCGTATCTGTCCGTGGCATGTAATGATGATCCCTAAGCCAGGAATTTATCTCATCCAACATCATATATTTCTTTGCTCTTGGGGTGCCTCGTATCTCCAGCAAGGAACTCATGTACTTGGTTGTCAACTTCAATTGAGCTGCAGCCTCTCTCCTTCGTCACTCCATTGGATTTCATCAACGTCCTTATTCTAGCAACACCATCCCAATTCCCGATAGCAGCATATATATTTGAAAGAAGAGTGTAGGTTCCACAATTTGCTTTGTTCTGCCCAATAAGAAATTGCACAATTTTCTCTCCTAGAGCTGTCCTGGAGTGTTGTTTACATGCTCCGAGTAAAGTTCCCCAAATAACTTCATCTGGTTCAATCTCCATGCTCTCCACAAGCTCATATGCTTCATCCAAAAGCCCAGCACGGCTCAGAAGATTGACCATGCATCCATAGTGCTCTATCTTTGGCTCCACCCCATACTTGTCCTTCATCTCCTTAAACAAACTCCAACCCTTGCTGACTAACCCGGTATGGCCACATGCTGTCAGGGCCCCAATAAATGTAATATCAGTCGGAATAAGACCATCACAACACAATTTGTCGAATGTTGTCAAAGCATCTTCGCTGAACCCATGTATGGCATAAGCCATCAACATTGTGTTCCAAGTAACAATGTCTTTGGTCTCACCCATGTCCTCGAAAACCGCATGAGCATCTTCCAGGCTACCGCACTTACTGTACATATCGATCAATGCAGAGCCCAAATGGGAATTAATCTTAATGTTAATATTCACAATATGAGAATGAAGCCATCTACCCAACTCCAATGCACCAAGCTGCCACAAGCAGAAAGAACCAACAATAAAGTCACTTCATTCGGCCTCACTTTAACATCAAACATCTTCCTAAACAACACTAAAGCCTCATTTGCCATCCCATGTTGCACATACCCGTCAATCATCGCATTCCAACACACAACATCTCTCTCCATCATATCATCAAACAATGCCCGAGCCTCGTTCAGCGCCCCATGCTTCGCATAGCAAGTCATCATGGCCGTCAAACAAATCAAATTTCTGTCAGACATTTTATCGAACAGCTTCCGTGCTGACACAACATCACCACCTTTCGCATAAAAATCAACCAAACCAGTCCGAACATATGAATCGGAATCCAACCCAAGTTTTACAACATGCCCATGAACCATTTTCCCTGACCTAACAGAACAATCTTTGAGTAAGGAAGAGAAAGTATACACATTTGGTTCAACACCACTTTCAAGCATTTCAACAAAATACAACAACGCCTTATCATGAAGCCCAAACTGTACATGACAATGAATGATAGAGGTCCAGTCATAAACATTAGGATTGGAGATGAATTCGAAGACACTGACAGAGTTTTTTAGATAACCAAGAGAGGAGTAGGAACGTTGAAGCTTGAAGTTTAGAATGTGGTGGCGGTGGAGACCGTGACGAAGAAGAGCGGCGTGGATTTGGAGAAGTTTGGTGACGCATTGGGTTCTGTCGATGAGGATTGCGAGCTTTTCTGGTGAAGGGAAAGTTAGAGCGGGGCAGCTGGTGGTGGTTAACGGTGGCGTAGCGAAGGTGGTTCCGGATGACATTATCGACTTGTAGGATGTTACTGTGCCCGTTGAGATTTGAGAGTCGCAGGTTATTCCAGCTCCAAAACGGCACCAGTGGATAATCATTAATTATTGAATATTTCAATTTTTTAATAATAAAGTAATAAATAAAATTTTCAAGAAAATGTGCGGGATAGTATCGAAATAGGGTTGTAGACAGGCCAAGCTATTTATGAGCTATTCGAGCTTGGTTCGACTCGGTTTGAGCTCGATTAGTAAATCAGTTGAGTTTGGACCTAAAGAAATCATCGTTTATCTAAACGAGTCAAACTCAAGTTCAAGTTCAAGTTTTGATTTAGGTTTGCGAGTTGGCTTGTAAACTAGCTTGTTTCGGCTCGTGAACAGGCTCGCGACTAAATTCTCTCATTAGCAAATTTGTGAAATTTTTTAATGCATGATATATTATCTATAACTACATGATAAAAATAACAAAAACTAATTTGTATTTAGTAATTATGTATATATATATATATTATAGCAATACTTATATGTTATATTTGATGTTTAAAAAAATAGAAAATATGTTATTTAAATGAGTTGAGCTTGGACTTAAATTCCAAGCTCGATCAAAGCTCGTTTGGCTCTATAAAAAGCTTGGTTCGACTCGATTAGAGCTCGTTTCATAAACAGGCCAAGCTTGAGCTCAAACTTAAACTTGTTTAACTAAATGACTCAACTCAAGTCTCAATTTCAGGCCTGTCAAAAAGCTTGAGCTCACTAAATTTTAAATGAGCTGAATTTGAGCCTTTAAAGACTCGGCTTAGCTGGTTTGTAGCCCTAATGACAAATAGTATCTGAACTTTGACAAAATATGCAATTAGGTACTTAAACTTTAAAAATGATTAATTTAATACCTAAACTTTGAAATTAATTAATTTGGTACTTGAAAAATTTTGAAATTGACAAATTTAATACTTGAAAGAGCTTGATAGAGACACCGTTAGCGTACAAAAAAATTTCTTTCATGTTCTAAATTTGTCAATTTCAAAATTTATGAAATACCATAAACTTACATCTAATTAAGTTATAAGTAGTTTAATTGAACAATAAAATAGGTAATTAAGTTTGAATTAGAGTTAGAATTTAATTTAGAAATGTAGCTTAGATAGTTTAGTTAAATCAAGTAAAGTAAATTATGAGATATAATTAAATAATTTGTCACAATCAATTAGTAAGTAGATTCAATTAATTTAAGATTTCAATTATTCCTTTCAGATTGTTTTATTTCATCTATTTATTTAAATATTTAGTAACCCTTTAAACCCTTGAACTTTAGTTGACTTTCATTTTCTAAGATCTTTATAATTCTTAAAATCAATTACTTATTTAAAATTATTAGTTTTTAAGTCAAACTCAAACTCAATATCAATTTCTTACAAATTGAATTTCTAAACTAAATTTGTGATTAAAGATATTAATTTCTATTTTATCTATTCTCAAATTATTTTCTAATTATATTTTATGCTTAAATTAATTATTAGAAAAGTTTAAATCTAATACCCTTATCTATAAATATCTTTTGGTTTTTTTTTTAATCCTTACATTTCCCATTTTCCTTTTCATTTTCCACCTGCCTTCTCTTTCTTCTCTTTTCCTTCTCTTCTTCTTCTTCTTCTTCTTCTTCTACTTAACTTTCTTTCTCTTCTTTCTCTCTCTAAAAATCAAATCTTGAATTCAACAAGATTGTAGAAAAAATTGAAGATAGAAGTTAAGAAATATGCATGTAGAAGCTACAACAACTAGAAAAGACGAGTAAAAGTAAAGTATTGTTTATGTGAGTTGATTCGACATGTAAGTTAAGATATTTTTCTTATTATGATTGTTGTCATTGCATGATTATGATGGATTAAAACTAGATATAAGTAGTGTTTAAGATAAAACTTGTCAACTTATGATATGTGAACTTGTAAGTCAAAAATCTAGGAATATGTTTATTCATGTGTCTAAGCTAGATGAAATGAATTAATGATATATGAAATAGAAATATGTATATAAGTGTTATAAGTTATAGTTATGGGAGTACAAGCTGGTTTTATGATGTTTTTTTATTGAAATATGATGTAAAACAAGTAGTTTAATAGGTTTAAGTTTTGAAAGAAACGAACAAAGCAAAGAACACGAGGGGAACACGAGAAGCTATATTAAGTTGTGCTCCTTATTTTTAACTTACCAGAGAAGAAAAACGGTTCGAACACGGCCAAACCTATCCAACCGTGCTTCTCTCTGTTTCATTTTGCATGTACATTTCTAGAACAGCAAGGGTATAACACATTTTGTCACGCCCGCGGAGTACCCTAGACATGACAGTCCGCCACATATGGTATTAAAACTTAAGAATGACCTCCCGAAGTCATCCGAAAGCTTCAACACCATATGTAAGGCGTCTATCACAATAATAGGAGACACTAGTGGGATGTGTAGTTCGAGATAGTAAATATAGCACACAAGAAATCTAGATAAACATCTAACTTCAACATTATAGGAATATGGCCCTTACATCTTAGGGGCATTCCTCCGATAAATCTCCAAAGAACAAAATATCAACATAGTCTTTACATAAAGAAACAATACTAAAACCAAAAGATTTTAAAGAAAATCTATTCTAAGATCTTCAAAAGGATTTCCCTCAAAAGCTTCACAAAAACATAATTCTACCCGGATATATGAAGTCCCCGAGCAAAAGAGATATATGTTTCTGTTTCAATAAAAGTCTAATGGGGTGTAAACTCAACTAGCTTAGTGAGAGTATTCTTGGATTAGTGCACTTGTATCAATAAATTCAAGCAAGTTATTAGCAAGCCTATAAAATGCATCAAGCAAGTGAGCAAGCAATACATATGATCTATCGAAAATCATATGTTCGAATGGATTTACCCCTCCATTCGGGGTTAGGTGCTTCGGGTTTTTTAAAACCCATCTTTGAAATCCAATGGTGTAGTTTATTTCGGGCTCCTACTTGCTCCATCCCGAAATAGTTCTTTCGGGCTCCAAATCGCCCATTTTGCAGACTTGCAGGATCCCGTAAACCCCACCACTATACTCTTGTCCTATCTAGCATAATAGCTAATGAAATGAGAATAACTACGTGATATATATGAATCAATTAATACAACTTGTAATATATGATTAATGTAATTTAAAGGCGACCATAGAATTTGTAGACACTCCATCATGATAATGAAACACAATTTAATTAACAACAAATCATGTCTCAATATGCTTAGTATACTTTCAACCAATATTATCATGTATATTCCATTTTCATCTTTTTCCTACTTCTAGTGCCTCTAGCTACAAGTACAAATAAGTACGTAAAAATATGAGACAAACTTACTCAGCCATCCTTATTAAAATTCTTTAATCGTAATAATCCTCTGAATACAGATCCTTCCAAGCTTCATTACCTAAATGAAAGAAATATCCGGAATGAGTATTTCATGGAAGTTCCACTTGAAATTTCTAATTCCATTCTAGTATTTGCGTTAAAATTCGGATAAAAGGAAATTTCAACTTAAAATGATCATAATTTGCTCATTTTAACTCGAAATTTTGCATATTACATATAGTTTTCTACCTATTTGAAAAGATCTATCCATTTCTAAGGTTATTTTTATCATAAAAAGCCATTGAGCCATTTAGGTTCCAAAACATCATGGTACAAAATAGTTACGAAATTCCCAGCCCTTAAAAGATGATTTTCCAAACTTTTCTTTACCTAAAAATCCTTAAACAAATATATAGGTATGTATATGGTTGGAAAAATCCTTTTGATACATAAATAGACTTATATTTTATGCATAATTCTATTGATGTTGTCTCAACAATTATTTTTCGTAAAACGACTTGTCTTATGGTTTTTGAAAAATTGGACTTTGAAAATTTTCTCTTTAAGTGGTTTGAAAGAAATTACAAATTTCGAGTTATTATAAATAAGTGTTTTCCTTATATATTTTTATTTCCTAACTCTTAAAGATAAATTAATTTCCAAAAATTTGGTCCTTTAGGTTATCTACCTATTTTATTTATAGTGATTGAAAAATAAGGTTTTCAAAATTTTTCTTAAGTCGTTGGTGTTGTCCAATATTTGGAGTTGTGTTAAATGTGTGTTTTTCCTTTGTTTTTATATTCTTCTACTTCTTTAGAAAATAAGCTTACCTTTTTAAAACTTCACTTTCTTGGCAAATTTTATTTCTCTAAGTTGGTTTCTAAAATAGTGAGTTGATTTTATCTTGATTTGAAAAACTTGCTTTATTCTTAATATTTATCAAGTGGTGGAATAATCATTTTAGATAAATTTTGTAAGAAAAGCTTTCATAATAAAAAATTATCAACATTAGAACTTAGCAAAATTTTCATTTTAACTTTGAAAAGAAAATAACAATATTAAAAATTAAGACTTGTAGAAGCCCACTTAGTAAGTGATTTTCAAAGTGTATGATGAACCTATTTACATTTTATAAAAAATATGGTTGGGTTAAAATCTTAAGTTTAATGTTAAAAATTATATTTTTATGGAGTATTTAGTTTCGATTTATAAAAAAAATGAGTTTCTTTTATTATGTGAAGAAATCTTCATTACTAATACTTTAAATTTATGATTAACTTGTCTAAGCTTTCGAAAAATAATTTATTAAAAACAATACGTAGATTTTTTGTTGAAAAATCCTTTGTTAAGTGATAAGAAATTTAGTTTACTTTTCTTTATCAAAGAAAGAGCTATTTTTATTTTTATTAAGACAACAATATGCTAATCATGCATGAATATGATTATGTAGCAATGAAAAAAAGGTAAGAATAATACACAATAAGATAGAAAGAAATATAATAAACAAATAAGCATAATAATATGATCAAGTATTGAGAACCTTAACTTCATCAAGGTATCCCGATCAAGTATTGGGAGCCTTAGCTTCATCAAGGCTTCCCGGAACTAAGAAAAGACTAGTCCCAAAAAGAAAAGAAAAATCATAATAATAAGAACAATAATAATAAGAGCATGTTAGTAAGAAGTTAGTGAGCAATTTAACCTTCTATATATATATATATATATATATATAAGGTTAGATTAGGAGCATAATAACAATAATATCAACATAATAACATAATATCATCATAACAACAAAATAACATAATGGAATTTTTAGCATGTGCAAGAACAAAACACGAACATATTCTTGCTTCCATAACTCACATGAGTTTTTAGAAACAACACCATGGTCATGCTAAGTTACATAACATGGGAAAAATAAATGTAGGAAAGTTTTTTACCCAAAAGTTTATATTTGATGAAAAAAGAAAGTGATGGTTGTAAGGAAATATGGGTAGTAGTTTTGTGAAAAGAAAAGAGAGTTTGGAAGAGAAATTTGGAGAGAGGATTTGAGGAGAGAATTTGGTAGGGTTTTGGTGGGAAAATGAGAAGTGTGGAAGAAGTGGAGAGAGATGTAGTATTTATAGAATTTTGGAGTGAAAATTAAATGTAATAAAATAAATTGAAAAAGAAATAAATATTAGAGAAGAGAGAGAGGGAGGCCGGCGGTACATTGCATGGGGAAGGGAGAGAGTTAATTGAATTTGTATTTTTGTAATGAAAAGTAATGTGTAAGGTGTGATGTGAATAAAATTGTATTGAAAATGTAAAAAGTGTAAGAATAGATGTGTAGATTGTAAGAAGAAGATTGTAAGAAAAAGTAGAGATAGTAAAATAGTAATGAATAGTAGAAATAATACTATCAATAGTAGACTAGACAAATAAAATACCGGTAGTAATAAAAATATGTTTAAACAAGCTATATATGATATTTTTAGTTATTGAAAAATTACGAAACTAATATTTTTGAAGTCCTTATATAATTATGAGTCTTTTGGTGTATTTGGAATATTTTTATTATTTCGGGTACCGAAGCACATTTTTCGAGAACTAACTCTGTTCAAGTTCAAAACGAATTGAATTTTGACAAATATGATCTTTTTTAAGCTATCTTATATTATTCTGAATCATAATCCACCATTAACTTATTTCTATTTTTCTTAGGTTTTGAGCAACAGATTGTCGGTGTTGAAACTGCTAGATTATCTTGATTATAGTTGACTTTTGAAATTCTGGTTTGACTAGGTCTAGGGTTTATTCCAACTTTACCCTAGAATTTGAGGGGTTTACACATTTCCCCTATCCCATTTTTGATCCTCGCGTGTTTAACATATTTAGTAGAACACAGCTATATGTATCTAACTGTGCTTCTCTTAATCTTTGAATGCTTGACATATTTATGAAATATGACTAGAACACGACTCATTATATCTCACCATGTTTCTCTCTGATCCTTGAAATGTTTATGATGTTAAGTGAAACATAGTAGGAACATGACTCGTTATATCTCATCGTGCTATTTAATGGTTTTCAAACTAAGTAAAGCACGACAGGAACACGGTTTGTTGTATTTGGTTGTGCTTCTTTATATGCATGCACACAGGGTGAAACATGACTATCCTACCTGCTCATGTTCTTCATAAAGTTAAAATAAAATAAATGAATTATAGTCAAAATGATATATTAGTTAATTTATGTAATTAAGAGTAAGTTAAGAGAATTTATAGATTAATAACTAATTAGAATAAACATAGAAGTTAAGCATAAATGAACTTAGTAACTAAACTGGTTAATTTATAGATTTTAAATATAAAGTGAACTAAGTAATAGACCTAAGTTTAATATAAATCTTAGATATAAAATGGATCTAATTGAGAAACTTAAGTTCAACTCGACTTAATAAACTTTAATGAGTTAAAATGAATAAGATTGATTAAGTTTAATTAACTTAGCTAAGATTAAATTAATACAAACTTCACTAAAATTGGCTTAGATATAAAATGTTGGACCTTAGATAGTAAATGAAGTATGTCGTTTCAAATGTTTGTTTGCTAAGGAATGAATGTTTTCTATAAGTTAATAAAAAGTACTAATGTTTTTGTAATAAATGTTTATAAACAAAAGAAAAGAAATAATTTGACAAACAATGGAAAGCTGTTCGAATCTTGGAAAGATGATCTTCGCAGCTATGGCAGGGTTTCTATTTAGAGTATGATCAAATAGGTTTTAAAATGAGTTTGATATAAGTGAATAATTAATTTAATTGCTTATATAGTTTGATTTCTTAAACAGATGTTTACCTTGAACCCTCTAATCTATTCTCTGAGATGGCTTCTAAGTTTCTTTTTGAATTTTGAATTTCGAATCAACAAAGTACGCAGTAGCATGTTTGTTGCGTTCTTGGGTAGGCATATTAAAATGAATTAAAATTTAGAGACGACCTAATAATTGAGTGTTGCTTGTGCTTGTATAGTTGAATATGGTCTGGGGAGCAACAATCTTATCTGGAGTCAGGTATGGTACTTAGGCGCTTAAGCCACCTCTTACCATGACGCAATGGTACACCATGATGCAATGACAATCCATAAGTGGCTCGGAGGATAGTCGATAAGGCAAATAGTATTGACGTAACATTTGCTTAAGCTTGGAAGGAAGTAATATGGTTTTGTCCACATGTATAGAACCGGTCGAATTAAACAATGTGATGGACTAAGATTAGCGAAGCTGTGTAACGGCTGTAAACTCTAAATAAGATTATTTTCTTTTTTAGTTAGATATATGAGATATAAGTATTTGGGCTGCTTATATTAACCCCCTGGGCAATTGCTGTTACTCAGGACCCCAAATTCTAGAAGTTTGTTTCGAGTATGAATGCTCTCGTGTTATCTATTTTACTTTATTTAAAAGATAATAACTTGTTGTTTATTGCATTGCATTAGTGAAGCATGTGCACCATCTCGTATGTGCTTATGTTGCTATCGTACTGGGCTTTGGCTCATTGTTGTTATCTTTCCAGGTGATGATGATGGTGATGTTGATGATGATGACTGAATTAGGTTATGGGACAACTTTGAAGATTTAGATGATGAGTGAAGTGGATTAAGATTGTTGTTGTATTTTATTTTTTTGTTTAAGAACTAGATTTATACCTTTTGAACCTTATATTTTCTATAAGGGGCTGCTTATAACCAATAAGAAAGGTATATGAGATACCTAATGGTATAATTTGTTTTAAAGATTGGTTACTCAAGAGAATAGCTCATAGTTTTGTTTGTGAGAAAGTTGATCTACTCGTGTGAGTAGAAATTAGAAATGTTTTTATAAAGTTTGTTTTATCGTTATAAATTTGTTTGTCTTCAAAATCTAACTAAACAATTTCATAATTTAAAACCAGCTAGCAAATATTTATGATAAACATATCTTTTAAGGAAGTCTGAGCGTGTAATACTTGAGGTATTATACATGGCGACTGTAGATGCTCAGACCTTGTTTCGGGCATTACAGTTTATGTACTAAATTAATCAATTTTAAACTTAAGGTGCCTAATTATATTTTTTAAAAGTTGATGTATCATTTATAATAATAACCCAAATATATATATGACATGAATATATATTATAATAATTTTCATATTGCTTGCAAAAAGCGGGTATAGGGCCTATGGCCACTCCATTATGTTGAGATATTTGTCTTTTTAACTATTGGTTTCAATTTTTTTTAATGTAAATATTAATCATATAAAAATAACTGTATAAATACCCTCACACACATACCTTTTATGTGAAATAAAAATTGTAGGTTTAAAATGTGATTTAAAATGATGTATATTTTTTAAAATCACAAATAATAAATATGAATTTAAATTTGCTTTTAGAAGCTATATTTATTGTGTACAATTTTGTAATGAAATTATGATTCTACATTAGTAATATTATAATTGATTTTATATAACTTAAATTTTATTATTTTTTAATTAGTTTGATACGGATGTGATGGGTTGAGTTCGAACTGTGACCTGACCGACCCAATCACGAGGGATCCACGATGGACTTGGCCTATTGGGTCTAGGTTTGGCCTATAGGTGGACCCACATAAGAATCGGTTAGAGTCATGGACCCAACAAGTCTATTCGGTTCAAGTGACAAACATTAAAAAGAGAAAATTTAATAAAAATTAAATAAATTTAAAGTAAAAGGCAATGTAAAATTTTATAAAGTAGATAATATTAAATGTTTATATTATTTTCCTTATGAATAGAAATTATTTTTATCTTGTTTTTAGTTCAAATCTAGTAAAAGTTAAGTATTAATAACCTGGACTAGATTGAGAAGAGTTATGGCTTGCAAAACAGAATATGGTTAGTGGCATATCAGGGTTAGGTCCAACGTGGCCACTCCGATACTTAACTCAGTGAACATATTAATTCATAGATAAATTATGAATGTAAGAGACACTCTAAGACATTACCGTCCCCATAAAGGGAATCAGGTTACTTATAATTGGATAAGCTTAGCAGTTGAGTACATCATGGGATCATGGGAGAGTAGGCGGTTGGCGACAATTACAATAGATGTGGGGTAGACCCTCTGATTCAATTTCGTGTAAGTCAAGCCCGATGGAGGAGAGCATATCAAGAGATATCGAGCGTGGTGTTGTTCGATAAGGTTGTAAATGAGTTGAGATGATATAGTATCAAGCTTGAACTTGACTCGAATGAGAAAACTCGAAACTCAAACTTAAACGGTTTTAATTTTTAAACTTGAACTTGATTTGAACTGATACTTGATGAGCTTAAGGTTGACTCGATTAGACTCAATTATTTTTATAAAAATTAATTAGATTGAAAAATAAGTTGAAATTTGGGAATGAAATAAAGTTTTTAGTTGACTTGCTCTTAAAATATAGTAAATGTGGACCATTAGATATAAATGAAGGGAAAAAAAAGTTGGAATTTGGGAATAAAATAAAGTTTTTAGTTGACTTGCTCATAAATATAGTAAATGTAGATCATTAGATACAAAGTACGAAAAGAAAAGAAGGAATGAAAGTAGGATTTTTTTTTTTTTTTTTTTTTGCCAACAATGAAGTGGGGTTTAAAAGAGGGAAAAGCACAACTTTTATAAATTTTTTAATAAAAAATCTAAAAAGCTCGATTAGACTTGCGAGCTACTCAAATTGAGTATTTTAAACTTGAGCTCTTTGAGTTATTACTGAGTCAAACTTGAGTAGTTTGTAAATAAGCTCGACTTGTTTATAATCCTATCGATTGGTGCTAAAGGCGTCAGTCAAATGCTGAGCCAAGGTGATGGGTGCCCTATTAAGGCCTCAAATTCTTGTTAGCATGGACCAGGCCTTAACCCAAAAGTCGGCCCAATTGGCTCATGTGTTGGACTCAGCTTAGAGGCATATGTTCTAGATTGGATTATCAACATATCTATTCATAGTGTTGTTATTGACAAAAAACATAATAAATATAATTAAAAAATATGTGTGTTTATCTTATATAGATTATCTACATGAGAGCAATCCCACTTCTAATCAAGTGAGAAATTTTCTCTTTTTGTAACGTTTCGTGAGGATTACTTCAGTCCTATATAACTATTATTTTAAGTCAAATGAGATGTACTAGTGTATAAATAGAAGTATATTCTTGATAATTTCATACGAAAATGAGCTAAAAATTATAATATGCTGAAACCAACTTTTATTTTAAGTTTAAAGTTTTGTTTTAAATACAAAATTTCTTTTAATACATTTAAAAAAAATAGACGGTTGGAACCGGTCCAGGGCTCAGGACCGACATCATCCCTTGGTGTGGCGGTTCCATGTTGGGTAAAAAGCTTGTCGGAGGTGATATTGTCGTCTAAAGCTGTCCAAGTTCAATGTGGTAAACCCTGAATACTTGAAGGCCAGTTTTTGAAATCGTATCCTTCTTCACCGTTGATTCCTCGTTGATTTTCCATGTGCTCTATGGAAAAGGAAAAGAAAAAAATGCATATTAAAAGAAAAAAGGTGAATTAATTTGAAGTATGATTTGTGTTTTAATATTTTTATAAATAAATGATTTGAGTTTTGATTTTTGATAAATATATAATATTTATTTTAATATTTTGATAATCAAATGACCTGATTTTTATTTTTAATAAATACACGATCTATATTTTGTGCTTTTGCAAATAAGTGATATGGGTTTTGACTTTTGACAAATACATTACTTATTTTGTGACTTTGTGTTAACACTATTGTTAAATTGATTTAATCAACCAATGAAAAAAAGCTATGACCTAATCTATTATTAATAGAAAGTGATAAAATATAGGTTATATATTTATTAAAAGTCAAAGCTCAAGTCATTATTTGCAAAAGTACAAAACATCGGTAATGTATTTGTCAAAAATAAAACTCAGGTCATTTGCTAGTCAAAATATCAAAATAAGTTATATTTGTTAAAAATCAAAACTCAAATCACTTATTTATAAAAATAATAAAACACACGTTATATTTTTGTAATTAACCCAAAAAAAAATTTACAAAATATATAGTTGAATATGGAACCTTAAATCATGTTTTCATCGTACAATTTCAATATATTAATATCACAGTATATAAAACCAATTTCACTTAAGTAATACGACACTTCTTTCAAGCTTTCACCTGTCCAACACTAGAAATTGGTTTCCAAATTCCAATGAGCAAAGAGACTTCTTTGCAAATTATACACATACATATATTGGTATCTAGATTTTGTACAAATATTCAGTTTGGTTTCTCAATTCTATTCAATCAAACCTTTTGTGGCTTTTTTAAAGAAATTATTTCTTATTTAGAATCCTCATTGATAATAATTATTTAAAATTCAAATTAAAAATAATTACCAATATATAGCACTAATTGCAATAGTGCCATGAGATACAAAATTTTCATATACTGTATGTATATCGTGTGTCTAGGCATGATATACCTAACGGGCTATAGGGCGCTTAAAACCACCTTAGGGAATCTTAGGTGCCATAACAAGTTTTTAGGGTAGGAAAATAAACTGCCCTATAAAAGCTATATACGTAATAAATACTATATCTCGTCTTGCAAATGTGATTTAACCACAGTACAAAAACTTTGTACCCGTGTTACATACTTAAAAAATGTGTATCATGTATTATAAACACGATTTTATAATTGATATTTGTAATTTTTTAGTTGACCTATATTTTGGTAATTTTTTTTAATTACGGTGGACATGTTGTTCACTTCAATTTTTACTATATCACTACCACTATTATCTATCAGTATTAGACGATATTAGGATAAGTAGTAAAAATTCAAAGATTATTATCTATTCCAAGCTAGCAAACAGAGTAAATGGTGTTGAAGAGATAATAAAAATAGTTACAAAAAGTTTAATTAAGTATTAAATTGATCATTTCAAAGTTCAAGTACCAAATTGAATTTTTGTACAAAGATTAGGTACTAAATTTGGCATTACCCACAAATATATATATATATATATATATATAAGAAATCACACTAGTTTGTTAGCACCACGACAAGACCATTGTTCTTCACAGAGACCAAGCAAGTCTCTAGAATAATAGAAAACACATACCACAAAGATTTTCCTAACATTTACATATATTAATAGAATAATGCTTCTAAGATTTTGGATATATTTTTCATCACTTTTATTTTTTTCTAAAATTAGATGAAGATCAATTGTAGTTTTAGTAATCCATGTAAGCAATGTTAATTAAAAATAGTAGAGAAATACTTGGGTTTGAAAATGAATCAAGTTGATTCATAAATAACTCGAGTTCAATTTAATGTTTACTCAAGTTTGATTTGAGAATAGTTGAATAAAACTTAAACTCAAGTTACTCAAGTAGTTTACCGAGGTGAGCCTGAGCTCTTTATGTTTAGCTCGATTAGTTTGCAATCCTAATTGAACTCTATGGAGCTCGACTCATATATAAATGTTAATTGATTTTAAATCAAGTTTGTGTATTAATATTATTTTAATTAGAATTAAAATTACATTATTTAATAAATCGAGTCTAAATGAGATTAATCGAGTCAAGCTTGAGATTGTATAGTGTTATTTCGAGTTAAACTCGAGTTTAAAATCTTAAGCTCGGTCAAACTCGGATTGATGTCAAGCTTTGAAATTGCAAGTCAATCTCGAACTTGAATTCATCCGAAATATCCTAAAGTAATTATATTTAATCAAACACCATATATGTTTTGCTTGTTTAGTGTATGAATTTGTTGTGTATGAGTTTGTTAGGAATAGTATAATTAGTAATTTGTATTTGTTGGTATGACAAGTATTACAAAAAAATTTAATGTGTGAGTTAATGCTTATGTCATCAAAGTTGTATAGATGAAGCTTATTTCTTCTAGTAAAATATCCAAGCCCAACTTTTAGCAAGTGAAACCCAAGCCTATACACCAATATAAGCCCATGTGTTAAGCCTTCTTCTCAATTCTTCCTATGCATAAAAAGTCAAAATCTGCTTTTACAATAATAGTCAAGATAATTGCAAGTGAAACTTGCCCCTTAAAAAACAAAATTCAACTGAAAAACAAATCCTTTTCCCCACCCCTTCATCAAGCAAGAAAATCCTCCATCATTTTGATTAAGTTTTCTTTCAAACTTCACCAAAAATCTCTTCAAGACTCTAATGACAAATAAAGTCCACCTAAGGTAAAGTTTTATTACTTTTTTTAGTCATTTATTACTTGTTTCTTTCATGTAAGATAATTCTTATATGTGTGAGTTTTAGTGAATTTAAGATAAAATTAGGAACTAAGATGATTCTTAGGCTTAAATGAATCATTAGAACTTGTAAGAGCAGATTTATGAAGTTTGTTTTGAATGTTTTGATGAATAAGTGATTTTTAAGGTTTACATGTTATATTAGTATTGAGAAATAAAGTTGTTGAAGTTGCGGATGAAAGAGTAATTGGGTTATTTGTATATGAATGTGTAATGTGTGAATATAGACCTTTGATACTCTATGTTAATTCTATATTTTGAATTGGAAGTGTTTGGGTTAGTTTGAGAAGGATAAGTTCACGATTATAAAATAGGGGAAAAATTGGAAAATAATTGAGGTTTGAATCATAGGCATGATGGTGGGTGTGGTTGCCTCGGGTTGTTTTATAAATTTTTGAACCCCATTATCACGAGTGATCATAATGATCACAAGTTATTGGACGAACACGGGCATGAGATGACCTGTGACGGTCAATTACGGGCGTGATCGTCTCTGTGGTAGAAACTGAGCAAAAATTTTTCAAAACAATCTAGGTTTGATTTTTGGTCGCAATACTATCACAACCATGGTTAAGGGCGTGATCTTCTCTTATCTTGTTGTTTTCTTTAATCACGAGCATGGCATAGCCTTTGGTAAGCTCGGTTTGGAAATTTTAGGTAATCACGGGCGTGATTCAATCTGTGACAACTTTTTTTGTTTTGAGAATATCATGGGTGCGATTTTATGCTTGATTTGGAATCACGATCGTGATTGCTCTGATCCCATGTTTCGCCCTATTTTAAAAACAAAATAAAATAAAAGTAATGGAATGTGTAATATGTATATATGTATAAATCCTAAGTTATGTATTGATACGAGATATCAATTAAGTTTGATAAGGTGTTGAGGACTTAACACTCAATTATGGTTTGATGTTAAACCTTATATGAATGATTTCTTTTTAATAGATTCCTCTACTCAGTTGTGTTTATCTATTGGTTCATTATCAAATATAATTCTTTCAGGTACGCAATAACTTGATTGTTCGTGATAGGATGGACATATTTGAATCGATTATAAACAAAGATGGCCTAAAAATGTTTGAATTGTTTTTGTGTGTCTCGTTTAATTTGGTCCAAGAAGCGAAAACTCTGTTTGGTGATACCAACATGGTAGTTAGGTGCTTAAGCCACCTCCTTGTCATGATGCAATAACAATCTATAAGTGGTTTAGTTGGTAGTTGATAGGGGTAACAATATTGGTATAACATTTACTTTTTCTTAAAAGGAAATGACATGATTTAGTTCACGTTTATGGGACCAATTGAATTAAGTGATATTATGGATTAAGTTTATTAAAGATAAGAAATGGCTATGAACCCTAGATAAAACTATTATCTTTGTAGATGTTCCTATAAGAGATACATGTATTTAGATTGCCTATATTAACCCCCCAAGCAACTGCTGATACTCAAGACCCCCAGTTTCCCATAGGCTTATTATCGAAGTTTGAATACTCTAATATTGATTGTTAAACCTAATTATTGAAATATAACTTAATGGTTGTTGCATTGCATTGGTCTAAGAACGTATGCCACTTTGTATTTATTTGTGTTGTTGTATACTAGGCCTTCAGCTTACGTTTTCTATTACAAGTGTTGATGAAGATGATTATTATGATCAAATAGGTTACAACATAGACTTTGAGGAATTCCTTGACGAGTGGGATGACTAGGAGCCATGTCCTTGTGTTGGATATTTTTGTGATAGACTAGGAAAATGTTTTTCTAAAATGATGTAATTTTCATTTAGTTGAAGACTTAATTAAGACTTTTCCCAACTTCATGTAATTTTTGTTAAAGGCTTAATTATAAGCTTTTGATTTTAATATCATGTATTAATTGTATTTATATATTTTGAGACAAAATAACCCTTGTAATCTTTTGAAGTACTAACTTGAGTGGTACTAATGATGTAATACTACACACACACACACACACACACACATACATAGTTTTACTCTTAATGAGTAGCTTTTGTAATTGTGTTTAAGGTACATTTGAACAAACAATCAACATGAATGTTATCTTTAACGGAAGCCTTCCGTGTAATACTTCAGTATTGCACGTGGCTGGGCTGTGCATGCCTTGTTTTAGGTTCGAGACATGACAGTTCCAAAATGGTATCAAAGCATAACGTTTGTGTGACTGTTTGTCTAAATGTGATAGATTAGGAGTTAACCTTACCTTAATTGCGGTGGGATTAGTATAGGAAAAGCTTAGGTTTGATTGAATGATGTGTTTTATTTGTTTGATTGCCTTGGTCAATATTGAAATAAATTTAATAGCAATAATGCATGGTTTGATCTATATGTCATGAATGTATTGTGTGTTTGTACTAAAGATGGATAAATCTCTTAGAAATACTAGATAACAGACAAAATGAGAAAATATGCTGCCTCTAGCTCCTCAATTGTCTACCCCAACATCTACTCCATCATTTGATCCAATTTCAATCGCTACTCCTCTACTGCTTCAGCATTTGCATTATAAATTCCGCAACCCTAACAAATGCCACCTTTTTTTCCAATGCCATAGGTACCTATGGAAGATACAAGTAAGATGTGTGCTATGTTCAGGGACATGTTTTCTATGATGTAACAATACCAACAGATGATGTACCAATAACAGTAATAGTTTATCCAATAGTATTCTTTATAGGTTGTTAAATAAGGAGAAAATATGCAAGCGGGTGAGCATAATCATCAAGTAAAATTGTATGATTTTGTTAGATTAGTACCCAACTTTGATGGAACTGTTTCAAATATAACTATTGCTGAGAGTTGGATAAAAGAGTTAAAAAAAACCTTTGGTGCATGTGATATATCAAAAGATAGAAACAATAACCTAGCAATTTACATGTTAAAAAAAGAAGCTTACAATTGGTGGAGATTAGCAAGTGAAAATTTGCCAAGACCGATTGCTTGGTCAGATTTGAGGATATGTTCTTTGTGCAATACTTCCCTGTTGCATTTAGAGGACAAATGATCTCTGATTAGTTGAGTCTACGACAAAGCAATAAGACCATTGATCATCAACATTTCCTTTGTGCAATACTTCCCCGTTTTACTTGTAATCAAGAGGGACATAGAGCTTCAGAGTGTAAGAATCCGTACTCCAACAAATCTTCTGTGCTTACTGTAAATAGTGGGGACATCATATAGCCGATTGTAAGGAAAAACCCAATAATGGTAGGCCTAATTCAAGAAAAGGAAAAACGAAAACTGGAGTGTTTGCTCTCCAACAATGTGAAGAAAGTCCTTAAGTGGATAATTGGTAGGTACCTTATTAATTTCAAAACGACATGCTTATGCCTTGATAGATATAAGAGCTACACATACATGCATATCAAAGAAGTTTATGAATGATTGTGATTTTGTTCATGAAATATTGTCTACTCATGTGATGTGTATTAGTACCCCTATTGGTGTGAAATCTAAGAAAACGTGTGTCTGTGGAAATGTTGATGTATTGATTTCCAATGTGAATATGCCGATTGATATGCTAGTTTTATCTATGATTGATTTTGATGTGATTTTGGGCATGAATTGGTTAAATCTATATAAAGTTACTATAGATAGTAATAAAGCGAAATTAAGTTTTGATTTAGAAAATGGAAAATTCACTTATGTACTTGAAAGGCAAAGATCGATAAGCATGTATTCAACGAAATTGGGGGAAAAATCTATGGTGACTGCTATTAATGTTGAAGAATAGAATGTCCACATGGTACCAGTAGTAAGGGATTTTGCAGATATGTTTCCTGAAGAATTGCCTGGTTTGCCTCCTAATCGAGAAATAGAATTTGGAATTGATGTAATTCCAAAAATGACTCCTATATCAAAATCATTGTATAGAATGGCTCCAACAGAGTTATGAGAATTAAAGAAGAAACAAAAGATTTACAAGAACTTAGTTTTATACGACCCGGTATTTCATTGTTGGGTGCTCCAGTATTATTTGTCAAGAAAAAGGATTGAGAATATGCATTGATTATAGAGAATTAAATTAAGAAACCATAAAGAACAAGTATCATCTACCAAGGATTGATGACTTGCTTGATCAATTGAAAGGTGCAAGAATTTTCTAAGATTAATTTGGGGTCTGGATATTATTAGTTGAAGATTAAATCTCAAGACATGCTAAAAGCTACATTTCATACGAGGTACGGGCATTTTGAGTTTTTAGTCATGCTTTTTGGGGTGACAAATGCTCCAGCAGCTTTTATGGATCTCAAGAATTATGAATTTAAGGATTATCTTGATGCATTTGTGATTGTGTTTATTGACGATATCCTAGTGTATTCTTGAGATATTAAGGAACATGAAGAACATTTGAAATTAGTTTTGCAAAGATTAAGGAAAAGAAATTATACGCAAAATTCAACAAGTATAAGTTTTGGCTTGAGGAAATAACTTTCTTAGGACATGTGATCTTTGAAGAAGGTGTGTCAGTGGATCTAGTGAAAGTCAATGGTTGTAATGGATTGGCAAAGACCAACAAACGTCATAGAGGTACGAAGTTTTCTTGGGTTAGCCAGATACTAAAGAAGATTTGTCCAAGGATTTTCAAAGATTCCGTCTCCAATGATGAGATTGACTCAAAAGAATATAAGATTTGTGTGGGATGACAATATGGAGTTTCCAAGAATTAAAGAAAAGATTGGTATCAGCTTCTATATTAGCTTTACCAACTAGTGGAAAGGAGTTTGTAATTTATAGTGACGCCCAATTCGAGAACCTGGATGTATTTCAACGCATGATGGTAGGATAATTGCCTATGCATCAAGACAACTGAAACCACATGAAAAGCAGTATGTAGTCCATGATTTAGAGCTTGCTGCAATAATATTAGCTTTGAAGCTATGAATGCATTATATGTTTGGTGAGAAATGTAAGATATATACGAATCATAAGAACTTGAAGTATATCTTCACTCAAAAGGAATTAAATATGAGACAGAGACAATGGTTAGAGTTTATAAAGATTATGATGTTAAGATCTTGTATCACCCGAGAAAAGCAAATATAGTTGCAGATGCGTTAAGTAGAAAGAGCCAAATGAATATAGCAACCATGAATACTAGAAGATTTCTAAAGAATAAATGTTGAAGTGACTTTGAATAGAGTTGATGTTATGCTTGCAAGTTTGAGCCTACAACCAACAATAATTGAGTAAATTAAACAAGGTTAGAAAGAAGATTTAAGGAGAAAAGCCAATATGCTATTCAGAATTGGAAAAGAAAAGAGTTAAGACTTGATGATGAAGGTATCATTAGATTTGGGAATCAATATCTGTGCCAATGATTAAAGATTTGAGGAAAGAGATCATAAAGAGGATCATGCATCAACTTATTCCATACAACCGGGAAGTACTAAAATATATAAAGACTTGAAGAAAATCTACTAGTAGGATAACATGAAGCGTGATGTGGTTGATTATGTATCAAAGTGTTTGACATGTCAACAAATAAGAATTAAGCATCAAAGACCTAATGGTGAGTTACAACCTTTTATCCATTCTAGAATATTACAATGGATTTCATGACCACATTGCCAAAGATACTGGCTAAAAATGAAGTGATGTGGGTAATTGTGGACAGTTGACCAAATCAGCAATATTTATCCTCTAAGGATTGGTTGTTCATTTTAAAAGATGGCAAGATAAATTAGAGAGATAGTAAGACTTCATAGAATACCAGTATCTATTACATCAGATAAAGATACAAGATTTGTGATTGTTTTTGGAAATGTTTGCATGAGGCACTTGGTATTGGACTTCAATTTAGCACTTTTCATCCTCAAACTGATGGGCAATTGGAAAAAATTGTTCAGATTTTAGAGGGTATGTCTAGAGCTTGCGTGTTAGATTGTGGTAGACGATAGGATGACCATTTGCCCATTGGTTGAGTTTGCATATAATAATAGTTATCAAGCAACTATACAAATAGCTCCCTATGAAGCTTTACATGGAAGGAAATGTAGATCTCCTCTACATTGGGACGAAGTAGGTGAGAGAGCTTTGATTGGTCCGAATCTAGTGTAACAAGCAATAGACAATATTCAAGTTGTTAAACAAAGAATGAATGTAACGCCATACAAAAGCTATGTGGATATGAGATGAAGGCCACTTGAGTTCGAGATTGGTAACCATGTATTTCTCAAGGTATCTCCAACTAAAGAGGTGTTCAGGTTCGAAGTAAAAAGAAAGCTAATTCCAAGATATGTTGGCCTGTTTGAGATTTAGAGAGAATTGGATAGTTGGCATATAGATTAGCTTTACCTCTAATTTTGGCAAGTTTACATGATGTATTCCATGCATCACAATTAAGAAAGTGTATATCCAATCTGGACTCTATCATTAGCACAAATCAACCAGAATTACAACCAAATTTAACCATAATGGAAAAGTCTATCAAGATTTTAGATCGAATGGGTAGAGTTTTAAGAAGAAAGACAATTCCTTTCATTAAAGTTCAGTGGAGTGCTTAGTCTGAAAGAGAAGCTACAAGGGAAACGGAGAGTTCTATAAGACAAAGTATTCTGAGCTTTTTTATCAGTAAGGCAAGGTAAGTTTTGGAGACGAAACTTCTTTAAGGAGGGAGGAATAAAACATCTTAAACTAATTATACTTAATCAAATTGAACATATGTTTTGCTTCTTTAGTGTATGAATTTGTTATGAATAGTGTACTTAATAATTTCTATATGTTGGTATGACAACCATTACAGAAAAATTAATGTGTAAATTAATGTTTTTGTCATCAAAGTTGTATAAATGAAGCTTATTTCTTCTAGTAAAAATATAAGCTCAACTTTTAGCTAGTGAAACCCAAGCCCATACACCATCATAGCCCATGTTTTGAGCCTTCTTCTTAATTTTCCTATGCATCAAAAGTCAAAATTGCTTTTACAATAATAATCAAGATAATTACAAGTGAAACTTGCCAAAAAACAAAAAAAAATCAACTCTAAAACAAACCCTTTCCACTGCTCCTTCATCAAGTAAGAAAATCCTCCATCTTTTTTATCAAGTTTTCTTTCAAACTTCACCAAAAACCTCTTCAAGACTTTAATTACAAAACAAGTCCACCTAAGGTAAATTTTTATTAGCTTTTCTAGTCATTTTATTACTTGTTTCTTCCATGTAAGGTAATTCTTATATGTATGAGTTTTAGTGAGTTTAAGATAAATTAGGAACTAAAATGATTATTAGGCTTAGATAAATCATCAAAACTTGTGAAAGTAGATTTATGAAGTTTGTTTTGAATGTTTTGATGAATAAGTGATTGTATGGTTTACGTGTTGTATTAATATTAAGAATGAAGTTATTGAAGTTGTGGATGAAAGAGTAGTTGGGTTGTTTGTATGAATGTGTCATCAATGAATATGAACCTTCGATACTCAATGTTAAGTCTATATGTCGAATTAGAAGTGTTTGAGTTAGTTTAAGAAGGATAAGTCATGATTTTAAAATAAGGGAAAAACTAAAATTAAGTAGGGTTTGAATCACAAGTGTGATGATAGGTGTGGTAGCCTCGGGTTGTTTTAAAAATTTTTCGAATCTCATTATCACGGATGATCATACTCATGATCATCATTGATTACAAGTTTTTGGGCGATTACAGGCATGATATGACCTATGATTGTCAATCATGGACGTGATATTGCTTGTGGTAGAAACTGAGCAAAATTTTTTTAAAACAATCAAGGGCTTGATTTTTGCCGTGATCCTATCATGGCCATGATTGAGGGCGTGATCTTCTCTTATCTTGTTGTTTCCCTTATTCACAAGCATGACATAGCCTTTAGTAGGCTCAGGTTGGAAAATTTTAGTAATCACGAGCGTGATTCAATCTATGATAACTTTTGTTTTGAGAATTTGTACAATCACAGCATGATTGTATTCATGATGTGGAATCATGGTCTTAATCGGTTATGATCAGTCTGATCACCTGTTTTGTCCTGTTTTAAAAATAAAATAAAAATAATGGAATGTATTATATGTATATATGTATAAATCCTAATTTATGCATTGATATGAGATATCAATCAAGATTGATAGGTGATTGAGGACTTAATACTCAATTATGGTTTGATTTTAAACCTTAAATGAATGATTTTTTTTAATAGATTCCTCTACTCAGTTGAGTTTATCTATTGGTTTGTTATTAGATATACTAGTTCTTTCAAGTACACAATAACTTGATTGTTGATTGATAGAATAGGCATCTTTGAATTGATTATAAATGAAGATGGCCTAAAAATGTTTGAATTTTTTGTGTGTGTGCCATTTAATCCAGTCCAAAAGCAACAACCCTATTTGGTGATACCAACATGGTAGTTAGGCACTTAGGTTGCCTCCTTATCATAATGCAATGACAATCTATAAGTGGCTCAGTAGGTAGTTGATAGTGGTAACAATATTGGTATAACGTTTACTTATTCTTAAAAGGATATAATATGATTTAGTTCACGTTTATAGGACCGGTTGAACTAAATGATATATGGATTAAGTTAAGTAAAGATGAGAAATGACTGTGAATCCTATATGAAACTATTATCTTTGTAGATGTTCCTATAGGATATATATATATATATATATATATATTTAGGCTGTTTATATCGACCCCTGAGCACCTACTGAGACTCAGGACCCTAGTTTCTCATTAGCTTGTTATTAGAGTTTGAATATTCCAATGTTGATTGTTATACCTAATTATTGAAATATAACTTAATGGTTGTTGCATTGCATTAGTCTAAGAATGTATGCCACTTTGTATTTGTTTGTATGTATGCTAGGCTTTCAACTTACAGTTTCTATTACAGGTATTGATGAAGATGATTATTATGATCAAATGGGTTACGTCATAGACTTTGAGGAATTCCTTGAATGGGATGTCTAGGATCCATGTCCTTGTGTTGGTATTCCGTAATAGACTAGGAAAATGTTTTTTTTTTTTTTTCTAAAATGATGTAATTTTCCTTTAGTTGTAGACTTAAGAACTTTCCCAACTTTATGTAATTTTTGTTAAAGACTTAATTCTAAGCTTTGGTTTGTATTATGTATTAAGTGTATTTTTATATTTTGAAACAGCATAACCCTTGTAATCTTTTGAAGTACCAACTTAAGTGGTACTAATGATGTAATGGTATCTATATATATAATGTGTTTAAGATATATTTGAACAAACAATTGATATGAACGATATCTTCAATGAAAGCTTTCTATGTAATGCTTCAGCATTGCATGTGGCTGGATTGTGCATGCCCGGTTTTAGGTTTGGGGCGTGACATTAGCACTATATCGTCTCAACTCAACTTTTTTATAGTCATATGTATACTTGTACATATGGAAAATCAAATACAACAATCATATAAAAGTAGAGAATAATAATATAGAAGATACATACGATTCATAATTAATATATAAATTTAAGCAATTGAATTGTCATTCTTTTGCTTGCAATGAAAATGAAAAAGAAAATGAAAATCAACTTTAGAAGAGGCGACAAAGATTAAAGTCAATATAAATAAATAAATAAATAAATGGACCCTTAACCCTTGTTTATATTATATTTTTTTGCGAGTCCCTTCTCGTGCTAATTCAAAATGTCTACGTAATCAATTATAAAAGGGATACTCTTACTTCTATCTGAATTAAATAAAAATATAATATATATATATATATATATATATATATATATATGATTAAATGAATTATAATCACGGGATTTAGAATGGGACATAATTTCATTTACTAGTCAGTTCTAATGAGCAGTCTCGAGTCAAATGTTGGGAAAAAAATTTGAGACAAATCGTAACACTAAATAGATAAAAAATGGATTTGTTCAATATTTTTTGAAAAAAAACTTTCAAAAAAAATGCGCATTACTCGGAAACATTTTGCGGCCATGCGCTCGTTTCTCTTGTCATTGTAAAAGTCATTTATTATCCATTAATAAACTTTTGAAATTTCTTTGGTTATAGTCTCTTAATAGCAACTTAATAACTATATAACATAATCATCGATTTAGAATCTCTTACTTAAATAGATATCTATAACTAAGAAATTTTAAAGGGAATTTATCTAAGGTCTTTGAATAGAATTCTCTCAAAAGCTTCTCAAAAGCATAAGTCATACCTAGACGGAAAGGGTAGTCTTGGGTGCAAAAACAATGAACCTACAATATGAAAAATATGCTGAGAGGTAAGCATAATTAGTTTAGTGAGATGATTCCTTACACAAACATACCTATAACAAAACAATGAAATAAGTCCATTAGCAAACATATGAGATACAACATCCACATGATCAAACAAATATATATGACTATCCGGATACGTATGTAGAATTGATTTACATTCTCCATATCAAGGATTATGGAATGCTTTGAATGGGTCCAATGATCATATTGCACACACGTCTTTAGGTTTCAAACAACCGTATATTAGTCCTTAGGTCTTCCTTACCCAAAGCAATCGATCCGACTCAGCTACATCATGAGGTCGTATTCCCCAAACATCTTAATTTCTTAAGATGTAGTTAGGCAACTTACTTTTCTAGTCCCTCGTAGAGGAGTAGTAGCAAAATGTGAATGTGAATCACTGAATGATATGCATGATCAATTTAGTTATAAGGAATTACCAATCCACAATTAATCTCATTTAAGACGATCAATCAATGTTCTCACACATAGCATCATATATAGAGACAATTTAAATTAATCAACTAATCAAGTTCCGATATGCTTATCGTTCATTGATCACACATAATGAATTACATACATAATTCTCATGATAATCCCACATGTATACCAATTTTATCTTTTCCTAAAATCTAGCGCTATACTCTACAAGCACATGCACAAATACATAAAACGTAAATGGAAACTCACTCAACCATGGCGATCGCTATCAATCAAGTAATCCTTAAGAAAGTGAATGTCACGCCCTAAAGGATACCCTAGGTGTGGTAGTCCTCCACATACAGTGTTAAAGCTTAAAAATGAATTCTCGAAGTCATGCGAAAGCTTCAACACCATATGTAAGGCGTTTATCATAACAATAAGAGACACCGGTGGAATGTGTAGTTCGAGATAGTATATAGTATACAAGAAATCTAGATTATATCTAACTTCAACATTATAGGAATATGGTCCCTACATCATCTTTGCGGCATTTCACCGATAAATCTCCAAAGAAAAAAATACCAACTTAGTCTTTCACATAAAGAAACAATACTAGAACCTAAAGATTTTAAAAGAAATCTATCCTAAGATCTTCAAAAGGATTTCCTCCAAAAGCTTCCTAAAATATATTCACTTAGGTATATGAAGTCCTCAGCAAAAGAGATATCGGTCATGTGTCAACAAAAGTCTATTGTGGTATAAGCTCAACTAACTTAATGAGAATATTCCTGGATTAACATACTTGTATCAATAAATTCAAACAAGTTATTAAACAAGCATATGAATGCATCACGCAAGTGAACAAGCAATACATATGATCTATCAGAAATAATATGTTTGAATGGATTTACCATTCCATTCGGAGTTAGGTGTTTCAGGCTCTTTAAAACCCATCTTTGAAATCCAACTTTGTAGTTTATTTCCGGCTTTTGCTTGCCCATCCTGAAATAGTTCTTTCGGGCTCCTATTCTTCTATCTTTAAATAGTTCTTTTGGGCTCCTATTTGTCCATTTTGTAGACTTACGGGTTCTCGCAAACCCCATGACTATATTCTTGTCCCATCGAGCATAGTAGCTAATGAAATTAGGCTAACTATGTGATATGCATGAATCAATTAATATAACTCTTAATATGTAGTTAAGATAATTTAAAGACAATCATAGAATTTACAAACACTCCATCATGATAGTAAAACACAATTTAATTAACAACAATTCATGCCTTGATATGCTTAGTATACTTTCAACCGATATTATCATGCATAATCCATTTTCATCTTTTCTTACTTGTAGTGCTTCTAGCTACAAGCACAAACAAGTACGTAAAAGTAGGAGATAAACTCACTTGGTCATCCATGCTAAAATTCTTTACTCATAATAGTCCTCCGAATACGGATCCTCCCAAGCTTTGTTATCTAAACGAAAGAAATACCTAGAATGAGTATTTCATGGAAGTTCTACTTAAACTTTTTAATTCTATTCTAGTATTTGCATTAAAATTCGGATATGAAGAAATATCAATTTAAAATGACCATAACTTACTTATTTTAACTCGGAATTTCGCATATTATATATCTATTTCTACCTACTCGAAAAGATCTATCTATTTCTAAGGTTATTTTTGTCATAAAAAGCCATTTGGGTTGCAAAACACCACTGTATAGAATAGCCACGATTTTCCTAGCTTTTAAAAATACAAATTTTCCAACTTTCATTCATCCAAAAACCTTAAACAAATACATGGATATTGGTATAATTGAAAAATCCTTTGAACATATATATATATATATATACTCATATTGTATGCATGATTTTTGTAGTATTGTCTCGATATTAATTTTTCACAAAACAATTTGTCTTTAAAAGTTTTAAAAGATAAAAACTTTGAAAATTTTTCCTTTTTAAATTGCTAGAAGGAAAACTTAAAAATTCTTAGGTTGTTATAAGTGAGTGTTTTTCCTATTATAATTTCATTTCCTAACTTTTCAAAGATAAATTGATTTCCAAAAATTTGGTCCTTTAAGTTATCTACCAATTTTATTTTTAGTGATTGAAAAATGTGGCTTTTAAAAATTTTCTTAAGTCGTTGATGTTGTCTAATATTTGGAGTTATATTAACTGTATATTTTCTCCTCATTTTTATATTCTTCTACTTTTTTAGAAAATAAGTTTACCTTTTTAAAATTTCACTTTCTTGGCAAATTTTTATTTTTCTAAGTTGGTTTCTAAAATAGTGAGTTGATTTGACCTTAATGAGAAACATTTGTTTTATTATTAATATTTATCAAGTGTTGGCATAATCCTTTTAGATAAGTTTATAAGAAAAGCTTTTATAATAAAGAATTATCAACATTAGGATTTAGCAAAATTTTCATTTTAACTTTGAAAAGAGAATAATAATATTAAAAATTAAGTCTTGTAGAAGCTTACTTAGTAAGTGATTTTCAAAGTCTATGATAAATCTATTTAAGTTTTATAAAAGATATGATCGGGTTAACATTATAAGTTTAATGCTAAAAATTATATTTTTATGGAGTATTTAGTTCTGATTTATAAAAGAAATGAGTTCCTTTTATTATTTGAATCCATTACTGATACTTTAAAATTTATGATTAGCTTATCTAATCTTTTGAAAAGAATTTATTAAAAACAATACTTAGATCTTTTGTTAAAAAATACTGTGGTAAGTGCTAAGAAATTTAGTTTACTTTTCTTTATTAACAAAAGAACCCATTTTTTATTTTTATTAAGACAACAACATTTTAATCATGCTTGAATATGATAATGTAGCAATAAAAAAGGGTAAGAATAATACATAATAAGACAGAAAGAAATATAATAAGCATAATAATATGGTCAAGTATTGGGAACTTTAGGTTCATCAAGGTATCCCGATAAAGTATTGGGAGCCTTAGCTTCATTAAGGCTTCTCGAGACTAAGAGTAGACTAGTCCCAAAAGAAAAAGAAAAAGAAAAAGAAAAAGAAAGAAAAGAAAAGGCAATACTAAGAGCAATAATGATAAGAGTAATAATAATGAGCATATTAGTGATGGTTAGTAAGTATTTAGACTCTAAGAAATATATAGATATACATATACTTAATAAATAATATATATATATATAAGGTTAGATTACGAGCATAATAATAACATAATAACAATAATATAATTAGTATTCTTAGCATGTGCAAGAACAAAACATGAATATGTTATTACTTCTATAACTTACATGAGCTTTATGAAACAACACCATGTTCATGCTAAATTACATGACATGGAAAAAATAAATATAGAAGATTTTTACCTAAAGGTATGTATGTGTTGAAGGTGGATGTAAGGATATGTGGGTAGTATTATGTGGTTGATGGTTTTATGTAGAAAAGAATGTTGGAAAGAATTGTTTAGAGAGGATTTTTGGTAAAGAGGATTTGAAGAGTGATTTTGGTAGAGTTTTGTTAAGGTTTAAGAAGTATGTGTAAAAAGTAAAGGAGGAAAGGGGTATTTATAGAGTTTTTGAATGAAAATTAGATGTAATAAAATAAATTAAAAAAGAGGGGGGTTGGGGGGGGAGGTGTTTGTTGGGTTGGGTGGGGGCAGTATCAATTAGAGAGGAGAGAGAGAGTTTTGATTAAATTTTGTATTTTTGTAATGAAAAATAATAATTTGTAAGGTTTGATGTGAACAAAGTTGTATTGGAAATGTAAAAGTGTAAGAATAGATGTGTTGATTGTAAGAAGTAGGTTGTAAGAAAAGGTAGAAATAGTGAAATTGTAATGAATAGTAGAAATAATACTATGAATAGCAGACTAGACAAATAAAATATCGGTAGTAATAAAATAATGCATAAACGAGTTATATATGATATTTTTAGTTATCAAAAAATTATGAAACTGATATTTTTGAAATCCTTGTATAATTATGAGTCTATTGGTGTTATTGGAATATTTTTACTATTTCGGGCACTGGAGCACGTTTTTTGGGAACTGATCCTATTAGGGTTCAAAACAAATCGGATTTTAACAAATTTGATTTTTTCAAGCTATCTTATATTATTTTGAATTATAATCCACCATTAACTTATTTTTATTGTTCACAGGTTTCGAGCATGGGATTGCCGGAGTTGAAACTGCTAGATTATCTTGATCTTAGTTGACTTTTGAAACTCTGGTTTGATTAGGGCTAGGGTTTGTTCCAACTTTACCCTAGAAATTGAGGGGTTTACAGAGAAGGTCTTGGTTTTTATTGCCTAAACAAAAGAAATACCCGAAATGAGTATTTCATCCAAGTTTTACTTAGATTTTCTAATTCTATTTTGTTATTCGTGTCATAATTCGTATTACAAGAATTTTTAGCTTAAAACGGTCATATATTGCTCATTTTAATTCAAAATTTTGCATATTAGTAGTTGTTTTCTACCTACTTATGAAAATCAATCTATTTCTAAGGTTATTTTTAACATTTTAGGTCATTAAAGTTTCAAAAAAGAACATTACATATTTGGTTTACATGTTCTAGCCTTCAATTTTTGTGTTTTTCCAACTTTTACATCACTAAATATCCTCTAGCAAGCATAAGGATAATTATATAGTTGAAAATCATTGATAATTAATTAAACTCATATTATATACATGATTCTAGTGATGTTGTCCCAAAAAGTGATTTTTTCATAAAATAATTTATTTTTAGAGTTCAAAAGGTTAAGTTTACAAAAATCTCTTTTTAAGTTGTTGAAAGAAAACTGAAATTTTTTGTTTGTTGTAAGTGAGTATCTAATTAGTATAACTATCATCTTTATATTTTCTTAACTTCATAAATATGAATTCATTTCTTAAAAATTTGATTCCTTACGAGGTGCACCAATTTTATTTCTAAGTAGATTTTAACTAGTAAGATGATTTTAAGTTTGTCTTAGAAATATTGTTTTGTTCTTAGTGTTTATGAAAATATTTTCATATGCTATATAAATAAGTTTTTTAAAAAAACTTATGTAACAAAGAATTATCAACATTGAAAATTCATGACAAATTTATTTTAACATTTGAAAAGTGTATAGTTGAATAAAGATTCTTAGTCTAAATGAAAATTTTTCCTAAGTGTTGAAAATTAGTTTTCTTGAAAGCTTAGTCTCATTTTTACATGAAAGAAAACAATCCATATTCTTGTTTTGAAAATTTTATTAATACAACAACATCACCACATGACCATGCATGAATATGAACCTAATAGTTATGTTATGAGATAAATAATAAACTTCATGTAGAAAAATACAAGAATAGAAAAATCAAACGAGCAAAATATAAGAATAAGAATACGAAAGTCTTGACTTGGTATGAAGATTTTGTAGAACTTAGAAATAGACAAGTTCCATAAAAAAAATAATAATAAGAAAAGCAAGAAGTTAATTGTGGGAGTCTGACATCTTATCAAGTCTCCCCAAGACTCGAGTATTACCAGTCTCATAAATAAATCAAAGAAGAAATGTATGGAGTCTTAGATTATTTTCAAAGCTCTCGAGACTCAGAATGGACAAGTCCCCTATATGTTTTGACTTGATAGTGTACAAGTCTAAGACTAGAAGTTAACTAGTCTTATTATTTTCATGGAATAAATAAATAAGCAAGGAAATAAAAGCTTAAGTAAGATGTTAGATTAGTGAGCTTTAGACTCTAAAAATATATATACATACTTATACATAATAACATATAGAGAGTTATGTTAGAAGCATGAATATTATTTTAAACATAGAGTTAAACAAGACATGAACAAAATTTTGTTTCTATGATTTCATTCCCTAGCATAAGCTCATGGGGATTTGTTGAAATCATAACATACATGGTGTTCATGTTATGTTTAAATAAGCTAAAGAAAGGTTTAAGTGTTTAGCTAAGATGACGGATGGAAGATGGATGAAGAGAAAAATTTTTGAAAATCACTATGAATGGGAAAAAGAAGCTCACGGTTTAGAGAGGGGAGGGAGACTATTTGTGGAGAAATTTTGCAAAAGTTTTTGTATGTGTTTAAGTGAATGTATAAAGAATGAAGGAAGGAGGGGGTGTCTATAGAGTTTTGGAGTGGAAATTTGTGTGAATTAAATTAAATGAAAAAGAAATAAAACTAGATAGAGAAGAGAGAGAGAGGCATCGATTTTGCATTAAGAGGGGAAGAGGAGATGATTAAAATTTAGTTTTTGTAAAGAAAAGTAAGTAAAGTGTAAGAGAAGTCATGTATAAAGTAATATTGGAAAAGAAAATGTAAAAAATAGGTATGTAGGTTATAAGAGATAGGTGGTAAGAAAAAGTAAAGATAAATGAATATCAATTAATAGTAATTGAATAGTAAGCAAAACAAATCAATTATTGGTAATTAGAAAAATACGCATAAACAAGCTACATTCGGACTATAATCTAAAGTTTACTCATTTTTATTGCTCTAGGGTTTCAAGTGTGGTCTTGCCAGATCAGATCTAGATACTTTAGAACTTAATGTAGAACGAGGTTGACTTTAGAGTTCCAGTTTGATTTTCAGTCCTAGTGTTTACATATAATTATCATAAAATCTAGGGGTTCACACCACCAATACTGGCAATCATGGAACTAACTTCTTTGCACCATTTAGCTAGGAATTTGAGATAGTCCATAGAGTAGGTGGGGATGGCACTGGCTACTGCTTTGACGAGAGTTTCTCTCCTTGCATTTGATAGCAAACATCTTTTCCGGTTCTTGAGTTTATGTCTGATCCTATCTCTGACAAAGCCTAAAGCTTCACTCTTTTTCTTCCCTAAACCATGGTAATCCTAAATACTTGTCTGGGTTTTGTGTGATTGGAATCTCCATGGAATTACATATGTCTTCTTAACTCCTTCTAGGGTGTTTGAGCTAAAAAAGATCTAGATTTCTAAAAATTTGCCATTTGCCTTGAGGCTTTACAATAGTCTTGGATATACTTTTGTACTTGCATATTCTGTAAGGTAGCCTCTGCAAAAAGTAAGAAATCATCAACAAATAAAAGGTAGGAACTCATAGGACACGATCTCCTGATTTTGAGCCCAATGAGTTGATTCCTGCAATAGTGCTTTCTACATTACGTGATAGCACATCAACTACAAGGATGAAGAGATAAGTAGGGATGCAACCAAGTGGGTCTTTATAGAGTACTCGACCCGTCCCGTCCCACTAAAAACCTATAGGGTTTGACCTTATAGGGTCACGGGTCGGGGTTTAGGAAATGATGTTGTGACCCAATATGGTATCAGGTTGGTTCAGGTCATTATTTTGACCCAATGGAAACCCGACCTGTAATATTAAATATAATTTATTTTTTTAAAAAAAAAGTTTAATTTGAATTTGAAAAACAAACCCTAAATGAGATGTAGTTGGAGTTATGACTTCTTAAAGGCTCAAAGTTTCATGCGACCATCACAAGTCAACCTAAAGTCACACCACATCAAAGACTCAAAGCTACTTGCCACCATCATAGGACCAACGTCGTCGCCATCTCAGTCCACTAGACTAAAGAAAACCAGGCCATCTCACAGTTACCACCTCATTAAGACAATCATCAAGCTGAAAAGCCACACAAGTCATCTCACCATCGCCATTTGACTGTCATCGCCTCACCAAGACAACCACTAAGCCAAACAACCACCACATGCCAAATCACCATTGCAACCTCGAACATGCTAAGTCTTGACCAACCCAAGGGTCGACTCATTTGCCAAAGTCTAACTCACGTATTGTTTTTTTTTTTTTTTTGGCAAAAAACTCACCTTCTGTTATTGAATGTTGAAATCTATTAATTTAACATGTTTTTTCTTTTCCATTTTTGGTTTAAAATGTTTGGTTCTTTTGATGAAGCTTTAGTCATTTTGTATGTAAATTTATTTCTTGACTATTGAGTTGTGTTTTGTTGGTGTTGATGGCTTTATAGGTTAATTTATTCTTACTTCAATTCTTAAAAAAGTTTAATGGATGCATGTTATATCTGCCCAGGATTCTGCTTCAGCTTGAAGAAGAACAAAATAATAAAATAAGATAAAGTAGGTTAATATACGGTTTAATGAAGATATATGCATCACTCATTGTTAACTCCACTTGTGAAGGGAAAAAAAAGAGGAAATGTAATCGGGTCGACGGGACAGAGTGGTTCAGGGTCAAAACCCTATAGAGGCAGGTTGGGTATCATAAAAAACCTTATAGGATCACGGGTCGAGTTTGGGAAAACTTTACAGGGAATCGAGATGAGTTCGGGTCTTATATGACCTATTCCAAATCCACCCCAGTTGCATCCCTAGAGATAAGGCCATAGGGGATCACCTTGTCTTAGGCTTCTCGATAGATTAACATAACCTACAGTTTTCCCATTGACAGAAATGTTGTATGATACCATGGTTACACACTTCATGACCCATCTTATCCAGACGTTACAAAAACCAAGTTTTTCTAGCACACCTTTTAGAAAGTCCCACCCAACCCTATCAGATGCCTTATTCATGTCAAGTTTCAAGCCATAGTAGGCCTTCTTACTGCAGTACTTGGTTCAAAGAAAGTGAAAAGCTTCATGGCTATGATGATTTTATCATGGATAACTCTATTTGACATGGAAGCACATTGTGATTCAATACAAGAACCTCTAAAAAAGGTTTCGGCCTATTAACCATAATCCTAGATGATTTTATAGACAAAATTACCAAGACTAATGGACAAAAGTGACTTACATCTTGAGGGGAGGGAACTTTAGGGATAAGCACAATTTTAGTATTGTTAAGAGAGGGAGGGAGAATACTGTGTCAAAGAATGAAATGACCATTTCCACCACACAATTGCCCATAATATGCTAGTAACATTGATAGAAGATACCAGAGCAGTCATCAGGCCTCGGGGCTTTCAAAGCTCCAAGCTAGTAGGCTGTATTCTTGCTTCTTCAAGTGAGACCCTTTGACTTAAGGCAAAGTTCATCTCTAGGTTAACCAAAATTGGGATCGACTCCAGGGCACTCCCCAATCTCTTCCACTACTTGTCTTGAAAAGGTTATTATAGAAGGCTTGAGGTCTTGATGATGTTTTCTTCATTTTTATCCACCTCCCATCCTCCCTTTTGAGTTTGAGTACTTTTGTTCCCTTTTCTTCTCATTAGGGTCGCTTGGTGAAAAAACTTTGTGTTTCTATCCCCCTCCTTCAGCTAGCTAACTCTAGATCTTTGTCTCTAAAACATTTCTTCCCTTTCCCATGGTTGGCCAAGTTATAAGCAAAGATTTTTCCAAGGCCATATCCATGTTCATACCTTTCTCTTGGTTTTCCAACAACTTTTTCTACACCTTTTTTATTTCCTCATTGTTGTTGCAAAAATGTTTTTACTCCACTCCTTGAGTTTTATCCTGCACATCTTAAGTCTAAAACCCAATGGGTAAGGATGGTTTTTCGATGGGGGATGGCTCTAAGCGTCCTCAATGACATTATTGCAGCTCTCAGAAGTTGTCAATATTTGCTCAAATTTGAATTTCTTCTTACCCTTCTTGTCTAAAAAATGAGAATCATTATAAGGGTAACATGGTCTAAGCCTATGAGCTCATTGTGCATGACTTGGCAAGTGGGATGTGTCTGTAACCATTCTGTGAGCCCAAAGCTCTATCTATTCTTTCCAGAACCATACTTTCATTTTCTCTTCTATTGGACCACGTGAACCATGGTCCTTAATAACCTAGATCATTTAAATTTGCATTCATGGTCATAGTGTGGAAGGCCTCCACGAGTTTAGTGCAATGGGGAATGCCTCCAACTTTTCATGGCTATAGAGAATGATCATTAAAATCTCCCACACATACCAAGGTGCTCTCATGTTAGCACCAATTCCTACTAAAGTATCCCACAACTGTTGCACTTGAGGTGGTTAGGATCAACATATATCCATGAGACATGTGCAAAGGCAGAACCATCTGAAAACTTTATTGAAGAATGAATCAAATTCTTACATGCATGCTAAACTAAAACATCCACATCGTTTTTCCACCAAAGTGCATGGCCACCTGATAGGCTAGCTGGTGGTACATAATATTCATTACTGAATTTTAGCATCCTTCTAATCCTAGACAGTCTCCTGGCTTATTGGTCTCCATTAGAAAATGATGCTTGGATTGTGTTTGCGAATGAGGCCCTTTAGGTGTTGAATTGTCAAGGCGGGCCCAAACCTTAGCAGTTCTAGGAGATGATAATCATGGCCTCTATGTGGCTGATTTAGCCAGCCACCACTGCTATCCATAAAGTTTTGTGGTGAGTGATAGGAATTGGGACTAAAGTGCCCATTTGGTTGTTGTCTTGATTTTAGGAGGAGGTATTTTATTGTTTTTTGGCAGTCTCTTACCCTGCTTTCTACCTCTTCTTAGTGAGGAGTGCTTAACTAGGCAGATTGGTTTAAATGTGTCAAATTTCAGTTCCTTCATAGGCCCACTGTCCACCTTCTAGAGGCCGCTTTAGAGTTAAAGCGTTTAGGGTTGAGATTAAGTGGGAGTAGGAGGTATGATAATCTCTTAGGGGTTTGGTGTAGAAGGGGGAGAGCCAGGGAATTCAAAAAATTGTAAGGTTGGCTTTTGGTTAACGAGTGGTGGGTTCTTGGTTATCGGGGAAGGAGACTGGTTGTGATTGGTCTTAATGTGAAAGTACTGGTTTGGTATTTCTTGGCTACTTCTTGTGGTGTTTGGACTTTATTGGACTAATTACCTCATGTTGTGTGGACCCTGGTTTGGGGTTTCACTCGAAAATAGGGTTAGTTGGATGTGTTTTAGGAAGATGTTGGAGATGGTGAATGTTTAAGGGGCTATTGGGAAGAAGGGTTTCATGTGAGGAGACACAAGCTTGGGTATCTTTTTTAAGGGATGGAAGGTAGTGTTTTTGTTGTGTCCAAGGATTTACCTTTATTGAAGCTGGTATAGTGGGAGATATGAAGGCTAGAGACGATTCACTTAGGTTGCCTCCACTGGGGAAATCACTAGAAATGTGTTGCTCGGAGATCCCTCTGCTTCTAAAAAAGGTCTCACAGTAGAGGCTCTAAGGCAAGAGCTAAAGTGTTGGTTTCCATTCTTCGCTTCACAACTTGTGGTTGAATGCCCAAAGCAACCACACTTGAAACAAATATCTAGGAGTTTCTTGTATTTGAATTTAAAAAAATCTATCTATCTTATTCTGGCTCACCCATATACCAGTTTTCACTGGCAATGTCCAGTCAAGATTTACTCTAACCCGAAAAAGCCTCTTATGGCTCCTCCTTTGAGGTTACTAGTTCGTTTTTATCACTTCCCAACCATTGCTCATTTTTAAGGCATTGCCATCAGTCATTGATCCAACTTTAATCCATGAATTTGGAACCATATTAGGAATTTGTCTAAAAGGACATCTTCAATATTTAGATGAGACTCCCATATATTCAGCAGCATAAATTTTCCAAGAAATGCCTAAGGGCCATCTCTAATGATCTCTAATATTGGTTGTTTTTCATTGAAAGTATACATACCAATTTGGTTTAGACCCCACTATTTCACACTTCCATATGGTTTCCACATTTTCTTCAACACTGAAGTACTATCGCCTTGTTTTCCACCTTATCCGATACAATGCAACACACCTAGACTGCCTTTCGAGAAGTGGCTTTTGCTCCTTGCATATCTAGCTCAATAAGCGGTTCATTGGCTCCTTCAACGCTGTTCACATAATGTTAGGCAACATGGTGGCTTGGTTTTGACATTCTTGCCACAAATAGCTACCAAAGAGAATAGAAAAATACAAAGGCTAGAGATATGTAGGGGCACACACGCAGGTAGGACAACGAGACAAAATAAAAGAAGGAACCAAAAAGGAAACAGAGTAGAAAACAAAGCAGGGTAAATAAGGCAAGGAGGAACTAGCCTGATGATTGCTTGAGATTGCCAAAGCGTATTATCTCAACCGAGTTCTAAGCAAAGAAGCTGTGGTGTAGGTTAATGATGTCATATATGGGAATCTACAATGATAGAAAATAGTAGTGGGGAGGTTCTAAGTATCAAGGAAAGGTGAGTTCAGCTTTGATGAAGTGGGATGAAAGTGCTAGGTTTGAGTAAGCAGCAAGTGGTGGGTTGGGTCATGTTGTTACAGGATGGGCGACAAGGAGATGTGCGGTCAGGCAAGGGGCCTCTCTGCTGGTGAGTGGAAAAGGTGTAGGAGAACTTGGGTAGTGTAATGAGTGGCGATGGGGTGAGGCGCATTGAAATGACGACAAACGGAGAACCCCTTCACGAGGGTGGTGACTCCTTCGAAGGAAAGAAACCCTAGTGCGATTGCCTAGGAAGACCTCCGACCTTGAATTTTAGTTTCTTACAAATACAAAAATAGCACGTATTAAAAGCTTTCGATACAAATCAGAAAAGATAAGGGTTCACCCCATACTCAATATTGATTAATATAAACACAATCACTTGGTATAGTAGCGGTGATATCAACAACAGCAAAGTTTATACAGTGATGGTAAGGAAAAATGTGGCTCTAAATAGATACATAATGTATAAAATATGATATAAAAAACAAGCACTGCAATATTTTCCTTGTATTGTTCTCTCATCTTAGAATAAAACAATCTAATCAAACAACCTTCCATATGAAATCTTATGTACCTGATAGTCCCAACAATAGGCCTGAAGTACTGCACAATGAATAGTAATGCAAAAACTAAGTAAAGCTGATGCTGGATGAAGCATCACGATTCACAAGCTTCCTATCTTTGAAAATCGACAAATTGCTCCTTTATATTATAGCAGGTCTACAGTCAAGAAAAGTAAACACGTAATATCAGTGTGCTGATAGCATGTCCTTGTCTCTATTCAGTATCTCCGTCCACGATCATGTATGAATGAAAAATCCGAAGTAGGTATTAGGAGAAACATTCCATCAATATTATTGCTCGAGCAGAGACGGTATCCATGATCAATGAAATTGGAGTACAATTTTAGGAAGAAAATCATTACAATGTAGTATTTCGTAAGTTTTGCCCATGCTTTGACCACAACCTAAGAGCTATCCCTAACTTTGACCACTACAATACTCTGCTTTTCACTCCTAAGTCTGCGTAACCACCAGCCTGGGGCAAGACCGTAACAACAGTCTTCGCTCATCCAATCTAACAGAAAGCTGAGACAACATAAACCCAATGTGACTTTAGAACAAAAGGAACTATCTTACAAGCTCTAAGCCTATAGTCATTAGACACAGTGGGGTAAATGGGCTAGCTCAACATACTATTACAAATTGTCAGCCAAAATTTTAAATCTATCAAAGATTCCTTGCACATGGGTGTTCCCTAACAATCCATTGCCTGTGCCAAATCTCCATAAGAGACCTCCAAACATGAAAGGTGAAAGATGCCATCATAATATTGACCAATTTCACATCCACCTGAAAACCTTGATCTGATAGCACAACTGCTATATGATATGTTATCCAACACCACCCTAGCCTGCTTGTACCTTCTTGCTAGTGCTTCTCCAGCAATTGTTCTTCCTTTAAGCTAGCTAATCTGAGCTGGAGACATGCTTCTATGCCAGATATCTCACAAGGCCTCCTTAAGATGGAAGGTCCTTACTAATTCCCTAGCGTTGTCATACTCATTCAGCTCTACAAGCATCTTCTTCAGTCTCCGAGCAAGTCCACTGACCTCACTCTCAGTCCTAGCAGATGCATATTTCTTCTGCAAACTCTTCCCAAGGGACAGCACATAATCAACCAAAGGCTGCAACTTGCGGCTGAAAAGAATGAATAAAATAAATATCAAGTGGGTCAATCAGGTTAAAACATTCAAATAACAGGAAACAGGAAGAGGTAACAAAGATTAGCAATAGAAAGTACGAGAATTTTCTAAATAAGTGCCTCGCAACATCAACTAGAAAAGAGCAGTGAAAAAGGAAACATAAAGAAGGAAAAGCTACCTAGGACTCTAATCACTAATCAACTCTCTCTCCTCTTACAGCCCCTTCATCAAGAGGGACATTAATTACCAGTATGATCAACTGCTGAAAAAAAATTGGTGGTAGAGATTAAAGAGCATGACTTTCCTATAAAAGAAAAGAATGCTGGCATCTAATCATGCGGCAAAATCTTACAAGACATCTCCTGTGGCAGAAATGACATTTAAGTAGGTAGAAAGCCAATTCCAACCAGCTTAATTGGCTGACAATAGACAAAGTAACTTAGTAACTCATTTCAACACACACGATGCTAATGCCAGACATGAAACACTAATATAAGACTTAAGTCACTCATGGCTCCATACAGCAAAATAAATATGGACAAATGAAGCAGTAATATATCTCAATCTAATTCTAAGACATAAGCCAACCACATAAAAGTGTAAATTTTGTAGTAGTAATTTCAGTAATGGTACTGGAGTAGCTAAGAGAAAGGGTAAAAGCAGGCATAATTAAGTGGCTGGAAAATGTGAGCATGTGCGCATGCATGTGAGAGAAAGAGGCTATGAGAAAACTTAACCAAATGCGTTTCCAGTTACCAAGATAAGGGTGCTATAGGAGGAATTAAGCAATGATATATACCTGCGTTCCCCAGTAACACTAGGACCTGCCCATACACCAGACAAAGATGAAATGACACGTTCTGTTCTTGTGATTGCGTCATGAATATCTGATGAGATACTTCTAACATGAGGCAGAACCTTCCCACACAAAAGATCATCCAGAACAAGCTTCTCCAAAACTGGTAATGCAAGAATTTCTTTCCATAGACAGATATTTCTCATGAGTCGAACAGACACACCAAAACGATAGGCTGCAACCCTACCAGCAGCAGGCACAGCCTTCAAAACAAGAGGGCTCCAAGTAGGCACCTGTCATTGAAAAGTATGAATCAGAATAGGATCTTTAGTTTCTCATTTCACCCTCCTGTGTGTAAGAGGGGGGTAACCATTCAAGATAGAGGGAACACACTTGATATACCTACCACAAGATTAGTGACAGCATCAGTCAGACGAGTACGAATGGCCACTAATAACTCTGCTAGAGCCTCACTGGAGGCTGGAACATAATTGGTGACAAGAGCTGTTGCAGAAACAGCATTTTTTGTCTCCCGTGTACTAAGCATATCCCAACATAGGGAAACTTCATGATGCAAAATGGGCAATGCAACTTTTTCAACCAATTCTGGAACAAGATTGGCATCAGCATCCTCGGGAGAGAAATCACTTCCATCCTTTGGTACACCATAATTGAAAAGCAACGAATGCCTGAAAAAGTAGAAAACAAAAGTTTAGCAACAGAAAGGCATCTTGCACCATAGCAAACTGGCAAATGTCAATTCTAAGATTGCTACAAGATCTACTAATATAAGTATACCATTCCATATCATAAAAATCCACTTCCTCATGCAGCGGATCCCACTTTAAAAGCTCTAGTCTAACATATGGAGAGAAGATGTTTGGAACACTTAGAGACATGTAAGCATCACGATAACTTGATGAGTAATCTCTTTTCCACTTCTCAAATCTTTCTTTGACCTGTGAAAGTTTTGCATATTCTTCAGCAGTATCATCAAATATTTGACTAGCTGTCTGAAGGACCAATTCCCTATTTGACTGGTATGCTCTACTCTCACTATCACTCTCATCAGTGCCTGATTCTCCCTCTACTTTACGATAGGGACTGTCCACTTCCATGGAGGAGAGTCTCTTGGAATCAAAGCGATCCTTTTTCCGCTGACGAGCCTCAGCTCTGCGCTCCATGTCCATTCGTTTCTGCAAGTTCATATCTCTTCCAAATTCATCTAGCTTTACAGGTAGATTTTTCTTTTCTCTCAAGGCAGCAACTGCAGCCTGGGCAGCACTTGTGGCAGTTGCAATAGTTGCAGCACTGCTATCTCCTTTTTTGAACACAAGCATTGCTGCATTAACAGCTGCTTCAATTTCAACCATTTCATCTTCATTATCGGCTAATCTTCTCTCCATAATAGCTGATGCACGTTCTTCATTTAATCTCTGCATCTGCTCTTCAAGTTCTTCTATATATGGAGCTTTATCCTGGAAGAATTTAACAAATACATGATAGTGAGTAACAGGTAAAAGAATGTCATACGCTGCACTACTTTAAATGCTTATCCAATTGGACTAATTCTGTAAAAAAGATTTATTCAATAGCCTGTTGCCCAAGCTGCAATGGCCACCATTCTAAGCAAATAACAAGGGAAATAACCATGCTAATTGTGACCTCTTACGTAAAGTCCAAATCCCGGAGTTGTTACACACACTCTTCCATAAGTACATCATATTAAAATATACACACATTTTTAAGAAATATATTCACAGTAGGAAATTTTTAGAGACAATTTCCTGTCTTAATTCCATGAACAATGGTTAGAATCTCAAACACCAATAAGGTTAGGGTTTTGATTGTATGAGATTTTGCATGAAACTTCACATGAGGTTTCCATTTATGTTGAGGATCCAAACTTTTGTTTTGTGATTGGTTTTCCATATAATTTCCAAGTAGGTTTAATTCCTACAATCATTATTTATTAAGGAACATAAAAATTGGTACCAAAAGGATACCAGAAGATGGAAACAGGCCTACAAGTGCAATTGCATCACCATAAATTTTGACTTTCGCATTTTTCTTCTGTCCTATATTTTTCTTGCCTTCTTTTGAAAGTTCTTCATACTACTAGAATACCTAGAAAATTTTCTAAATAAATCCTTTTCTTTATTAAAACATTAAGACTAACAATATATTCATATATACATATATACACAGCCGCAAAGAGAGATAAATGATGATTAGGGAGAAGAACAAACACCGATGTGATGTCCTATAAGGAATAGAAAAGCAGATAAGAAAAATAGATTTTCCACTGGAACATAAAATCATGGTATTTGGTATGATAAGGAGATGTGCAGGTAGAAAAACTAAAATAAAGCCATACCTGTAAGAACTTACATATAACAGAAATATAGTCACGAAGCTTTTGCATAAAGATGTACTTCTCACCAGCAGCAGATAGGGACTGCTCAGAGCATCAATACTTAAAAGAGAGGCAGATAAATTCTCATCTGTCTTTGTTAAGGACATCAAGGTCCTTCCATGAGAGTCCTAAGACAAGAACACAAGAACATAAACTCACATCAGTGTCCATTTTATTTTTTTCTTTTGGTGGGGGGATAAGTATCAGTGTGCATTTTTTGAAAGCACCTTCATACTGAAAACCATGTCTTGAAACATGGTTTCACCATATGGTCCAGTTCGTATGAGGCACAAGAAATCAAGGCAGCATTTGCATGGATTCTAAATATATCATTTTGTTAAGCAGTGTGAAAGGAAGTTATATGCCACATAGACCATTTACATACAGTCAAATAATGTTGTTGCATAAATATTTAGTAAAGCACATCAAAAAGCAAACTGCGAAAAATTTTTCCATGGTACAAGAAACCAATAAAATTCAGAATTAGCCATCAAGGAAAGCTACTAGTAGCTAAAAGATGGAGCTACATATCTTTAAGAATTATACACTGTAACCCATCTAAAAATGCTATGTGAAAAAATAAACCATGAGCAAAAAGGCACACAAGCTAAAGTGATAAGCAAAAGCCTCAGATCTAATGAATATATCTGCTATACAGCTGTATCATATAACTACCTTGGTAATGCTCATTTCCTCCCACTACCCATATTAAATTTGTAGCAGAGCCTATTATTAATAGACATAATATATATGCAGATATGTGTATATATGTAATAATTCAAGCCCTTGGAATGAGTTTAGCATTACTATCCCATGATCACGATAAAACTAGAATCATTGACAGACCAAGGATTTCCCTAAAGGCAAAGGTTTAGATATTTAAAGTCACAGCTAGTTCATCATATCTACTGAAAATATCAGCATTATCTCAAGCAACTTTTCCTGGGAACTGGAAAGATCCTTGATAAGTCGCTCAATCTATATATTTTCATCCAAAGGCAGGAAGTTAATTGATGTTTAAACTCCAATTCCATGGATTCAACAATCATCTGGCTTCCAATTCAAGACCCTAAAGCACATGTTATGAAACATCTATCTTTCCGTATTTAGCTAGGATTAAAGGTCCATCAGAACATATATAAGCAAAACACCACAGTTTTTCACCAAGGAGCTATTAGGGCTGCTTTCTTTCCGTTCAAGATAGTCAAATTAAACATCCCACAAACCACACCTCTATTACGAAAAGTAAAAGTAGCAAAATGTCATCAAAATTCCCTTTTACCATACTATTATCAGGTTAACACATTCTAGTCTACCTCCACCAAATCTTATACTAGCATCTAACTCCAATCTATATCACATGGCAGCAGAAGAAAATATAAACAAGATTCATACCTTAAGCCTCCTGACGTTTTCCTGTAAAGCTTTTCTAGCAACTTCAGCTTGCTGGGATATCGTCAGCGAATCTAAACCAGGCACAGACCCCATTGCTCCTCCAATGCTTGGAGGTGCCGCAGTAGGACCAACAACAGCAGGAGCAGCACCATGAACCGGTGCAGCACCCGAATACACGCTACGCCCTGCAGGCGGAAGAGCACTAACACCACTAGCACTGCTACTATACCCTCTACCAGGACCATCATCTATCCTCTTACCTAAACCCTTCCTAAACTGCTCTTCTTCCCATATCTTCTCTTCTTCATCCTCCTCATCAACAACCCGCCACCACCATTATCCACAACCTCACTCTCCCTCCTCAACACACCCACATCCACAACACCACTATCATCAAAACTATCAAAAACACCCTTCTTCCCACTCTCAACCTTCTCCCCGAACATCGCGATCCTACCCCGAAACTCGGGCTCCTCATCACTCAACCCTTCAGCCTCGCCATGATTACTACCCCCATCTAACGAAATAAAATCCGGTGCCGCAGCACGCGATTGCCTCAGCCTTTCTCTCTTGGCCCTAATCGCCTCTATCGTGGCGCGATCCGGAATAACTGAATCATAACCATCGCTATCTCTATCCTTACCCTTTACCCCAACTTTCCCAATTCCCCTTCTAACATCAACTACTTCTTCCTTTTCGCTATCTTCGGAATCGGAACCCGATTCCTCGGGTTGAATTCCGCTAGTTTCATTCAAAGTTGCAGGCTTTATGAGACCTTTGAGGACAATTACGGGTTCCTGGATTGGTTCGGACTTCGAACTCGAAGAAGCTAGGGTTTTAGTGTTCTTCTGAAGCTCTCTTAGGGTTTCTTTCGTATAAGTACCGGCTTGAGGAAGGACGTTGGAAGGTAAAGAAGTGATCGAGGGCTTTTGCCGGTCTTTAGCAGAAGTTAATTTGTGGGAAGCGGAAGAGGAGGATAGAGAATTTTTGTTGGGGCGGGAAGAGGATTTGGAGCGTGAAGTTAGGTTAGGGTTTCGGATTCTTCGTCGTCGGCGAAGCTGAGGAGTGAGGGTTTTTTGGGTTTTGGAGTGGGTTTGGATGAGTGTTTGGAGGAGGGTTTGGAGGTGGTCGTCGTCGTCGTGGACGGTTTGCGTTCATCGTTGGTTTCTTCGCCGCCGTCGTCATCGTCGCCGGCGCGGCGGCGGAAGTTTCGACCTCGAGCGCTATTCATTTGTTCTCGCGCAGTTGTCGTTGGGACGACCGGACGAGTGGATCTCCTGAATGAAGGAAAAAGGTTTGGAGAAAGAAGAACATAAAAAAATAAATTAAATTTGATTTTGAGCGTGAAACAAAAAGCTCCAAAGGTGCACCCGATTAAATTCAAATCATATCTATATTTATTGGGCAATTAGTATTGATTTTAAAGTCTGCTATGAGATTTACCAATAAAAACTTATTTATATTCAATTCCAATAGTATGTTTATTATTTATATTTTGGAGTATGATACTGAGTTCAAAGGATTATCTTAGAATGACTAATATTAGAATTGAGGAAACTATAACTTAGCAGGGGCATCCCATATTTATGTGTGTGTTACTTGGGTAAGGAAAAAAATAATCATATTTTCAAAAAATAAAAAGGAATTTACAAAAAAATCACTAAAGTAAAAATAATTCCTAAAAAAGACAACTTGAATTCGTTTCTTAAAGAAATGAGGTTGTAAGTAGTTAACCTCATCTCTTAAGAAATAAGTTTAGTGCAAAGAGATAAGGTTAACATTTACAATTTCATCTTTTCAAGAAACGGTTTAACATGCTTATTTTTAGAATTATTTTTGCCTTAGAGGCAATTTTTGTAATTTTTTTCTGAAAATATTATTATCAATTTCCTTTACCTTTGTGTTGGAAGAGCTTATTCCTTTAGTAGAGTTAGGCTCCTGCAAACATAGAAAAGCTATTAGACAAGCGCTAGAGGTTGTCCAGTATAGTGACTCTGATGCTTAAGTTTATCCATGGATACTTCCTTATTCAAAGAATATTCACTTGGATCTCTCTTCTCCCCTTATGAGGAAAGGCTATTTATAGTTCAGGGTCATACCAAATGAGGTCCATCAGATCTTCTCTATTAAGACGAATCTCCATCTAGTAACTGACCTGGCACCCAGGTAATGGGGTGTCTGACCTGGAGGAGTTGTGGCTACATAGCATATGGCGGGGCTGGTGACGTTCCCCTCACCTGGTCCCAAGGAAGGCACGAGCGCTATCTAGGTGAGTCCGCAAATGTCCTCCATCAGTTAATACGATCTTATGGAGATGTCTCAGGGCTCGACCTCAAAGGTAGTGATGGGGTTGGCTCGTGAGAAGGTCGTTTGCAAATCTCTCAAATTGGTAATGTAAGTAGTATCCCTCTCCCTAGCAGGTCAGGACTCGAGGTGCGTTCCTCTTGAACTGGCAAGGCTAATGACCTTCTAGGCTTCAAAGCCCATGTGGTGGTAATAGGCCGGGTAGGTTGTAGCCTATATTCCGCCATCAACATCGTGTATACTTCATTTGTCATTAAACAAGGTAATAGTATTATTTAATTTGGCCTTAAATAAAATGAATATAGTATTATAATTCATTTCTTAAATAAAATAAATAAAAGTTATATATGTGTGCGTTCTAATATATATATATATTATATATAACATATTAGGGATAATAGCAGACGAAGTACCTTTATTATCTGTATTAAATAAAATTCAAGTTTTAGTAATTTAAAGTCTCATATTTAGATTTTGACAAATTAGTACTTATACTTTCAAAGTATGTGTAATTTAGTGTTTTTATTAAATAAAATTTAACAGGTATTTTTTTGATGACAGATAATATCAAACTAAGTCTATGTACTTACAGTTTTTGGTAATTTTTGGCAAATTTTGTCAAGTTTATGTTATTATCCCGTTAACAAAATAAATGTCTATTAAATATGATTATATGAATAACATATGTACTATGTAATTTAGAGCCTAACACATTACTACAAGAAGAAAATGATCAATATACAAAGTTAGATAAAATTAATTACCAAAATCCATTGCAAAATTGTGTACATAAAATGAGATATTCTTTTTTGAATGTATATATAGAAATTAATAGCAATTTAAAGTTTGACTACCATCACGTTATCACGAGAAAAGGAAATTAATATTACTAATTTTAAAAAAATTAAAAAATGCCATTGGGACAAAAAATAATCTCAGTTTTAGGCAAGTTGAACTCGACTCTTCAAGAGACGAGGTTAGCAGGCTAATATTGCCCCACCTCTTTCTTCTTATTTTTCATTTGAATTCCTAAAAAAAAAACCTCAAATCTTCTCACGCTATAAACCTAACCTTAATTTGAATCGATCTTAGTGTTATTTTGATCAAATTAGCATGATTCTCGGTCAATTTCAATCATATCACATCACACAATATGGATTTATGTTAATTGCAGCCAATTAACTTTGAAATCAGTAGAGGATACATTAATTCACAAGTAAGCTACTTGATCTTGTCACATTATTTTTTTTTTATTGATGCTATGATGTAGATTTTTTGGTGATGTGCATGCCTATGGATATTAATTTCGAATTTTGAAGCGACATTGTATGTTATTTGTCACATGAATAGTCTTGTGGAGTGGTACTTTGTATGCTACAATGTTGATTTTTATTGTATGCTTTTCGATTTTAGGAATGAAATTACAAAATTATATGTTATATATATTTTACACCATATCAGATTTAAGATTTCTTGTTAAATGTAATTAAAATCAAATCCTTTTGAATAATAAAGAAATAACTATATATTAAAGGATACTGCTTAATTATTGATTTCTTACCTATTTCACCTTTCAAAAGATCATATCGTTTGTACCTTCAACATGATTGATGATGAATTTTAAAATTTTTTATGAGTAGGTGTGGAAATGGGCAAGGACAAGTTTGTGTTATATGTCCATGGTAATATTGTGGAAGGAAATGATAGATTTGGTTATGATAGGAGGTCGGTTGTTAGAGTTAACGTGTGTAGGAACTCTACATATGGGCAAATCTTAACCACAATTTGTAGTAGACTTAAGACAAATAGGTTTATACATTAGGTTGAGCTATACCATAGGGTTGCTATTAAAGATAAGACGATGCGTTATGATGTGATTTCGGTGGTTAATGATGACTCAGCTTAGCAAATGTTAGTGTACAAAGAAGGTCCAGTAGCGGTGCATGTTCGGATATTTGAAAAGGAGTTGCCACAGGCTCCTAAGAGAGACATTGGCATTCATAGAAATGTTTGTACCTAAGGGTTGGTAGATGAGAACCCCAATCCTACTCAAATAACAATTAGTCGCTAAGTCCACGCTAGTAACTTTGAAATGGCTACACCACATTGGAGTAGTAGGAATGATACTGATGCGATGCAAGACTCATCAATAAATGAATCGAATGATTATTATGATAAAAGTGAAAATGAACGGGTGGTAGATTTGCTTTAGTAAATGAATACCCCGAATTTTTTTGCCTATCTAAGTTAGAAATGGTTTAATTAAATAGTATAATAGGTGGATAACTTTGAATTAAAGTTCAAACTTGATTTAAAAATCGAACTTAGATAGTTTGATTAAATCAAATAAAATAATTTATAGGGAATGATTAGATAATTTAACATAACTAAATTAGTAAATATATTTCATTGAAATTAAAGATTTCAAATGTTTATTTGCTCTTATAATCTATCTCGAGTATCGAATTAACCAATTCCTTAATGTATTGTTTGGCTAGGTGAAATAAATATTCCATTTTGCCTTTCTTCCTTATAGAATGCTCATCTCTTTTGTTTGGTTGTAAGAAAAGCTATCCCATAAATAATCGCTATTCCTTTTAAGTTGGAATAGATTATGAATTTCAAGGATATTACATGTATAATGTACCTTAAAAAAAATCCACAAAACCAAATTGTAAAAAAAAAAAAAAAAGATGAAAATAGTGTTGTTGTATCGCATGAATTTTTTTTTTTAATTTTACACATATATCACACTTTAGTTGTGCGATACACTTTAAACATATATCACATAACCAACGAGTCATACACGTATAATAGTACGTGTATCGCTCGTTGGTTATACGATAAAGGGGCAAAACTATATCACACAATCTTTGTGTGATACATAAGCTCCCAACTTTTTTTTCTTAAGTTGCTATATCTCCATCCGAAGATGCAATACAAGTATAAATCTTTGTATCTTCGGTCCAATATGCGCCATAACAATACTATTTTAGTAATCTTTTTTATATAATTTGTATTTGTGTATTTTTTTTCAAAAATCCCTAACACATGTGTTCCATCTATAAATTTCAGTTCCACCGGTGAATTTTACACATATATCACACGTATGGATATATTTTGTGTTGTATTATGAGGGATATTTGTTGATAGATAAGTAAGTTGCAATGTTTCTACATATACTTTCTCAACATGTAAAGAGTAGAGTCATCAAGTACAATGTTAGGAGATCAGGAGAAACTATTAGTAGGTGTTTCCATAATGTGCTAAATACTACTGTACGATTAGGAGCTCACTTGTTGACAAAGCCAAATCATATCCCTGGAAACTTGATAGATGAATGATGGAAATTTTTTAAGGTATAACATAATTAGACCTTCATTAGTTTGAGAAGTTTAGAAATCCATATTTTATTATATTTTGTTAAATCAAATATGGTTGTTGTTTTTCTTATATATAGAACTGTTTAGGTGCTTTGAATTGAATACATGACAAGATTAGAGTACCATTCAAGGAAAAATCTAGATATAGAACACATAAAAATGAGATTCCCACTAATGGCTTAAGTGTATGTATACCGAGACATGGAATTTGTTTATGTGTTGCCTGGTTAGGAGGGCTCTGCAACTCATAATAGAGTTCTTTGAGATGCAATTAGTAGGAGGAATGGACTTAAAGTACCTCATGGTAAATATTCTTTTATTGAATAAAAAAATGAAGAGGTTTATAATGTAGCTAACAAAAATTATGACGTAGTTTTTTCTTTCTTTAAATAGGATGTTATTACTTAATTGATGGAAGCTATCCTAAAAGTGAGGGATTCCTTGTACCATTCGGAGGTCAAAGATATCACCTGAATGAATGGCGTCAACATCATCAGCCAATAACCCTTAAAGAGTTTTTTAATTTCAAACATGCATCTGCATGTAATGTTATTGAAAGGTATTTTAGATTGTTAAAAATGTGATGGGTTGCATTAAGAAGTCCATCCTTTTATGCTATGAAAATTCACAATTGAATTATATTAGCTTGTTTTTTACTTCATAATTTTATCAACTATACTCATTAACCAAGTGCTTTCAAACAATTTTGTTGGTCCAGTCCATGTCAGATTCTCCTTGGAAAAGAGCTTAATTACAATTATTTAAGAGTGTTCGGTTATCTTTGTTTTGCATCTACAATTTCTACTTTGAGATATAAACTTGACAATAGAAGTAGACGAGTGTATTCTTTGGATATCCGTGCGGAGCAAAGGGCTATCAGCTTTATTATCTTGATAGACATGATCTCTTTATAAGTTGAGATGTTGTGTTCTTTGAACACAAATTCCTTTTTGTGATCCTTCATTAATGGTAGATAAAAAAATACAAGACAGTTTCACTTTGTTTCCTTATTCCTCTAATATTCATAATGAGTCTTTTTAAACAATTTGTCCTTGTTGTTTCTATTTTACCTCTAATATTGCTGACAGTCATCCATCTGATTCTCATACACACTCACCTCCTTTGCATCGATCAATAAGATTGTCCATCAAGTGTTTGGCTCAATGATTTTGTCCATCAAGTGCATTCTGAAAATTCTACTCGTGCTATTAAACATCTAACATGTTCATCTTCTATACAAACAAAATACCTATTGTTTATATTTACTTCATTACTCTCTTACCTTAAGGAGTTTACTACTTTTGTTGCAAATGTTTTTGCTGTCCAAGAACCACAAACATATCAATAAGAAAAAGATGATCTACGGTGGATAGATACCATGAATAAAGAGTTGTTGGCACTATAGTCAAATGAAACTTAGGAATTGACTACTCTATCCCCCAAATAAAAAGGCTACAGGAAGTAAATGGGTATATAAAATGAAGTATAAGCTAGATGGATCGATTAATAGATTTAAAGCATGATTAGTAGCCAAGGGTTATAATCAAATTGAGGGCATAGATTACACACACACATTCTCTCCGATGGCAAAACTCATTACCGTTAGGATCATGTTTACTTTAACTGCTGTTAGGAATTGGTATATTCATCAAATTGATATTAATAATGCTTTTTTGCATGGTTTTATAGATGAAGAAATTTATATATTACCTCCTCAAGGTTATCATACTCAATTTCCTAATCAAGCAAATTAAGTGATATTTATGTGGTTTGAAGCAAGTTTCTCATATGGAATAAGAATTTTCAAGGTTTTTGTTGTCCTTGGTTTTTAATCAATCAAAACATGATTATTCCTTGTTTACATGAGATAATGAATTTGGGTTCATTGTGCTGTTAGTGTATGTTGATGATGTTTTGATAGCTGGTGACAATTTGGATACAATCAATGATGTCAAACATACTCTTGATTGTGCACTCACAATTAAAGATCTTGGTGAGGCTCATTTTTTCCTTGGGATTGAAATATGCTGAACAATACAGGGTTTTCTTCTTCAATAGAGGAAGTTCACTTTGACAATTTTAGATGATGTGGGTTTGACAGCTGCTAAGCCACAACGGCTTCCTTTTCCAACAGGGTTGCATCTTGATAATAAAACTTCAGCTGTTCTAGATGATTCTTTTGCTTTTAGAAGGACAGTGGGTTGAGTCAGTTTGTTTCTAATCCTAGAAAAGCTCATCTTCAAGTTGCCTTGCATTTGTTAAGATACTTGAAAGGATCATTTGATCATGGTTTATTTCTGTCTCTTCAAGTTCCTTGAATCTTCAAGCATATGCTGATGCCGATTGGGGGTCTAATCGTGTTGATAGAAAGTCATTAACTGGGTTTTGTATTCTACTTGGTGATTCTTTGATTTCTTGGAAAACAAAGAAACAAACAACTTTTCTTTATCATCTACTGAAGCCGAATATCGAGTATTGCTTCAGCAACTAAAGAACTATATGGCTTTCCTATATTCTTCGTGAGCTGAAAGTTGCAGTTTCCCTTCTTCTTACACTTTATATAAAAGGTAAACCTACTAGGATGGTTGCAAAGAATCCATGCTTGCATGGGCATACTAAACACATAGAACTTGATATTCATTTTACTCGAGATCACATTTTATTGGGATTTCTTCAGCTTGAATATGTTTCTTCCGGTTTACAATTGGTAGATTTCCTCACTAAATTATTATGTGAAAAACAGCTTCATTCTGTTTTGTTCAAGTTGAGATTTTTACTAAGTCGAACTTAAGGAAGGGATATTGACTTTATGACACATCTGGTCGTTTATGTCCAATGGTCTGCTGCCATCTATCATAGTTTATGTATCTCTTGTATAAATGTTTTTTTGTACAGTACAGTGTATTAATTTTGTCACGTTCAATATGGACCATACATTTACATTCAAGATATTTTCTCTCTACTTGTTCGTATCCCTAAATTTCTTTTCTCCACGTATGTGAATCAGTAACTTTTTCTATTTACGCTGCTAATTTCTTCAGACATGTCTTTCATCTTATTAAACTATTATATATATTCAATCCATTAGCATTACATGTAAATCAACATTAATAATAAAAAATTGTCAAACACTAATAGATTATGATACAATAAGTTTGACTTCTTTACGTAACATAATATAATTAAGATATTTAACAAATTATATAATATATATATATATATAATTACAACGCTATCTATTTATACCGTTACAAATATAATATCATAAAGTTGCATAATAATAATGTTGTAATGCAGTATATATAATAATGTTTATGTCTATATATATTGCCATAATATTATATATATCACAAATAAATGTTGCGGTACCATCTTTGTTTATGTGTATATATATACGAGTTATAGTATGTATATAACTATATATAATATAGTACTATAATATATATAACATTGAGCATCGACATTAATATATAACATATGACATATGCATGCATAACTATTATAAATAGAATGGCATAATCGATTCTTTTTCAAAAATGTGTTTTTAGTAGAGAATAATAGGTTTTAATACCATTTGATGAAACAAAAAATAAATAATATTATTTTTTTCTTTTTTCAGTTTTTCTTACTTTTGAATAGACAACAAGTAATAGGTTAATGTTTCTTAAATAGACAATTCTGACTGGGTTATAATGTTATATAGTCATGTCTAAGTGATTGTATAATGAAAGTCCATAGTGCAATAAACGTTAGAATATATAATATTTCTATGAGAAAAGAATAAAATATTAATATTTTTAAAATTAAATTACGAAAATGCTATAAAAAAATTATTCGATTTTGGGCAACATGGTCTCGTCTCTTGAAGAGACGAGGTCATAAGAGCCTGATCTCGTCTCTTCGAGAAACGAGGTCTCATTCTATAATGACCTCCTCTCTCGAAGAGACGAGGTTACAGCGCATGTGACCTCCTCTCTTCAAGAGACGAGGTCATTAGTGATTAACTTCGTCTCTTCAAGAGACGAGGTCAGCGGACTATAAACTCCGCACGCGTCTTTTTTCTCATTTCCCCTTTCCCCTCGTCGGAACCCTAATCCCAAATTGAGAAATTTCCGATTGTTGCAGCTGCCGACGTCAAATCGACCCGTAGTTGTTCCCCATCTGGCTGATTTAATTACTCCGAAGTTGATTGTATTGCAATTTCATGAGTAGGAGGATTGAAAGCTGGAGATTTTGTACGAAACCACCGACGGCGAACATTGAGGTTAGATTTCTTCATATTTTCGTATTTTTTTTTTATCATTCATGCTACATTGTTGAATGTCGATTGTATGTGTTGTTAGAATATTTTTGTAGCATGATTCCAACGCTGACATTTTTTTTTCCTCTTGTATGTTGTATAGATATGTATATGTATAATATTTGCATTAAAAAAAATCATGTCCTAAGTAGTTGTTGTTGGATAATTATTTTAGGAATTTGAGTATGGGAAAAAAAATTAAAAATAACTTCAATTATCATTAACGGGGTGTATTTAGTACTTTAGCTTTGGTATGGCATGGAAATATGCGATGAAAAAAGCTAATATTTGTAAGAAAGCAGAATAGATTAGAAAATTAAATTTCAACTTTGAAAGTGGAGCTGCAGCTTTAGGAATTATGTTAAATATTACGAGGAATGCAATTCATAAGTGTGATTTTGTGAATTTGATGCGTGGAAGCTAATTTTGATGAGATGGCAGGATTTGTGAGGAAATGGATAAGGTGAAGTTCATACTGTACGCTCATGATAATATTGTGCAAGGAGATGATGGTTTTGGTTATGATAAGCGGCCTGTTGCTATGGTTAGTATTAGTAGGAATTCAACATATGAGCAGATAGTGGAGATTATTTGCAATAAACTAAAGGTAAATAGGTGTACACATCGGGTGGAGTATCATAGGGTAGTTATTGGAGATAGGACGCTACGTTATGATATTATTCCAGTGACCGATGATAATGCGGCACAAGAGATGTTGGTGTACACAGAAGGCTCAGTGGCTGTTTATGTGCAGATATTGGAAACTGAATTGTCACAGGCACCTGCAGGGGAAATGGGCAATGATAGAAATATTGGGAGTTAGGGGTTGGTAGACTCAAACTCTACTCCAGTTCAGATAATAGGCAGTGCACAAGTGGAAATAGGTCACTTTGAATTTTGTGGACCTACATCGGTAGGTAGTGATGATATGGATGCTATGCAAGACTCATCGGCAAGTGAATCCAGTGACGACTATGATGATGATAAAAATGTTAATGTCGAAGTATTTCGACAACAATATGCCTTGCCCGAGGTACAACGAAGGGGAAATAACCGGGACCGTTTCGTTGCTCCTACTGACGTTGATGCAGTAGGGAGCTCAGCGCCAGTTCAGTTTTTCAATGCTGAAGTTGGTAGTACTTACGCAACATATGATGATGAACAGGAAATGAGTGCTGGGAATTGGAGCTTCAGTGATGAATTCAAGGTCGGGATGCATTTTGAGACCAAAGATCATCTCATATAGGCAGTTAAAATGTGGCACATAACGAACCATTATAATTTCAAAATAGTGGATTCGGACCCAAGAGCATGGGTAGTGAAATGTGTTGATATCCATAACAGAGGTTGTAAGTGGAGACTCAGAGGCAGTTATAAGAAACATGGTGGGTGGTTTCACATCACTAAATATGAAGGACCTCACACCTGCTTGGATGAAATCACTGGACAGGATCACTCTAAGTTGGACTCCACCAGCTTGTCCAGGGCCATAATATTGGAGATTTGCAATTCTCCAGATGTGAGGGCGAAGGACCTCCAAACGAATATATTAAAGCAGTTCGGGTATAATGTTCATATCAAGAGAATTTGTGAGGCAAAGAGAAAGGCCATTGAGCACGTGTATGGAAGTTAGGAGGCGTCTTATGTGAAGCTCCCGCATCTACTTAATGCAATTACTGAGGCAAATCCAGGAATAAAGGTTGAGTGGTAAACTCAAGATTCAAATACCGCCAGCCACGTATTCCTAGATAAACTTTTTTGGGCATTTGGTCATTGCATTGAAGCGTTCCACTACTGCAGGTATGTATTGTAATCATTGTTATATTTTGTTTTAGCTGATTGATATTCACCAACTAAGTTATATACGTTAAATCATTGCAGACCTGTGTTCACAGTTGATGGTACTTTCCTATATGGCAAGTACAAGTACAAATACAAATTGCTTATTGCAGTGGCAGTAGATGGGGCAAATCATATAGTCCCATTGGCATATGCTCTTGTGAATGAAGAGAAGGCGGAAACATGGAGTTGGTTCCTTGCAAAAGTGTTGGAACACGTCATCAAAGACCGATCCAACATTTGCTTGATATCAGACCGGCATGCTGGTATTAGGAGTGCGGTCGAAGGTAAGAATGCAGTGTGGCCTAGGGGGTGGCCTTGGCGCTGGTGTATCCGACATGTTGCCAACAACTTTAATTCGAAGGCTAAAAGCAAGGAATGTAAGGAAATAGTAAAAAGAGCTGCCTATCAAACCCAGAGTCGAAAGTTCCACGGATATTTTAATGCAGCACTTCAAAACAATCCTTGGACAGCACGATATTTTCGTGAGTTGCCTCCATGCATGTGGACTTTATCTTACAATGAAGGTGTTAGATTTGGCCAAGGCACAATAAACATGGCAGAGAGTTACAATTCAGTTATAAAAAGATGCCAGGTGCTTACATGTGGCAGCATTGGTAAAGAAAACCTTCTACAATTATAACTCCATATTTAATAAGCAAAGGCGTGAAGCCAGCAGTGCCATGAGTATGGGTAAGTTGCTCACAGAATACGCTGCGAAGAAGTTTGAGAGATGGAACAACATATCCAGTTCCTATAGAGTTACTTATTTCGATTACCAAGAACGGATATATGAGGTTATAACTGCACCATGTCCAACAATGCATGGTCAGAAGGGGGGACCATATACAAAAAGTGGAGTTAAGATCATGTAGATGTACGTGTAACAAGTGGTAGACATACAGAATTCCATGCTCACATGCGATGGCAGTGATGGGCACAATACACATGGATTGTGTTGCCTACGTAGGACAGTGGTACAGGTGAGACCACCAACTAAGAGTGTATGGTCGTTCCTTCATTCCTGCAGCCGATAAGGCAAATTGGACTCATTTGGACTTAGCAAAGTGGCACCTTAATCCAGGACTTATTAGAAAAAGAGGTCGGCCTAGGGAGAAACGATTCCAGAATGAGATGAACATTCGAGAGAGTCCCCGAGGTTATTCATGCGATTGTTGTGGGCAGCAGGGCCATAACATAAAGAGTTGTCCAAATGCGGGATCGATGGGTAGACTAGTTACAGGGCAATCGATTCGTAGTGGTAATTCTTTATTCTCATATGTTTTTATTATTGCACTAATGAGTCATGATTTAACGTATGTTTGCTATGCTTGTTTTTAATCAACATATGTCGACTATAACAACATCTCTTTATTTTTCCTTCACAGATGGATCCAGGACCGATCGATAGCTTATTACTCACTCAACAGCCCATACACAGGTCGATTCTAGCCTGGGATGGGCAGGTTAGTTTATTTATGTATTTCAGTGATTGCAGATTTGATAGTTAAGGTGATATTGGTCTTTAATAAATGTGATAACTTTACTGTAGGAGCATGAGGTATTGCATTGTTGGCGCAGAGAGGCGAGGCTTAGACGACCAGCTGGCGTACCTACAGAGGTTGACGAGCGACTGGTGTCATTCCTGTTTCAGGCAGGCTTCATAGGGGCAGTCCAGATGCCTCTCATTCAACTGGATTGACATCTCCTTACAGCTTTGGTCGAGAGGTGGCAACCAGAGATGCATACATTCCACATGACCACGAGTGAGTGGTCTATGACCTTACAGGATGTTGCCGTCCTTACAGGCCTCCCCATAGATGGATTGGCAGTTACGGGCACAACTAGACTGTATTGGCTTAATTTATGCGAGGATTTGCTAGGACTCCGGCCCAAGCCCGGCGTTGACATGGATGGTGGTCGCCTGAAGATGTCGTAGTTGGATAGCTACTTCACCGACCTACCTGATTTTGCTGATGATCTGATGATCAGACGCCTCGCTAGGGTGTACATTTTGCTGCTGCTTGGGGGATTTATTGTCGCATATAAGTCCTCTAATTACGTCCATCTTATGTACCTTCAGCTGCTCCGAGACTTTGAGACGGTCGGGCAGCACGTGTGGGGAGTAGCCTGTTTAGCTTAGCTATAAGGCAGCTATGCTTGGCTTCCTACGTCAATACGAAGGACATGGCAGGACCGTTAGTTGTCCTGTAAATATGAGCATGGGAGCACTTCCCCCACATTGCCTCAGTTTATCGATTGCACACATCAGTTACCGCGGGCCGCCTACTCATCAGCCATTGGGGTGCAACTTTTGACGTGACCCGAGTATCCACTCATCTGCTGATTGAGTATCTCGATTCTTTCAATCGATAGACGGTGCATCAGGTATGATATCCGTTCCCTCCTATACCTCAATTGATTTCCAATGTCTTGTACTCTTAAATTGCTATAGTTCGATGGTTTATTTACATAATATTTCACTTTTCCTACTGCATCAGGTGGTGTGGGACTCCTAAAGTTCGATCTTGCCCTCCCTGCCTCCATATTGCCTAGCGGGTAGCGATATTTGACGTGCACGGGTCCTACTGGTCTGCTTCTACCTAGTCGAGCACTACTACCCTGACATAGTACTTAGATAGTTTGGTGGCTTCAAGGGATCCCAGCTCCCCCCCTCCCCGCGTCGACATGAGACCCCTCCATGAGATTAACATGAGAGGACGTTCCGAGTGGAACTGGCAGGTCAAACACACTAAATGGATAGCTGAGTGGGATGCTCGGCGTGATTGTATAGTTGAGCTGCTAGATTTGCCTACTGGGACATCTGATAATTACTTCCAGTGGCATCATGCGATCACCCGACGCTGGATCAGTCGCACGGGAGCTATCATACGATACATGAAAATCACTGTCTCTGTAAGCTTTATATGGACTTGTACTGACTTGGCAGCTATTCACCGATATAATTATTTGCTATTACTCGCAGACTGATTTCATTTATAGCATCCAGACATGCCCTCAGAGCTCACTCCATCCACTGCACGAGATGCCTGTCGTGTGGTGGAAGAGTTTATGGGGTTAAACTTTAATGATCCAGTGTCACCAGCTCCACCATCAGCAGCAGCGCAGGTTGACCCACAGTCTCATACCGTATAGAGACGATAGCCTCCTAGAGAGATACGTAGGCGGGGACGGGGCTGGGGTCAGGGACGATCTCGAGCATCAGGTATTCAGATCAAAGATGAGCCTGAGCCGTCCGATCTACCTTCACTTGATAAGGGTGGTCCTTCCAGCTCATTCAGGACGAGGCTGGCTCGTCATCGACATCTTACTATATAGGGGACACCCCCATGCCAGACCCGTCATATACTGAGTTCCATACCCCCTTGGCTCTACAAAAGAGAAGACTATCGCCATCACATGATATGGGGGGAGGGCCTCACACAAGTCAAGCCAGACCTTGTCCCATTCCATCAGTACAGTGCTGCTACTGGAGATGAGGATGCTGCAGTTACAGAGATTGTTCCATCTACACAGCATCCTCATCTACGTACCCCGTTACCCAGGACGTAAGTGAGGTGGAGTAGAGGCCGAGGACGAGGGAGGGGGGACACACATCAGTAGCAGTAGTAGAGGATAGATTTTTTCTTATTTTGATTGTTGCATATAGCTTCTTACTTTTTGGTATTATTGTTGTATGTAGATTGTACTCATTTTCTCTAGTACATTCTAAGAGAACAATCAATCAGCATTTCATTTCATATTATTTGTTACGAGTCTACAAATTCCCATATTTTGATTGTACTATGCTAAGAAACAATCACAATACCGCTGTGATTGAATGATTTGGATTGGGATTGGGATTGAGAATGTGTGTTTAGGCGGAATGGTATTATAGCTGTGTTATATATGGATTGGGTTTGGGAATACTACAGTTTCTTTGTCTTCTAGCCACGGTGGAGCGTGGTTAATGGCTCGTATAGCTATTTGTATTTCTATTTGATAGGTTTTATATGTAATTTTTTAGGTTTATCAAGTAATAAAGTGATGTTTGTGGAGGAAAGGCCTGACCTCGTCTCTTCAAGAGAGGAGGTCACATATGACTGACTTCGTCTCTTTGAGAGACGAGGTCAGGCACTTATAACCTCGTCTCTCGAGGTCATGTTATCTAAAATCAAGAATAATTTTTTTTCGATGATATTTTTGTAATTAATTTTAAAAATACTAATATTTTATTCCTTTTTCCATATTTCTATTGATGATAATAATATTTTTAAGACATAAATTTTCTAATTTTTATAATATATTTTTATTATCCATCCCACTGTTATATAGTGTTATTGATATGATATCCACCATTAATGAGATTGATTGACAAGCATACTACTATTACATCATGTGAAAAGTGTTGATTTTGACAAGAGTATTCGGGAATTTGTTTGCTTATTGTGCGTGAATGAGAAATGATTAAATGAACAGAGTTTATGTATATACATGGAGTAAACTGAAGTACGTTATAAGTAACAAAACAGATATAATATTAATCGAACTAAGAAAAGAAAAAGAAAATTAAATTAAAAATAAGGAAAAAATATAATTTCAGCTTTCTCCTTTTGTTTTATTTTTTTTTTACCAAATCTTTCACTCGGCCGATTTGAATATTTTAGCAAATAAAGAAATGGGGCAGCTAAGTAATTTTAATTATTGCAACGAAAAGCGGGAATCTTTGCCGATATCTCTCGCTTGAGACCAGGGGAGACATTTTTTTCCCCTATTAGTTCTAGATTAGTCTTCCGTTCTTTGTCGGATATTATCTCCATTTGAAGTTTTTCGTTATATTACCATGCACGATTGTTAAAATCGCAAGTTAAATATATATATTTTTATGAGTTTTATAATTTTTTATTGTTTTTAATTTATTGTTTTAATTTAAAATAGATGTATAGACTTTGTGTTAAATTATATATTTAGATGTATGATTTTATATGTTTATAATTTCATCGAATTTATACAATTCTATCGATTTTACGTATTCTAGTAAATGATAAAATTACAATTTTGATAACCATATAACTGGATTGAGCACACCACGTTCACCTTTTTGACTTACGTTTTTTATGATGTAATAGGTTGCATTGTTCCGCGAATGAAATAAGTTCTTGCTCTAGGAAAAGGAAAAGAAAGCTCACTCAGCATAAGTTTCTCACATGTATAAACAAATCTTCATATTACCCGAATTTCCTGTATATTTATTATATTAATTTTAAAAGTGCATCGGAGCCATATTCAAGTTCAATCTATTTTAACTTCACATAAATTGGGGTGATAATTTTATTGTTATGGCTCATAATAAGATTTAACTGGATTGGCATTAGATCCAATAATAAATTTATAAAAGATATTAATATTTCGAATGATTATAAATATAATTTCATCATTTAATAACATCATTTATAAGTCTGTATGTGTCCTCAAATTTAAGAATAAATAATGTTTTATTATTCAGATCTGTCCCAATACCCAAAAAAAAAAAAAAAAGTAAAAAACCGGTACTAAGGGAAAAATAGAAACGAAGAAACCATAAATACCCAATACATGAAAATCTCCAAGCATTTGATATTATACGCAGCAAGCACTAGATTTTTAACACAAAAAATAAAGAAAAATGAATATCAAATGTGGGAACATCTCTAACAGTGGCTCTTATGTAATAAGAACTAAACTTTGAGCCACAAAAACAATCGAAACCCTGAATACACACTACAGAAATCTAGGTATGGATTTTCATACGACAAATATTAACTCTTATTAAAAAAAAAAAAATCAAATAAGCCAATACATAAAAATCTCTTCACGGCTTATTTCAATGCAAACATTTGTTTTAATGCAACAGGAATAAAACTTTCAGGACAAAAATGAAACTACTTAAACATCCATAAAGGATTGATTTTGATGAGAAAAAGTCAATAGAAAGCAAGCAAAAATGACAGATAAAGAGAGAAGGTGGAAAAGATCAAAACTCAAATTACTTGATAAAACTAAAACTTAAAGAGTTTGAAAATCCTCTTGTCGATTTAGATGGGGTTAATTTTACATATTGTGATTTTGTTTTTTTTTTTTTTTTTAATTGCTTATTGCACCAACTCTGGTTTTTATATTACAACCGTTTTATTCATTTAACTTTTTTATTTTTAAGTTCACAAGACTCCGGTCAGATCTAATAATTTGACCAGTATTGCCACTTTAACACCACCAAATAATTTTGAATTATCTTACTTTTATCTGTATCTTATTTATGTCTATTCTATTTATAGATAAAAATATTTATTTTTCATCTGTATCTGTTTATTGACAAACATTTACTTGAAAGAGATAAAAATAAAATGTCAAAACAATTAGAAAAAGATAAAACAATGAAACTAACAACATTAGTTAATAATTTATGATTTGTCTCACTTGCAAAATTTCCATTTTATCATTCACTCAACAGTATCCACTAATTGAGCTTACCCCAAGGCCTAACCGTCTAATTTATCCAATTAAAATTTTATTAGACGTCAAAAAATCAACTCTTATATCAAGTCTATGCTCTAGAACTCTTATGGTTTATTTCTTACAATACTATGATCAAATTTTACTCTTGCAGTCATAGTTTTAAATGAATCTACTCTTCAGTATTTATCCATGATTTTTTTTTTTGGGGGTAAAGAATTGCATTAAAACAAAACAACAACAATATGCAGAATCAACCCCTCCTATCAGCCACAAGTCAGCTCTCGAACGGCCAGAATTACAACCAGAAATGACACCAGCACAAATGATGATTTCAACAAAACTAGAGCTACTAGAAGTACAAATCTGTTTATTTAGTCCAGCCTTCGCTAGCTGGTCCGCTTCGCTGTTGGTCTCCCTTGGAGAAAAGTTGAGTTGTACTCTTTCAAAATGCATCAAAAATTGACTTATGTACTATTATAAGTAGAGTTTAAAACCTGAATTGCTAGTAAAGAATCAAATTCAATAATAATATGAGAAAAATTATGTGTGTATCATAATTTGAGCCCCTCTGGAGCGCTTATCAGTTCAACTTCAAAAGGAGAAGCTTTAGCAATCTGCTTTGAGTAAGTAAAGAGAGTGTTACCCAATTGATTCTTGCATATGCCAATTGCCACCGATACCAGATGCACCTTGTTCGTCTACTGCACCATCACAATTGAGTTTCACCCATGGTTAAGTAGGGGGCCTGCCACGAGACGTGTTTGAGTATATTGGAACCGTGCTTTGCTTTCTCCCCAACTCGATAGGACCACCATTCAGCTACAGCAACGCGACCATTTAGATTCCAGTCCTCTTGCTTGTTTTCAAATACTATTCCATTGCGGGTTTTCCAGATGCTCCAAAGAGCAAAGGGAAAACGGACGAGGCCTGGTTATCATATTTCGGAGCACCTTGCACAAGAAGATATTCTTTTTAATCCATTGCCTAGGGCCTAGGCTGAGATCGAATGACTGCTTAAATTCATGCGTGTCATTAAGTTTCATCCCATCATGTTTGCTGACTGGACAATCCTTCTGAATGTGATCTATGGTTTCTTGATTCTGCTGACAGAAGTGGCACATAGATTTTATTTATCTATAATTGTATCATAAAACATGAATATCAAATTTGATACCTAGTTGAACTTTGCATCAAGTTTTACATTATTTGTTGTTTGTCGAAGTAGAAAAGATATTTTGTCGTTAAACTTTACTACCTTCCCTAATCTCATCTAGCATTATAAGCTGCAAATCTTGTCTAGCATTATAGGCTGCAACTTGTATGTCAAGAAATGAAACAAATAGTATTAGGTTTGCAAACAAGCTGATATAAGCTTTTGAATGCTTAGACTCAATTCGTTTAAGAAATTACTGAGCTTGAATTATGCTAACCTTCTACCGAGCCTAAAAAGTATACTTTCAAACTTGAGTTTGTACATGATTCACGAGTTTAAGCTCGACTTGTTTAGCATATGGAGTTTGAACAAACTCAAACTTGAACTTAGGCTCATTTAAATTAATGTGTGCTCAAGCTCATCTGGATTTTGTTTTAATGTAATATGATACCAAGCTAAGGAACTGTTATTAATATAAATAATTATATATAAAATAATATATTGATATAAATAATTATATATAATATAATATTAATATAAATAATTATACATAGTATAATACTATATGTAAAAGAATCTATCCGTAAGCTATTCATAAGCTCTTAATAAGCCTGTATGTGAGTGGCTCACAAGTTTAAAAAAATGCTTAAGTTTAATTTGTTTTACTAAACAAGCTTTATTGAGCTCAAGTTTGATTTGTTCATTAAATAAATTAGAGTCGAGTCAGCCTAATAAGAGCCGAGATTAATTGGCTTGGCTTGCAGCCATAAACATTATTAGGTGAGATGTGAAAAATAATTATGAAAAGTTTGATGGAGTGTTAAATCCACCAAATCGAATTTACAAAGTGTTCAAGTATTAAATTAGCATTTTCCTCGTTATATAAAAGGTGTGAAATGACCTAATTCGATTAATAATTTAATTTTCATGTGGATATATTCTTAATTTTTAAATATCAAGTTTGAAAGTGTTTGATTCATGAGATGAATATGTAGAAATAGAATTTGATATGTTATATATTTCTTGTTAGTAAAATATATGTGTAGAGTATAATTGGTGTTAGTACGTATATCAAATTAATATTGTGTTGGTTAATGTAAATTAGTGGTTAAATGTGTATGTGTAGTGTTGGATTTTGTTAATTAAAGCTTAAAGTTGAGTTAAAATGTAGTAGAAATTTTGTCAAATTCCAAGCCATACATAAGCCAATTTTGAGCCTAAAATAAGCCTAATTTATACCAAATAAAACCCAACCCATGGCAACTCCCAAAAGTCAATATTTTTTGTAAGTATAAGCCATATTTTGATAAAAAGCACACTTTTCAAATTGCAGCAAAAATCCATCCAAAAATCACATTTCTTTTCTTTCTTTTGTTCTTCTTCTTTCTTCAAGCAATACACTCCAAACCCTTAGCAAGAACAAGTTCTTAGGTTCAAATATTTTCTCTAAGCCAAAGCTTCTTTATGTAAGTTAATGTAAGTTTATAAGTTCTTTGTTTGTTCTTTCTTTTGGTATGGATATAGAGTTTATGTTAGTATGAGTTTTAATGTCACATATGAGTTTGAGTGGTGTTATATGTTAGTGAATGTTAGGTTATGTCTTGATGTTAGTAGAACTTGTTATATGCATTTCAGAAGTAGTAAGAAGTATTGGAAAGCTTGAAGTGTATTTTGGGTAAGTGGAAGCTAGGTGAAGGGTGGAGGAATGCTTCAAATTGTAAGAAGTGGAATTTGAAGTGATATTTATGTTGTTTGATGAGTTGGAAGTGAATGGATAATGTTAAGTTCATACACCAAGTAGTAGGAAGCTTACTATGTGTTTTGAAGAGAGTTTAAATGTGTAAAAGTTGATATATTGTGTAAAGGAATCATGGAAAATGCGTGTTTGCTGTCAAAAAGATTTTCCCAGATCAGCACTACTTTATATATGGGCATGTACGAGCTTGTGTTGATTAAGATAAGCTATCGAGTTACTTTTTTAACCTCTGTCTTACCTTATACATGGGTGTATAAGTGGTTTTATAGGTCATAAAACCTTGAAAAATTGCTCTCAGGTCACTTTTTAGTGTCTTACACGGCCCCGAGCATGGCTATATACTAGGTAGGGTACTTTCTCCTATTTTGCAGCTTGAACATATTTTAGCCATAACTTTTTCATCTGACCTCCGATTAAGGTGATTCAAGTTGCGTTGGAAAACTTAAAAAGAGATCTACAATTTTCATATTTTGAGTTTTTAAAATTTTAAAACTATCAATGCTTAAATTTCACTTTTTTCCAACTCATACATTTTCCAAACAAAGTTTAAAAACTCGTTTTTTCATGTTAAGTGTGTGATTGCTTAGGAAATGGATCTTTTTGGACTAAAATGAGATAGATTAATGGTATTTGATGTGTAATGATGATTTTGTGAGCTTGTATGATCTTGATAAATGTATAAATGATATGTTATGACCTTGTGTTATATTTATTCGAAATTCCATGAGTGCTAGACTTAGATTTAGTTATGTTTTATGCATAAAACTAAGTAGAAATGTTAATTGAGTTGATTTTCCTTATAACAGTGATAGATACTCCTTTGAGTTCTTCCACTGATCCTCTTTTGAGTGCTCCTATTGATTCTCTTCATAACATAGGTACGCAGTGACTTGCTTGAATGTTTGTTAGGATAGGCATACTTTGAATTGACTTATATTTAAGACGGCTTAAGTTTTGCATGAATTCATTGTGTTTTTCGCCTTTAAATCCGGTCTAAGGAGTGTCAAATATGTCATGATGCAATGACATGTTAGAATAGGCACTTAGGCCTCTTGTCATGATGCAATGACTTCATATCATGATGCAATGGTGACTTCTTTTTAAATGACTCAACGGGTAATCGCTAGGGAATGTAGTAATGGTGTAACATTTACTCATCTCAAGAGGAAATAATATATTTAGTTCAATGTCTATGGGAGCATGAGAATTATTTTGTATTATGGATTAAGTTAAGCAAAGTTGAATAACAGCTATGAATCCTAAACGAGTTTACTTTTTCTTTGTAAAGTTATCTAGAAGATATAGGTATTCGGGCTACTTATATCAACCTCCTGAGTATCGAGAGTGTTACTCAGGACCCCAGATTTCCCCAGATTGTCTCGAAGTTTGAATACTCCAATGTTGATTTGTTTAATAAATATTAAAGAAAGATAAAATGAGATATTAAGTTGTTGCATTGCATTAATTTAAGTTTGCTTGCCATTTCGTATTTGGTTTTGTTGCTATGTACTGGGCCTTTAGCTCACTGTTGTTTCTTTTCAGGTGATATGATAACTGTTATGATGATTTAGGATATGGGATAGACTGAGAAAAATTCTTGCATGAATGGGATGAGTGGGATTCCGAGTGGCAAGTGGTTTAAGAAGAAGTTTTTGTAGAAAGATGTTTTGGAAACTTAAATGTATTTTGTATTAGTTAAGCCTTGTGTTGTATAAAGAGATTCTAAAGTTTGTTTTCTTATTAGGGTTAAACAAGATAAAATCCTTTTTGTTGTGTCATAAGATTGACACATACTTTTATAATCTTTTGTTTTAACGTAAATATGTATAGATTGCTCATATGAGTAATCTTTGTCTTAAAAGTTTTTTTTTTTTTTTTTTTTGTTAAGTGAAGGTATAGTGGTATTAAACAAACAATCAACATAAACAAGTAGTTTTAGGACAAGCTTACATATAATATGAAAAATATTATATGTGATTGGAGATTGACTTGTTTAATTTTAAGATTAAATAGGTCGGATCTTTACAAGGTGTGTGTGTTCAAATCAATGGAACTGTTTTCTTGAAAATATATATACTACCGTCTATTAATTATATGGCCTTCTGTAAAAAAGAAAAGGGAAAGAAAATAAAAGATGGATAATTATAATATAACAAGTTAATTAATTAATTTAATATGTGACCTTACAACTATGGAGACGAAAGCACAAAGCACTGTGACTTTAATACTTGTGCGGACTTTGCGTAGCAAACAATGGCATGAAACAAGACCATGACCATGCACCAAAGGTACTAGAACGTTGTTGTACCTACAACCAATTTCAGTTGTGTAACAATGTTTCCTAACCCTTTAGAGGCTTTGGCGCAAATGTAGTAACCGAACATATATTATTAATACCGTTATGGTAAACTGGACTTGGTGACTGGTGTTAAAAAAATTTTATGGGAAGAAAAGGGGGTGGGGGAGGAGGGAGGGGAAGGAAAACTTATTGGGATAAAAGGTGTACCACAAGATATATTATGATTATTCAAGCAGGAATAATTTCTTGTTATTGAAACGTATAAAATTAAGATCTTTTGTAGTCCAATATGAGAAAACTATTATTTTGTATGAGAATTGAGTGTAATCCTCTTGTGAGTTTGCTATTTAAATGGAGATGTTGAGACCTTCATTGTTTCATTTTAATATGGTCATTTTGATACTTTATTTTTATCATTTTTAATAGATATTTATTAAAAAACAGATTAAGATGAAAAACATATATTTTTGCTTATAAATAAATCAAACAGATCAAATACAAATAATATATAGTTAAAATTAGATAATTCAAATAGTCTCATACATCTAGAAAGTCTCCATAGAGTTATTTGATATATCTGAATATGCATGCATTACCACTTCCCTTGGTATATATGTTCTTATGAATGGAAAAATACGAAAAAATTAAAATAATACTTAGGTCTTTTATTTTCGCTTACTATCGGTTCCTCAAATGTTATAAGTTTATTTTCTATTATGATTATGATGTTAGCATGACCTCAATCTTAGGTTTCTCTCTCTCTCTCTCAATGACAAATGTTGATTAGTTTTATATGATTAAGATGGAAATTTTAAAACTTTACAGGACAAAAATAGAAAATAATGGACTAGGAAAGACTTGCACTTTTCCTGTGTTATATTTGTATTCATCGTAATCTTAGGGGGTAGAATTCTATTTCACCGAATGCATGCCTTTTTATTCCATCAGAATACTTAAAAGTTCATCCAATTACATACCGTTACCTTTAAAAAAAAAAAAATAATACCAAAAGTGCAAAGTGATATTCATACCAATATTTTTCCATTTGTTACGGTGTATAATATAGCAAGACACCATGTTCAGAAAAGAAAATTCTTTTCATATAATTTCCCACATAAAAGTTGGATCGATAAAGTTTGATAGTACGGTATTTATTATTGGCGAGAATTTTGAATCACCAAATCAGTTTCAAAATTGTTCTTAGTTTAAGCTGTTGGTGGTTTGATTTAGTTCAAATCTAATGGTTAAATTAAACAACATTTAATTTGAAATGATTTGATTCAAACTCTTAATATACCTAACTTATTTTGATGGTTTCGGGTTTTGAATCAAACCACTCCAAAATGAGGTTCGATTTGGTTCAATTTTATCTATGGTCAAATATGGATTACGGGTATCTCAGACCAATCGGCCCCTTGGACCTAAGCCTGACTTATACTAACAAACCCAGAGCCTCACAAGGACACCGATTTCCTTTGCTCAAAAAGTACATTGTCAAACACCACAATCAAGCAATCCTTGACTCTTGGTCACCTAGCACTCTCATCTTGATCACTTGGGATCGGCATGACCAAATATGGATTAGTGGACTCGCTCTATGTTCTAGGTAATCGCTGCTAACTGTTCATTCACCCATGGTCCTGTGACTTACATAACTACTAAGAGTCTAACCACTATATATATCTCATCCCACTCTACAAGAATGATGTCGTCTAAACTCTTGTGTATTATTATTGCATATCCCCTCTTAACATGCTTATTGACTTAAGTGTTAGAGTGACTCCATTAGAGTAATCTTGTGCACCACTAACCATGTTTTGTCCTGCAAGCCCAGTATATACCCAACACACATGAATTCAGTCCAATGTCTACCGTTACCTCAATCGGATATCAGCTAGTAATATATTGCGCTACCTGTGGGATACTTATAAACAAAATGCCTACACCACTAATAAATTGGAAATGCCCAAATATGATTATCTTAGAACCATGGGATGTTTATGTTTTATTGCTAAACATATTTCCAATCAAGATAAAATTGAACAAAGAAGTTCAAAATGCATTTCTTGGCAATGTACATGGTAATGGACAAGCGACATAAAAATTTATGATCTTGTCCTAAAAGGATTAGTGTCGGTATAGATGTTCTCTTTTATGACAACACTTTTCCATATAAATACAATGGTATAAGTTTCATGTTTTCATTCTCATTCTTCCCCTTGATCATCTTGATGTTTTTTCTTTTGAAAACAATGATATTGTTATTTTGATCATTTGTCACATTCCTTTGTGACTAGTTCTTTGTCTTCTATGTCAAAAATCTCTTTTGATTCAATTGGTTCATTGGTTTTATTCTATCCACCGATTCAATCCTTTACTTGTACATCATTTTAATAGGAATGAAAATAACATTATGGTTTTGAGACTGTGAATAGTATAACTCATACCATTGCGTCATGTTAATTTAATACCAATTACCAACCATTGGTGCTCTAATATATATCTTCATCAAAATCTTTCCCTCATTACCTACCAAGTTATATGGCAATTTTTTTAATGTACATTCTTATTACTCGTGAACCAAATTATTATTCACAAACTGATAATAATCAATTGTAGGCAGTTGTTGTCAATAACCTTGTAGCCTTGTGGCATATCCCTAATCTTTTAAGTGAGAGGTACTAGGTTCGAATCTTCCTACTCTATTATAATGGTTAAAAAAAATAGCTGCTATGATTAAAGAATCAAAAGCCTTATAGCTAAGGTTTGGGAGTTGACCATCATGCCACCAAGCAAGAATTTTAAATTGGCCTTCAAATTTAAGCATAGATATAATGGAGGTGTTGAGCATTATGAGGTGCATTTAATAGGAAAGAGATAATGGAATTGAAGGAGGTATGACACTTCTTCACTTGTTTCAACGAAAACTAAGAATACTCATAGCTTTTTGGCAATAGCTTATGAATGGTTGCTTTATCAACTGGACATCACTAATGCTTTTTGTGTATGGGCATATTGCTTACATGATACCTCTTAATGGTTATAAAAGGTGCAACCTGATTAAGTTTGTGACTCTTTGGCTAATTTTTTATGAGTTAAAACAAGTATCAAGCTAATAAATATATAAAATTTCTAAGTTTTAATTAGAAAAGGTGATCACTTACCTTTTACTCATAACAAATCGGATGGATGTCCAATAGATTTTTTGTATGTTGATAATATATTACTCATTGTTATGGGTATGGATGAGACTTCAATTGTTGAATTTTATAAGGGTTTAGACCATATTTTTACTATCAAGGATCTTGGTTTGGATAATTTTTTCCTACGATCTATATTTTTTTAACTTCTCATGAGACTTTGTTGAATCAAAGGAAATATATTGTGGACATTTTTTAATGGTGTAGGTGTTTAACTGCTTGTAAACTAGCCTTTTCTCCTTTTCCTTCCTATAGGTTTAGGTCCAACAACATATTAGGAAATAATCTTGATTAGCCACTTCTTCTATCGTATTAGAAAGTTTTCTATTTTACATTAATCAAACTAGATTAGGCATAAATTTAGCCAATTTCTTCCTCAGCCACTAACCACACATTTTCTAATAACCTTTTATGCTTTGTGCACATTACTTGAGAGGTACTTCTTCACTCGGTTGTCATTTTTTCAATAGTTTCTCTTGATTTGCCAAGTTATTTTAATGTTGATTGAGATCCATGTTCAATGGGTCATTAGTAATTGACAGATAGTTACATGATTCTTGGCAATGCCATGGTGACTTGCAAAACAAAAAAAAAAGGGTGGTTTGGACATTTACAAAAAAAGTAGAATATTGTAGCATATTGATAGGTGTTATTTACTTGAAAATTTTATAGGATTGTTGAGTCCAATGAAGCATGTATGTATGGAATTTTATTGAGAATATACACTCAGATGTGTAATGGAACAAATTAGTCGCAGTCATCCATTTTTAGCGTGGAATTTGGCAAATGCTAATCATAATGGGAGTTATTAGAGGTAATATCTTCTATATAAGAACTAGAAGATCATAATGCCTGTGATAAGGAGCAAACTTTAGGTTAAAAACCATTAACGTTTCCATAACAAGCGTGATTAGCAAGGAAAATAGTAGAAAACCTCGTCTACCTGCACATAGTGGGCGTGATGGTGGAAATCAAATTTGGCCAAAACCATCACTGGCCTCATAAAGGTCGTGATCAACAAAATTTCCCCTCTCTTCAAGTGCATCTTGACCCATGTAATGAGCATTATAAAGGAGTGATTGGACCTATTATATTGTTTTATTATGTTAAGCTGATGTTTTGAAAGGGGACATATATGAATTATTATTTTAATAGGGTATGTTCGACTAGTTGTCTTTTCTATGATATAAATAACTTGCACCCATTCATAACATAAAAAGGTAATAAAGTGTATCACATTAGAATTCACTGTGTAGCTTCACTTTGTAACCTTCGTAAGAGAGAAAAGTTGTAGGGTGTAATTTTATGTTCAAGTACCCAAGTATTATATGATTATTCAAGGAACTCGCGAGAAGTCAATGAGGAATCAAGCATTAATATCATTGTATGACCATTTCTAGACTTCTAAGTGCAATAACAAGGGTTTTATTTTCTTTATCTTGTTCTGTTATGTCAATTGCCATGTTTTGTGTGTTGTACAATTGTCCATGTTTGTTTTACATTATGTGTGGATGAGTTAATTTAGGTTTGCAACATTTGAAGTTGGTATAGATCTATGCTATACTAGTTTAATCTTTGTTATTACTTACTTTCAACAATAGAAATTAATTACATCAAGAGTTGTATTGTGCATGAATATAACACTTGCTTAGGTTTTAGCCGAATCTATTGAGAGATTGTCCTGATTGAATAGATCTATCTTGTTGACAAGAATTGCTCATGATTCTAGAGGTAGTCTCATGAAATTCTCTACAAGTTTAGAAATTCAAATAGAATTCAAGAATTATAAAGCAATTCTGGTCGGCTATTAACTAGGAAGAAATTTCGGTAGATAAGACTAGGATTAGATGCTAATGATTCTAAGAAGAACATTACTGTAATTCTAAGGATTCTTCAGATAAGTCATAAATGAAGAGCATTTAGATTTTGTCGACTTACCGAGGGATGATGGAGCAAATCTATACTATAAAATTGCATCTAATTAGTGTTCTGTTGTGCTATTTTGTTCTAAAGTTGTAGTTAAAGTAATTTTGTAGTGTATTTAAACAATGATTATACCCACTTCAATGAACTTTTATGTTAGATAACAACAAGAAGAAGAGTACTAGTAATTTATGTTTCCTGAGGAGACGACCCTATACTTATTTCTAGACTACAAATGATAAGTACACTTGCTTAGCATTAACCGTGTTTAGGAATAAAAGGCTATAGGAATTTATAATTAAAATTCACTTACACAAAGAGTATGTCACATATCTCCATGATTAAAGAGCTCTTTTAGGTATCTTATATGCATTTAGGGATTTAAATATTTTAGTTCCATTTCCTACAATAACTCAACTCAATTATTGATGGCAGCAAATCCATATCTTCATGGGAAGACCAAACATATTGATATTGATATTTACTTCACCTATGATTATATTCCAACTTGTTCTTTAAAGATATTACATGTATCTTCGTGTTTGTAACTGTCAAATCTTCATATAAAGGCATCTAGTTTAACTTGAATATAACTAATTTGGGTCTTTAAGAGGCTTAAACTTGAAGGGATGTGGAATATTATTGTTTTTTTCACAAATTTCATCTCCTTATTTTGGACACATATCTTATTTTTGTAAGTCATAAGGCTTTAAGTAAGTTGGAGTGAATCGTTTTAGTTGGTTTAATATAAAAACCAGAGTTCTAGCTTGACTCCAATTTAAAATTATCATAGTCATTGTGCTACCTCATATTATACTTCTTTTGCTTGCTTTGTGACTTTCATACATGATCTTTTATATAGCGTAATCCATGATCAAATTCTTAACCACTTTCATAAGTCTAATAAAAAGCTATGTCTAAAGTTGATAGTGGAGGAATATAACAAATTTAGCTTTTTTATTGTTAAGTCTTTTTTTTTATTTGACGATTAGTATTGAGAGAGGAATTTGAGTGTATTAATTTTATAGCGATAATGGCAGACTAGATGGAAATTTGCTATCCTAGTAATGTTGTCTTCATCCTGTCAGCAAAAATAAATAGTTGTCATGTGTGTATAAAGTGATAATAACTGCTTACTTTATTATACATTGACAAATGTGTGTTTGTTGGGACAAGATTGAAACACCATTCTCGAGACAACACATATTTATCCATGGCAAACTAAATGCTACTAATTTTAATTTTTGGTAATTTACTACTGTAGTTTGAGATTTTGACAAATTAGTGTTTGCATTTTTTAAGTATGTGCGATCTAGTGTCCCCATTAAGCAATAATTTAACGAATATTTGTTTTAATGACAAGATAATAGTAAGTCAAGGGCTTATATTTTCCATTTTTAATGATTTACTATTGTATGTTTATATGTTAACAAATTAATACTTATAATTTCAAAGTACAAGCAATTAACTGTCTCCATTAAGTAATATTTTGATTATGTGTATTCTTTTTTTCAAATCAACCTTTGCTAATTAAATGAAATACACAATATAAAAAGTTATTCTCTAAACTTTATCCTTTAATGTTATACCTTAAATTTCTAAAATGTAATAAGTAAGTGTCTTTCCATATAATGAAAATTATAATAAATTGCATTGAAAAGTCAATAAATAGCAATAAATTTTATTTTAAAAAATTTGATGAGAGATAATATTTTCTAAAGGATCGTAATAGTATAAGTGTACTTTTCATTTCCTTATCATTTTATTGTCTAAACTTTATCTTTTCAATATTGGTAGCTTAATCTCTCTCTCTCTCTCTCTCTCTCTCTCTCTCTTCGATTATTTTTTAAACAAACCTTAGTGTGGAGGAGAGCAGTCATGTGGCTACGCCTCATTTCTAAATCTCCTTATGTTGTTTATTACCACAATAATTCCACATATCTATCGTAATCTATCTCAATGGCCACAAATCTACTCTTCTAACATTAAATATGGGTGTAATCTACTGTTACCGTCATCATCAATGTTTGAGCGGTTTGAAGATTGTGGAGATCAAGAAAAAATTATTATTTCGGTAACTTTTTGAATATGCAGATCTTCATTTTTTTTCTATTTTATCCTATTTATATCTCTTATATGAAATTATGTTATGCCTTTTATATGATTTAGTCTACTCGCTAGTTGATTGGATTTTATTCTCTTAGGTGAAACAATTCTGTCCCTTATATGTGTATGGGACATTTTAACTATAGAAAAGATGTGTCTGTTTATATGATTTGGTCATTACAATGATTTCCCAAATCTTAAAATAACTAGGCTTATTGAGGTAGTTCACTTGATTAGGTTGTAAACGTGCATTGGTGTATGTGTAAGCTAAATTATACTATAGAAGAATGAGCAAAAGTCACAATTTAGTGATAAAGGAGTGCAATTCTCTCATTACTACTCAACAAACAAGTTATCAAAGATATGCTATACATGAGCAACCATATGTAATGTAATCATTGCACACAGTTTTTTTTATAACCAATGTGAAGTTTAAGGTTTAACCCTCAATTAACCTTAGGTTAAGGAGTTTATAGATCCATCGATGTCCCGGTTGTCTAATACCAATTCACTTATGTTGCAAGCCTAAGAGTACCATAAATGTAACCTTTCTTTGGAGACCTTAATTGCAGTCTCAAGTTCAATCATCTAAATAATTCTTTTACCTCATGGATACCTAAATGTTGTTCAAAGGTAGCATAGGATATTTTAATTGTAATCCTAGGCTAAGATTTTGTAACATTTAGGATAAGACCTGAAACGATGGTTCAACATGGCTTCGTAGTTTGCGACTTCTACTAATATTTTAGTTTGTTTTATGAAGTTTGAATTTAGAATGAATATATGATAATTCAAATGGTGATCTTATATAGTACTTGACTTAATACATGTTTCCTACCATTCTATTGTTAGGCAATGATGACTATAGGTAATGTAGTATATGTATTATGCATGTTCAATTTTATATATTTTCTAATATCAATTAATAGATTTAGGGTGATAAGACAATTTCATAATTCAATTCGGACAAGAATATTTAGGTAATACAATTCACGCATAATAACACAATCAACTAATTCAATTTCAAACACCAAACATCATATGGGTCATTATCTCATGCCTATACCAATGGTACATGTATGCTTCATTTTCAATATAAAGTTATACTTAGGTGTAGAGGTAGAGTCCTTACTGATAGTGGTCATGCTCGCATTGTATGGATCTTGCCCCTAGCACATGACTTCAGAGTGCTACTGAGGAAATGATACTTGATGATGGAATGACTTGGAGAGAATGAGAGGAGAGGAGGAATAGACAGTCTCAATATCTCAAATGCACAAGTGACAAGTAAGAGAGCTTGAGTAGACCTCGTGCATCAACCTTATAGTTCTTGAGCAGTTGGAGTAGAAATCACTTGAGTTGCCTTATTTGATCTCTCTAAGTAAATCCTCCTCTATAGAATATTGTTTGTCTTCTCTCTAAAAAGTTGAAAAAGAGAAGGAGTGACTAAGTATTTATAGGTACTTGGTATGGATGACGACCATCAGATCACCTTAGTGATTGACAGATGAGATGGAGCATGCTCAATTTATGGTTATCCTGAATGAGCTTCTCACGGGCCAAGGCTAAAAGTCATCTCCTTCGTGCATGAGCCTGCCTGAGAAAAGTTGAATACGGTGGATCGGTCCAATGATTCCTATTCTAAGACCACCAAACCAAATCTCCCTAAGTTATCCCAACAATTAAACCAGACTCGTTGGGCCTTGTCACCTAGCTTGCGAGTCCAGCCCAAATAAATATAAATAATAATAATATTTCAAAACCCTATTATAGTCATCAAGTAATTGTTTTAGTTTGCTTAGTTTATTAAACTTACTCTTTATTTAATCTCTTGGTTAATTTAATTATTTATTTGTTTATTATTTTATTTATTTATTTATTTAATATACCTATACTTTTACGCATATATTTACATAATTATAAAATCGAGCTAAACCGAAATCGGGTAGGGACTAGTTTTCATGTTGAATTGGCTCGCTAGTTGGAGAAATTAAAGCATCGGCTTGTCAATGGCTTTCTTCTTCACAAAAATTTAATAACTTCTCTTTTACTCCATGTATGAATTTTCCAATTTCGCGTGACACATGCACCGTAAATCATCGACCCAACATAATAGCATCAAAATATTCATCCAAAAGACCTCAAATAGTATACAACACACGCAATAAGTGCAAAAATAGTAAATCATTGGAAATTTCCACTTACCGTGGCCTCATTGCACTTAATCAAAATAACATAATGATTGGCTTTAAAAGTTAAAGTTTTCACCTAAAACACTTAAGGATTTAGCTTAAGGATTACAACTAAGTTAGTATAAACTAGAATTTCATGTAAAAAATCTAAAAAAAGAATTTAATTGACATTCTCGTTGAAAAACTTGATCTTCAAGTTTGGTTGAAACTAAAAATTGACACTCCATCAAACTTGTGCTTGTTTTATAGGTTGCAATGATAGGATCCCAGTGTAGCTTGCAATTTTGAAAATGGATAAAGATTGAGTGAGATATGAATTCTAAAACTTTTGGTAAGTCATGGAGTTTTATTGTCGATCTTTTTTCCTTAAAAGGTAAGTTTTTAAAAAGTTTATGTAGGGTGATAAAGGGATTTGGTTGAAGATGATAATTTTACTGTCAATGTGATTGTTTGGGCCGTGTAGTAGTGGATAAATTCCATCGTTTCAATCCAATTAGTACGCTGAGTGGTATCCTACTATAATGACTCATCTTATAATATAATTAGGCAATAACCTATGTGTTTGCTCAATTAAATGTCTTGATTACAATCGTGTACTTGAAATTCCTAATTAAAGGTTCTTGATTTTCAATTTATTATATACTATGGATTATTGTTATTTTAGGGTTTTAGGGTTATAAAATTAGAGTTTCTAATATTTCAAAGGCTAATTGTGTTAGCTATCTACTAAACATGTAACCTTAAATTTCGATTATTGAAAGTTACAAGGTTTTTTATGGCTCAAAAAAAAAAAAAAAAGAAAGTTACATGGTTTCATACTTTTTACTATGATTGGTATAATATTATTTGTCATTTTTCACTTTATTTTGATGATGATGATGAGGGGTAAGTGGAAAATTTATTGTACTCTATACTAGAGGCGAGCGGGTGGGTATAAGATAAGTAGTGTATGAAACCTTACCTGTATCCTACCCTATAAGATACAGGGTATCAATTCTTCTACTCGAAACCTACTCGATAGCATTTTGTACCAACCTAATATCTTGTAAAATTTACAGGGTACAGGGTACCTTATAGAACGTTCTAATCTTTTTTTTTTTTTTAAATAAAACCTCTAATTTCTTTTCCTTTCTAATATTTCAAGTTTATAGTGATATATACAATTTCATATAGTATGTAAAAATACCTTATTTTTATATATTTACAATAAATAACCAGTGGAAAGTAATTTAAAAAAAATTCTTAATATTATATGTTCTGTAATATGGGGAATTTATTTATGTGTAAAAGTTTAAATATATAGCTTTATTTAATTGAAGGAAAAATAACAAAAACAGTAAAAGAATGATTATATTTATAAAAAAAATCATTAAAAGATTTGTACTTTAGAATAATTATCCTTAGATAATACATAAAATATTTTTCAGGTTAAGTCATTAAGGGTAATTAAAAGATTGTAACATTATAAAACAAAATAGTCAAGACAACGGAGAAATATCACAACCTTAAATAATATTTATGTTAATAAAAAAAATAAGAGAAATAAATAATACTATTTTAATGTTTATAACTTAATATTATTTTATCTAATTTTATAAAGTGGGTATATGATACCCTAGAACCTATACTCTAATATTTAGTGGAGTACAGGTTCTAGGGTAGGTGTAGGGTATGGAAAGCTCATACTTGTACCCTATTTTGTGGGAGCAGGTTTCGAAAATTTTGTATCTAGAACTTACTCACTGACACTTAGTACCTACCTACAACTAACCCAGTCAAGTAAGGTTCAGGTGAGTACCTTGTACGATAGTGTTTGTCACGTCCCGAGGGTATCCTAATAATAGTAACCAAGAAACACTTGATTTCCATTACTAGTTTAACTTCCAGGAATGACATGATTTCATTAAACATGATCTTTTAGTTGCTTGGATAGGATGAACAAATATATATAAGGCATAAATTAGTAAACAACTATCACATAATAAGATATTACAGACCATATGCCTTATAAATCCTTACAATCCTTAGCTAATGATTCTAATGCACATTACTTGTATCAAAAAGGTAAATAGAGTTACATATATTCTGATCATATACTAGTCTTTAAGCTTCTGGCTTCTAATTTCTTATCAGGACCATGCTCCTGCTAGTAATGAGCTAGGGTCGTAGAGTACACTGAAAGGGATGTTGGAGTATGAGCTAAAAACACAAGCTCAGCGAATAACTAGAACTTATCACATAATACACTCAAGTTATTTAACAATCATATGAAATGTGTCAATCAAACATATGTACAATACAAGCTTGGGTAACCAAAATCCAAACAGGATGAAGATTTACGCCCTCTCATCGGGGTTGAAGGATCACAATCTATGGTCCACCTACCCAGGAGAGACTAAGCTTTCAGGAAACAATAATGTTTTATTTAGTATATCTTCAAACTTATCATGTTTTGTTATTTATTTCCTGATTTAGCTTTCGAAACTCCACTAAGTGTCAGTTATTTTCATGCAATACCATAAGCGGCGTCCTTCATTTACATTTAGTTCCTATGGTATTAACGAACAAAGATAATCTTGCAATTAACTAATAGCTTTCTTGCCTAGATAATCAAGCATTACCAGAGATCCAAAAAAACTAACACTAGTAGGCTACCACTTACTCAAATGCTATTTATGCAAAATATGTAGTGCATGACAAATTTTCTTTAAGGTACCAGTAGTTTTTATTCAATTTGAAGGTGATCTAGCATTACAGATATTCAATCATGTTATATAGGCAATACAGACATATACAACTCTGGTATCACTTATAATAGAATGACTTGGCAAGCAATGCAATACCATACGCAGTTTTCACAAACCAAACAGTACACTAAATTTTTGTTATCTTTTATTTAAGATTCACTAACTTAACAAGCATAACCAATATAATAAGACTGAGTTACTCACCTGCTCATGTTATTCAGTCGTAGTAATTGTCAGGAAAGTCCTCACCAATACCCGAGTTACCTATTGAGAGGATTAATATAGTCATTAATGATACAAGACTATATAACCTAACTCTTATGAATATTTAAGTGTTCTAATGTGCTGCTGGGCTTCTGTTTTATTATTAACTAGTTCCTTGAGGATGATACTTAAGTACTAATTCATCTTTATCTCAAGTTACTTGATTTAACTTTGGTTTGACACTTAAATCTATTGATTGAGTATTTGGGAAGTTAAACAATTTAGCTAATTCATTTTCATTGTCTAAAACTATTAGTTTCCTTTTTATTTACTTAATAAAATTTTCTCGTAAAATATAGGTATTTCTATATTTACGAATTTGGATTATTTAAATTTCCATTGTTATCTAATCATTTATAATTAGTTATTTCAATACATATTTAGTATTTATTAGACTCGTAAAATTTTTCTTATAAACCAATTAAATACAAACTTAATGAAAATAAATTTATTGATATAAAGATTTGTTAACTTAATTACAATTATTTTCAAAAATTCTCCTTTTTGCTACAATTAATAAAAATATTCGTAACTAATAATAATAATATTAATAATAATAATAATAACAATAATATTGATAATAATACAATAATAATAATAACAATAATTCCGAAAAAGACAATAAAATAAAATAAAGTAAAATAATTACTTTTCATAATAACAATACTTGTATTATTTGTTTTATACTTTAATTCATACTAATTGTAAGTTCTTATTAAATAATATTACTAAAATAACTTTGATCTAAACTTTTGATTTTTATTTTAGAATTTATGTATAATATTATTTCAGGAATGATATTTTCAAAAATAATATTAATTTTAGAATTCTATCAATAATATTAAAAATATTAGTAATTATGATTGTAAAATTTATTAAACTAGGATTAATTAACAAGGATAATTTATATTGCTAAAATCTTTTCTGGTTAATATTAATAGGTTCATTATAAATATTTAAATATTATATATTTAATAATACTAGAAAAATATTTCATTTTTAAATATAAATATTTTAAAATTTTGAGATTATATCACTAAATATTAATAGTACTTATAATCTTTACAGAAAAATAAATAAATATAGTAATAATAATAATAATAATAATATAATAATAATAATAATAAAATAATAATTCTAAATTATTTATATCATTAATTATTCTATAATTTAATTTAAATAACTTAGTTTTTTTTTTTTTAATTGTTGCCGAGGGGTACACGGGTGGAACATGTCCCGTGTTTCCCTCGTGCTCATCGGGGAAGTACTGGTCATCATCTTCTCCGATGAACTAGATCGATTCCGATCGATTTCCGACGTTGGAAAGTCGGTTTTCCGATTCCTTTAAGCTCCTATAACACTAAACTACTTAAATATCTCAATAAAACATCAAATCAACAACATGCTCCATGATTTTTCGAATCATCAAGGTAAGTTAGGGTTTTCGAAAATCGCCTTCGTTGTGCCTCCTCAATGAAATCCAAAGCTTCTGATTGACTTGGTTAGGTTCCTAAGATGCTCAGAAGTTAATCTCAATCCTTAGTTTTGAAAGAAAACGCGTTGAATTACATCAACTTACCTTGAGCTCCATTTAAGCGTTTTTTTCGCAATATTTGACCTTGGATTTGAACTGGGTTGGTTGATGCGTTTCAAATCCGATTTTCAAGTTGATTTAACTACTAATATGGAGTGGATTGGATCTGGAAAGTTTGGGAAAGGATGGGGTTCGTTTGCTTCTCCTTTAGGTGAACTTGATATATGTATTATAAAGGAAGATATAAACATTGGCCGCATGTTTCCTTCTCCATAATTGATCCGAATTGCCTTCAATTGTTGCTGTTTCATCAGGTTGTTTTATTGTCATTAATGTAAGAATGATTTGGCAAGTTTAGATTGGCTTTTAGTTGGATTTTTTATTGGCTTTTGTTGAATTATTGGGGAAGTTTCGGCTCACTTGGATCAAGAAGATCAAAGCCCTTAAAAATTTTGAAAAACATCTCTTGCAAGTGTTTATTTTATATATATATTGTTTAGATAATATTTAGTTAATTTTTCAGGAAGCTTATTACACTAATCGGGTATAATTTAGCTAATATATGTAAGTTTTTACACAAAAATATTTTTAAAGAATCCTACAAGATATTTAGTTTATCAAACAATACAAATTTAAGTTTTAATTTTATGGAATTATTTGTTTAAGAAAGATTTATCTCTCGCGATTTAGGTTTTCTAAGCTTGTTGGGTCAATTTTTGTTTTAGGCTTCAACGGCTTAAGAAAACCCTAATTTGAACACTGGTGTAATTCAAATCTTTGTTTGAAGTCTAGATCTTGAGTTTATATTTTTATTATGTATTTATAATTCTAACGGTTTATCTTAAAGTTGCCATTTCCCAACTATAAACATATTGGATTGATTACTTAATATTACTGCATATATGTAAGCTAAATTAGTTATATATTTTAAATTTGGATAACCACTATGAAATCTTATCAAAATAGTTTATTACTAACTAGAAATTTCAAATTTTAGGATTCAAGCCCAAGTATAGGTTCATTATTACTCATTGTTTTAATTTCGGGTCTTTGTTGAGTACAAAAGTAGTCACTTAATTTCTATATTTATGTTTTCCCATTTAATCTATTTGTTTGACAAGGGTTCGAGTTCGGGATTTGGAGTTTCCTTTAATCATATCTTGAATTATCAATTCAAGATACGAAATCTCGTTTTTGGTATCAGTTAGGGTCAAAGAAGTTCTTTATTCAGTTTATGGATCCTAACCCAGCCAAATTTAAATTATGTATCTAATCTTGGGTTTTTGTTAACTTCTAGGTTTACTAATTAGTTCATTATTTCTAATCTAGAGTCGTATTATATTATGAAGTTTCCGAGGTTTACAGTGTTACCTGCTCACCTCTACTTTATACCCTTTCATATTGTTTTTCGACTAAGTAGATTTTAGGAGGATATTGAAGGTTAAAGATGATTCCACATGCAAATTTTTTTGGAACCTACACTCGTAACATAGGGTATGGCTAAAAGTTTTCATACCATATAGGCTACTAGTTCTACATGGTGCTAAACCCATTTGATAAAAATTATCAAGTAAAATGAATGAAAAAAAAAACAATATATTCTAATTCTATGTTCTAAAGGTAAAATGTTGTAAATAATATTTGAATTTTGACCAAATAAGCAATCGAGTACTTGACTTTAAAATTAATCAATTTAATACTTAAAAAAACTTTTTATGTATGCTAACAGTACCTTTCATATTTGTTAAAAACGCTAATGGTGTCAGTCAATTTCAAAGTTCATGTACTTAATTGCATATATTGTCAAAGTATAGGTACCATTTATGATGTTAAACCATATTTTAACAAAAAGATTTCATAACAATTTATTACACGTAATTTTTCAAAAGCTAACATTCAAACTCATTTTTGATCAATTTTTTTTTTATAAAATTTACACATCATCAAAAGAAAAACGTCTATTAAATCAATACTTGATGGAGATACCAAATTGCATATATTTTAAAAATATGAGTATTAATTTGTGAAAATTTAATGATGCAGCATTAACCCTAAAAGACTTAAAGTACTAATACTTGACCTATTATTATCCAATCATCAAAATATACCTTAATGAACTTATTACTTAACAACCCACCCAACTGCACATACTTTAAAACTATGTGCATTGATTTACCAAAACTTAAAGCTAGAGTGTAAAACCGTCAAAGATTGAAATACATGTACTTGAGCTGCTATTATCCTAATCAATAAGCAGCAATATTCATACCAACTTAATTTGAAGGTGCTGGTATTCAGTTTAGCTTGGTTAATAATAATGCTCTTGTTGTAATCAATTTAGTTGGAAAGAAACCGATTAACACGAATCTCTGTTGTCCGATAAACACATTAGGAATAACTGGTTTTTGAGAGAAACTCCTTTTCTGTAATGGTGGATAGAATGCGAATATGAGGTGGTTCAACATATTTTACTTTTCTATTAAAAATAATTTATATTCATTTAATTACACAATTTGATTAATTATTCTTTTTACAATGATGATCTATTAAATTAGAATTATGAACTTATTAAAAGTTGTGTATGTTTCAACTTTTTGATAGAGTTTTTAATAAAATTAACACAACGACTCAAATAAAAAAAAGATATCCTTCAATTGATGAAGATTTAATTAGAAAAAACAAAGATCAATAAAGGTAGCTAAATATTAGAATAAATTTATCATGTTGTTGTTGTTTTTTTTTTCCTTTTTTCAATCATGTTGCCGTTGTTTAATAACTATTATCATACTGTTATCTTGACCCTTATTGATAATTATTTTAGCATTATTTATGAATTTTTTTTTATCCCGCCGATCTGGACTGTTATGACTTGATTCAGATATAAGGAACGCGAAATGGATAAATAGGAAACTTCTTTGGTCTTACTTGGATTAACTCTAAGATAATTAGTGCATTTCTCATTTAGGATAAATGTCATGAGAGGTATTTGAATTTTAACAAAATATATAATTAAATAAATTATTTTTTAAAATTATCAATTTATTATCTAAATTTTAAAACTGATTAATTTGAATGATAAGGGGACATTTTCTAATAACCTTTTATATATATATATATATATATTTCCAATGAATAATCTCACTTTTTATATTATTACTTACAGGATTTATTTCGTTAAAATTAATAATAATACCATCAAATTTTCTTTTCGCACGTCTAATAGGAAGTATAACGATGAGAATAAGTAAAATGGGTAAGAGTTGAAAAGTTTTCGCCACGTGTACATTGGATCTGTATATATGAGAGATCATGAAAGCCATACAAAATCCATGACCTTCATAATATCAATAACAAAAATAAGAAGTAGAAAAATAATAATAATAATTTTACACCTCTGTGTAATTTTTTTTTTTTCCAAAAAGCAAAAGATGCATCGCTTTAGACCAACAAGTGAAACAATATATTTTTCTTTCTTTTAATATCCTGTATTATATTGATATTATAAAAAAAAAAAAAAGAACCATGATAGAATTTGCCTTTAGGCAGGATATCCCTTCATCATAAATGCAGGCATTTTTGTCATGAACTTATTCAAGATATTGTCGGATAAGATGAACTCACATAGATTAATAAGATTGGTGGCTTTTGAAACCAAAGTAATGGTCGTGTTGTTAGTCTCCTTTAGTATTTCTCCTTTTTCCTCTCAATTATCCAGAAGACATCATCATTTAAAAGCCATTAGAGTCCACATCTTTATGACTTGCTAAGGAGAACAGTGTGCCCCATGCGGTTGAGAGATTGTGTGCCTGGTCAAGGGAGGCATCTCCTAACATGGGGTTTGATGTCCTTAGGAGTAGAGGTCTTGGGAGTAACATGGATCTTAGCGTATTTCATCCCTTCTATTATAAAGCTATCCACTTCGCCAAGTGAATGAATGGCGCATCCTTGCCCATAGCATAGAGAGTTAAGAACATTCTCTCTCTCTCTCGTGATTGAGCTTTTAATTACTACTTTCTTTTTGGTCCCTTTTAATTACTACTTTGAAAAGCTTCCCTTGCTAACGTTTTGTAGGTTAACATTTGACCCAAATTTGTATTTATATGATAAAAATAAGCCATATCAGCAGCATAGCGTATGTTAATTTCTTAGATAACGGAGGTATTAAAATGCTAGTATGACAAAAGTATAGAAACTTTCCATGCTATTACCCCTCAATTTAATACCTAAAAGTGCTTTTCATGTATGCTAATAGTATTTCGTTATATTGGTTAAAAATGTCATATTGAATGATGTTTTTAAGTAATTTGATAGATGTGCTATTGACATACATGAACTGTTTTTTTAGGTACTAAATAAATCAATTTTCAAAATTTAAAAACCTATTCAATACTATTCCCAACATTAACCCTTTATATAACTATAAAATCAAATGTCCTTTGACCTTTCTCTGTTTATCAAAGTTTAAGAACTTATTTAGAACATTTAAAATTTAAAAATATATTCATTCCTAAGTTAAAGTTGAAAGAATTAATTGCACTTTCTCTACATTATAATTATAAATGTAGGTTTTAAGATGCCTCTATTTGTCATACATTAAGCTCCGGGAAATATTTGAGACCTCATAATTTTAGAAAACTTCTATTGTCCCATCATGGGATTGTACTACTAATAATATTATTAAAGCTGCAAATGAGTTAAGCTACTTGCAAGCAACTCGAGCTTGGCTCGTTTTAGGTCTACCTCAACTTAGCTTGTTTAGCCAAAAGAGTAAAGCTTAAGCTTAAAATTTGGCTCATTAAGTTAAACGAGCTAAGCTTAAGCTTTTCTTTAGGCTTATGGGTCGACTTGTAAACAAGCTCGTTAAGGGCCTATATAATATAATAATATATTAATATAATATTACATATAATTATCTATATTAAGTATTATGAACATAATTATATACATAAACAAGTCGAGCTTAAGCTTGTTTAGCTAAATAAGTCTGAACCTTGGCTCTGTTTTTAGACTCATTTAGCTAAACGAGCCCTACATTTCAAGCGAGCTTGTTAAGAGCCTAGCTTGGTTCGAGCCCTTAAATTTATTAAATGAATTGAGCTTGAGTCGGAAAAAGCTTGGCTCAATTGTACCCCTAATTATTATAATTAAATTGATTATAAAAAATAGTGTAAAAAAATTTAATAGGTGTAATCATGATTATAATAGATGTTTACCATAAAATGATGTAACAAGACTAGTCTTATTGTAGCTATCATGGACCCATAAAATTTTTATAAAACTTGTTCATCAAGCCCATCTCTAATGTGGTATAGTAGGCTAGTAGCCACTGGTTGAGATAGAATACTGTATCATCCTTTCAAGCAAGTAAAAGTAAAATGTCTCTATTTTAAGAAGGGTATTATTGGAAAAGACATCATATTGATGGTGATATGATGGGTAGTTAATAGATAACAATTGGTTGCATAAGAGTAGTATTAGGTTTTGGAACACGTGTTTACCATTTTATAAAATAAAATACATAAATAAAAATTGTAAAAAAAAAATAATTACCAAATTACCATCTCCATGTCGCATCTTAAGAAATAGATACTAAAATTGTACATGTATCGCCGCTTGAATGTGTGATGTAGCAATGGTAGTCAGTGAAAATTGAAATAGTGTTAGTATTGGATGAGAAAGAAGCGATACATGAGCATTGCATTTTCGTAGGCAATACGTTCGTATCGCAGGTCGACTAGTGATATACCCGAATTTAATGTTCGTATTTTATAATAACTTTGTATTGCATATAGGTCAGGCGATACAAGCTTGTATCACATGTAGGTTGGGTGATACAATCTTGTATTGCATATGGGTAAGCGATACATGTTGCACAATGAAACGAAGTGTATTATTCCATGTATCACATATAGAATGAGAGATACAAGCTTATTTAAACGAAATGCATCGTATTAGCAATTGTATTGGCTATGCGATATGCGATACACATATATATGCTATTTAATGAAACGGAGCATAACAATCCATATATTGCATATAGAACGAGTGATACAAGCTTCTTTAATTGAAACACATCATATCAAAAGCTGCATCGCTCATGCTATATGCGATACATATATATATATATATATATATATATAAACATCAAAATCAAACTTCTCCTCATTTGTGTGACCAAATCAAAATTTGAGCATTGACACGAAAAACACTCTCAAACATACTCTACATGCACAAATATTTACAAAATTGGGTTTGAATTTTTTGTTGATTTATTTGGTGCAAAATCAAAGCCTGTATCTTCTTCAATCTCTAGTAATTGATCAATCCTCATATGCTTGTTTTTTTTCCCTAAAATTTCAAGCAAAACATTTACATTTGCCAATTGTTCGATGAAATTCATCAATCAATTCTTTTTTCGATTCTTCAATTAATATGACATGTTTATGTTTAATTTAAGTTTCTAGCATCTCTTTTGTCGAATTAAGTGTGTTCATAACCCAAGTATTGTTGTTATCAATTTGAGGAACATTATATTGCATGTCTGTTTGAGCTATGCTATATTATAATTGTATAATTAATGTAAGCAGTTGGATTGGTAGGTATTTCAAATATGTACCCTCTAATTATTTAGGCAATGGAGCAAACACCTATAGTTAAACATAACCTTTGCTTTATTTTATGTTTTGACAGGTTAAATGGAGTCATGTTGAATTGAGACAGCCAATAAGTTTGACTAGAGTAATAATGATGTGGAGAGATTTATGATACAAGTATCGTGAATAGGTTTATTATTATATATATATATATATGTATGTGTGGTTAGCTGGAAATATAATAGAATCCATTTAAAACCAAAACCAAAAGAATATGAGGCTAGAACTAGAAATGGAAGCTACCTAGCCCTAGTACTGGTGGTGACTAGCTAGTATTTGGTAACTGGACTACTGGAGTAGTTATCTGTATGCAAATGGTGTTGTTGCCACATGCTGCTTTTAAGTTTTAATACTGAAATATGGAATTGTTTTGATAGTGCAATTTTAGAATATGTTACTTGTTGTGCCAACATACTCAACTGGCTATAGTTATTGCCTACTTTTTAATCCTTGCTAGTTTTGTTATTTTCTTAGTAGGATGAATTAATTTAATCCTTGCTAACTATTTTGACTTTGATACTTACTGTGATCATACTTTCTTAGCACAATACTTTTGTTTATATTGGGTAACACCAACAGGGAGATTCAAAGGAGGCTCGTTATACTATTACATCCTATTGGAGATCTCTTCTACAACTTCATCAACAAAGCTATTTAACTGATCATGTCCCTCTTCGCTAGAATACCCATATAGCTTGCATAGAAATACATGTCGATTGCCAGAACTCCCACAATATCTTTAATTATGAATTATGGTTGCTAAGCTTGATGACCTTGATTGTTTGCTGTCATCACTGATTTATAGATCGGGCTGTTTTTTTAAATGATCTACTATCTGTTCCAGTCTCTAATCATTTCAGATTGTTTCCATGAAGCTTCCTGTAATTGATTTTCTAGGAATATATTTGGGACTGTCATATGAATTTTGGTGCTTAATTCGATTTATTTTTTGGCACTAGAGAAATTGTGATCATTGACTTGAAATTCAACGTTGTGGTGATGTTTGTGAGGATTACTATTCATTGTTTGGTTCATGTCAAATTTCCTTTTTAATATTGTATTTCTCAGCTGAAAAACATAACAATGTTAAGAAAGAACAATATTTTTCATGACATAACCAATACTAATTGTAGTGTCTCAACCAAATATTGTATGGTTCCATGTCTCATTTATTATTAGTAACTAGGAATACTGGTAAAACTATTGTTATAATGACTCGATCATAGGATTTACTAAGATCATTAGAAGTACTTATTGGGATTGGAAATTACAAGGAATGGAATAATCATGTATATCATATATGCATTTTGATTATCTAACATTACACAACTAACATGATTGATCTATGTTATGTTATTGTTCGTTTTTCTAAATGAACAATAGCAATGATAAATTATATCAAAATTTCTCTTTTTGCTAATGGGAAGATATTGCAAGGTCAAGATGGACCATATTATGATAGGGGACCACTGAGGAATATAAAAGTAAGGATGGATATTGATTATAGCGAGCTCTTGAACACGGTATGTGAAGAGTTAGGGATTGATCCTAAGAGAAGCAAAGTTGAAATGTACCATAAGTAGGTATCGAGTCATGGTCCAACTTACAAAGAAGTGATATTGAAGGATATTAGTACTGATGTGGATGTGGAAGCTCTTATTAATATTCAAAAGGATTTGGCATGACATGCCTTCAACAACTGTATGTTGAAGTAAAAAATATCTCAACCATGTTAGTAGAGCACAATATCGTGGATCAAACGACTGTACCAAAAAGACTAGTAAAACAAGAGTTTGCAAATGTTTAAGCAAATATATTAAGAAGCAACAATTTAACATCAAAAATTGAAGAAAATGTTTACATTGCAAATTATATTGAAGAAGAGACGGATGAGGCCCTACAAGACAATGATTTAGAATATGAAATAATATTTGAGGAGAATCAAGATGAAGAGAATGAGATGACATTTGAGATCGACATATCTAGTGATGACAATGAGTATTTAAAAAAAATGAACATCTTCAGGAAGACATTATTGTAGAAAGTGCTCAAGCAAACCAACAAACTAGTGAAAGTTCATTCCAAGTTTCTATTGCATTCCTTAATAATATGGATGTTGTCGATGGTTATACATCTTTTGTGGAAGAATTCCTTAAATCTAAAGACCTATGCTTCGGTAATGAATTTGAGGCTGGAATGGGTTTAAAACTAAATAGGATTTGGTTTATGTGGTGAAAATGTAGCACATAAAGAATCACTATAATTTCATAGTGATAGAATCATACAAGAAGATATGTAATGTTGTTTATGAGGCAAAGACGACCTGTAATTGTAAATGGTGACTTCGTGGATGCCAAAGATGTTGGGATGTTGACTTTATGATTACGATTGCTGATGGTCCACACACATGCACAAATAGGAGCTTTAGACAGGATCATCTATAGCTTGACTAGGCATTCATGAGCTAATTTTTCTTGGATTAAGTGAAAAACAACCCTAATGTTAAAAACTCAACACTTAGATAGCAAATTGAAGGCAGATATGGGTATATGATGTCGATAAGGAAAATTTAGGGGGTAAAAAATGATAGCAATTGAAAATGTGTTTGGAGATTAGGATAGGTCATACAATGAATTATCAAAACTGATGGCTATTATCAAAAGAACCAACCCACATACATGTATAGCTTGGAAAGCACAATCAATTGAAAGTGAGAATGATGTGATATTTGCTATAATGCTTTGGGCATTTGGGTCTTGTATAGAAGCCTTCAAACATTGCAGGCTTGTTGTCAGTATTGATTGGACATTTTCGTATGGCATATATTCGTATAGTTTATTGATTGCATGCTATGTAGATAGAGTGAATCATATCATTCTATTGGCATTTGTATTAGTAGATAAGGAATTAGGTGATACATGGTCATGGTTCCTAGAAAAGTTAAAACGATGCCTTGAAGGATCGTGCAGTGATAATCACACATTGTACCTTATATCAAATTGACACATGGGTATAATAAAGCATTAAAGGATAAGAATGTTAGATGGTGACCCCCTTTTACATAATGGAGGCTATGCATAAGACATGTTGCTAGCAATTTGAACATAAAATACAAGAATCATTATTTGAAGAAGTTAGTGAAAATAGCAGGATTTCAGGAAAATATGAATTATATATGGAGGAGATAAGGAAGAGACATAACCACTTGAGTAGTAGACAAGGACATATGATGAGGGTTTCAAGCATGGTCAAATGACAAAAAATCTCAGTGAAAGCTATAATATAGTTTTGAAAGGTGCAAGATCTTTGCCTGTATCAGCCTTGATTTTGAAAATTTTTTATAATTGTGTTGGCTATTTTGATAAAAGGCACAATGAAGCACATAAGACTATAAGAAAAGGAAAAACTTACTCTAAATGGGTTAGAACCAAAATAGAAAAATGAAGAGGAACAGCTAGTTAACATAAAGGTGATTATATTTAGTAGAACAACAAGCATTTTTCAGGTGCAAACAGGGACCTATTTTACATATCATGGTAAAAAAGGCAACCATCATCATATGATTGATATCCTTAATAACACATGTAGTTGTAATAAGTGGCAAACATTCAAAATACAATGCTCCCATGCCTTTGCAGTGATGACACATGTAAAAATGGATCCTATGCAATAAATTGAAAGATAGTTTCATTGGGAGAATCAACTAGCCTACTACAGAAGCACTTTTCAACCTTTAGGAGATAGGCAGATATGGATAGACATAAAAGAGATGTCGTGTATACATCTACACTTTGAAAAGGCTAGAAAAAAAAGGTGGACCAAAAACAAGCAAATTCCAGAATGAAATGGACCTAAAGAAGAAACCTATGAAGATTACTTGTGGAAAATATCGAAAAAAGCGACAATATAAGAACTTGTATAAATAATTAGGTAACAAACTAAGAAAATAAAACTTACAATTTTATTTTATTTTTGTTATGACTTATTTATATTTTATGACTAATTACTATACATTAAAACAATTTTTGTCAGGAAAACTAACAAATCTTTACTTTGTTTTATACAAATGGATCTAAGACCAGTCAATAGATTATTATTAACACAACAATAGACACATATATCACATTTTATATGGGATGAAGAGGTATAAATCTAGACTAAAATATGTGTAGAATTTATTTATTGATCTTGCTAATTTATTATGATTTATTTAATTTTTGTTGGAGCACAACCTAGTGATATGCAGACAAGGTGAGCCATCATTGAAGAATCCAGATGAGACGAGAGTTGCATATGATGCATTAACAATCCCTATCTTGAGCAGGCTGGATTTTCTAGTGTAGCCTATGTACCATTTATATAGCTAGATTATACTTTGATGACTGCACTGGTAAAGTAGTGGAGATTGGAGACCCACACCTTCCATGTGCCATATGGAGAGGTTGCGCTAACATTATAGGACGTTGTTGTACAATTTGGATTGCCTATTGATGGGCATATAGTGATGGGGAATACAACACATGGTTGATGTGATTTGTATGAGCGTTTACTTAGAGTTAGATAAGATAGTAAGCTATTAAGTGGTCAAAGGTTAAGGATGACTTAGTTGAAGGAAATATTACTACAGGGTCTACTAGAGCAAACGGATGAGATTTCCATCTAGCAACATGCAATGGCATACATATCGTTATCGATGGGTAGGATCCTATTCCCTGATACATCCTCCAGCATAGTATATCTGATGTTCCTGCCACTCTTAGAGGATTTCCAGGTAGCTAGGACATATAGCTCGGAATTGGCTTACCTAGCATTTTTGTATAGATATTTGTGTAGAGTTGCATGAACTGGTACCTACCAGATAGGAAGTGCTTGTATACTATTACTGATATGGGCATGGGATAGATTCCCTCATATAAGCCCTCATATAGCCCTTCGTAGGACCCTCACGCATGTACCAGATTAAGGATGACCTCTTACATTTAGATGGGATAACGTCTTTGATGTCAAACAAATGTCTATACATGCATTACATTAGTATCGCGAGGAGCTTGATCTCTAGAGCCCCTCATAGTTATGTCATACTTCTAATATTTAATTTTTCAAAAGTTATTTATAATATAGTTTTCATATACTAAGATGACTTTATCTCTTTATATAGATATGTTAGATGTCGTATACTCTAGAGATGATATAGTCTTTACTAGATATCTGTAGAGAGGGGAGTGATATCTAGCTAGCTAGAGTACCCTGCTTTGCTTCCACATTATCAAGATGCACCAACAAAACAGGGTTATGAGATAGTATTGTAGGGTTTAGGGTATCCCACAGGAATGTGAGATGGATCTTAATAGTTTACATGGTATGGATCTTAAAGACAAATTAGGGGAGGACTGAGTGATAAAACATGCTAGGTTTATCACCCAATGAGATGACAGATGACAGAGACTAGTACAACTATAGCATGGTGATATACTACCCTCCATGGTCTTTGTCAACTATTATGATTGTATCATAGGATCACCCGGACATTTATCAGCTGCGCAGGAGCATTATTTGCTGCATTGGTAAGTTTCATATCTAAAATCAATGGTTCAATATTAATATTTTGCTATAACTTATTGTTCTTGTGTATGGATGTGCAGGCAGAAACATTTTTCAAGATCTAGGGATCCACAAATATAGAAGAGACGCATGCTCTAGTAACTATGAGGATTAACATATTATAGGGATATGGAGGAGTTAAATTGTTACACCCAAATCAGTAGGAGCAAAATCAAGAGGTTGTATAGGTACATGGGAGAGGGAGAGGGAGAGGGAGGGGGAGAGAATGAGGATAGGAATGAGGATGAGCACAAGATCATGACCAGTAGATAGATGAGGATGTGGATATACCTCATCATGTTGATCCAGTTCCACATCCACATCCACATCCACATCCACATCCACTTGCATGTGATGCTCTAGACCTTCTTGTACATCCACTTGCAAAGGATGATGTAGATCCTTCCCTTCATCCTCTTGTTCATTCTGATCCGATTTAGCCCCTACATCTATAGATGCTCTATCTCACTGTATGACTCTAGTTGATTCAAAGCGTCCATATTTAATTTGATGATCTCTTAGACATCTATTGAGAGAATATCAGAGTTGAGTACTGTTACTCCACCAGCTCCTATGAAACCAAACTGTCTAGTATCATCACACATAGGAGAGGGAGTGACACGAGTATAACAAATGTAATGTTGATTCATTTATGTAGTTAATGTATAATGTAATAATTTCTAATACAACTACAATTTATTTTGCAGATGGAACCTCATCCTATGAGGATGAATGAAGAAGGACTAAGTTATACATTAGTAGCAAGAGATCTAAAAGACAAACAATTCAAAAGAATTTTCATTAGAAAAAGAAAGAAAACATATGGATTTGTAGTGGATTTATTAGTAAATAAATTATTTTTATATATGTTTACTTTGGTTTGTATTTGATGATGCTTTGATATTGTTTCTTTTACATGATTTACTTTTGTTGAATGAAATGAATATAGGTGGTATTGAAAAGTTGAAATGTTGGCTGATAGTTGGATAAAATACATGAATATTGATATGAGATGTGATTGTTGAAATGTTGGCTGACAATTGAATGAAGTATGGTTGATTATTGGTATGAAATGATGAAATAATACATGTTTCACGTATATATATGAAGTATAGTAGGTGAATGTACAAGTACACAGGAAAATTGGGCAAAAGAAAGGAAAATTTTTTTGAATAGTGTAGGGTCAAGACTTGTATCACATGTGGTACAAGTGATACAGGCCTCCCTATGTATCGCATTTTACAGGTGGGATGCACATAATTATAGATGTATCGCATCTACAAGGAGTGATACAAGAAAAAAATACATCACTTCTTCCTTATGCAATATAATGATGGTATTCTTGTAATTATTTTTGTACAATTTGGATTTATGTACTTTTTTTAAAGTATGGTATACATGCAATATTCTCATTTGTTTTCTCCAATGTCCTATTTGATTACGTAATATAGAAAAAGGAAGACAAAGTTTTTTCACAAAACAAGTGGATCCTTGCACATTGATTTATAGAAAGATAAATGTTTCCCAAAATCTTTACAATAAAATATACAATGGTGCATGGTAGTAATAAGATCCAATTCTCAATTTGGGCTAAATTTTAATAAGAAAACAAATAGAGGCCCACGGTCTAGAACAATTATTAATGAAATCACACAAAAACAATATCAATATGAAGGAATTCTTATTCTGTCTTGTATACTTTAGCTAAGGTTATCACAAAGAGATCTTCTCTAAAAAACTATACATAGAGACTTCCAAAACAGACATAATACCCTAACATGCAATCTACTGTATTGAACAAAAAATCTACTCATTGCTCATTGTAACTTCAATATCTTTGAACGAAAACTTCTTTGATGAGCTGAAGGTTAAAAAAAAAAAAAAACTCAAGTACATTTCCAAAAGATGTATTTGATGTCTTGTACTCCTTTTATGCAAAAAATAAATAAATAAATAAATAGATAGATATAATATCAATTGTTGAAGAAGATCACTAATCTAGGGTTTATGTGTTTGATTTGTTTGTGAGGTCAAGATAAAGGATAGAATTACTGGATTTGAGTATCAGTTGACTCCTAAATCTCAAAAGGGAGATTACAAGAACCAGGGTGTCCCCTTCTCTGTTCTACTCTAATATTTATATGCTTTCCTTATACCTTTGTTGACTGATTTAGTTATTTTTTGTTGTTTTAGTTATTCTTTTATTATACTTAGAATAACTATTTGACATAATCTCCCAAATACTTGGGTTCTTTAGATATCTTTCTAGCTCTTGTTTTCTATGTATCAATTTTACCCCTTTAGAAAAACTGACCTTGTTCTTAAAGTCAAACGTAGGATATTTAGCTTGGAAAACTGAAAAATCCACATAAACAACATCTTCAGGGAGATAATATTCCTACTGAACCAAAACTTAGTCAACTTAAGAGCCTACCCTCAAAATCCTGTGATGATCTAATTTAGCCAAGGGTTTAATAATGGCATTACTACCAATAGAATCAGGAGGCAAACTAATGTGATCCTTACTAAATTCTTCAGCCTTTTTGAGTAAAGAAATGTGAAAAACCGAATGAATTTTAGAGCAATTTGGTAAAGCAAGCTGAACTCTTAGATTTTGTGCTAAGTCTTGTGCTTAAACCCTAGAACCAGAAGTCAACCGGAAACCCTAATGTCAATAATTCTATAGCAAACCTTAGTGGTTTTAGATTCAATAATCCCGTGCTTTTAATCCTAGAATAATAAAATTGAGATAATAGTATATTATGGTTCGTAGTAATGTAAGGAAGCCTAAAAAGATCATATTCGTCGAAAATTAGTTCATTTTGGACCTAATCGAGATCATATTTCAAAACCGGGTTCTGGACACGCCAAACGATAAAACATATTTTGATGACACCGTTAAATTCATAATAATATGATGATTTCAAAAATATTAGTTTTATAAATTTTCGGTAACTAAAAAATTAGATATAGCTCGTTTACACGTATTTTTTTATTACTGGTAATTTAATTATTTAGTCTACTATTTATTGTACAATTTCTACTATTCACCTATCTCTACTTTTTCTTACTACCTATTTTTACACTCCATCAAACCTATTTGTTACAATTTACTTTCTCCATAAAACTTTATTCACGTCATACCTTATACATTTTTATTTGTCATTAACAAAAATACAAAACAAATCAACTCTCTCTCTCTCTCTAATGCTAGAACCGACGCCACACATGCACGGACATATCTAATTTTTTTTCTTGTTTATTTTATTTAATTACATCTAATTTCTCTTCATATTCAACTATAAATACCCCTCTCCCTCCACTTGTTTCCCACACTTCTCTACATTACTAAAACTCTTTCAAAATCTCTCCATAAACTCTCTCTCTAAATTTTTCTTCCAAACTCTCTATTCTCTCCACAAAATCACTATCCACGCATTACTGCAACTACCTCTCTTCTTTTTCAACAAATACATAACCTTAGGTAAAACTTCTCATTATTGTTATTTATGTCATGTAACTTAACATGACCATAGTTTATCTTTCTTAAACCTATGAGATTATGGAAGCAACAATATGTTCATGCTTTATTCTTATTCATGCCTAAATTTCCATTATTTTATTATTGTTATTATGTTGCTATATTAATATTGTTGTTATTATTGCTCTTAACCTAACCTTATATATATATTATATATTATTTATATCTATATCTATATATTTCTTAGAGTCTAAATACTCACCAACTTCTTACTAACATGCTTTTACTATTCTTGCTCTTATTATTGCTCTTGTTATGCTTTTTCTTTTCTTTCCTTTTTTTTTCCTTTTTGGAACTAGTCTATTATTAGTTCGGGATGCCTTGATGAAACTAAAGCTCCCAATACTTGACCTTACTATTATGCTCATTTGCTTCTTATATTTTTTTTTCTATCTTGTTATCTATTATTCTTATCTTTCTCATGACTATATAATCATATTCATGCATGATCGAGTTGTTATTGCCTTAACAAAAATGAAAAGGATTCTTTCTTTAATAAAGAAGATAAGGTTAAACTCTTTCTAAAATAAATTTTGTCTCTTAACAAAGATCTTTCTATCAAAGAGGTCTAGAATTTGTTTTTGATAAATTCTTTTGAAGAAATTAGACAAGATCATCATGAATTTTTAAATTATTAGTAATGAAAATTTCCTCGATGATTTAACTAAGTAGATAAACATTCTCTTTTCAAAATAGTAACATGAAATTTAATCAAACATTAATGTTGATAGTTCTTTGTTATGCAAATTTTTCTTAAAAACTTATTTAGAAGATTTTTACCAACTTCATAATAAAAGCCAAGAACTAGACAAGTTTTTAAGTTAAGGTAAAATCAACTCACTAGTTTATAAACTAACTTAGAGATATAAAATTTACCAACAACCTAGGAAAGTAAAAGTTCTTAAAATGGTAAAGTTATTTTCTAAGAAAAATAAACATACACTTAATACCAAAACAATAGATACTACTAACAATTTAAGAAAAATTTTGAAAACTTCATTTTTTTTTTCAAATAATAGAAATAGAATTGGTAGATATCTTAAAGAGACTAAGTTTTTGAAAATTAATTTATCTTTTGAAAATTTAGGAATGAAATTATAATAAGAAAGCACTTACTCATGATAACTCAAGAAATTTCAAGCTTTCTTCCCAACAACTTAAAGAAGACTTTTAAAATATCAATCTTGCAAGCTCTTAAGACAAGTTGTTTTATGAAAAATCATTGTTGAGACAACACCATTAAGATCATGCACACAATATGAGTCTACATATATATTCAAAGGATTTCAACCATAAAAATATCTATATGTTTATAAAAGGATTTTTGGATGAAGTAAAGTTTGAAAAATTGTATTTTGAGGGCTGGGAAATTTGTGACTATTTTGTACCCTACAATTTTGAGACCCAAATGAATTTTTATGATAAAAATAACCTTAGAAATGGATAAATCTTTTCAACTAGATAGAAAACGACATATAATATGCAAAATTTCAAGTTAAATGAGCAAGTTATGGCCATTCTAAGTTAGAATTCCACTCTATACGATTTTTAATGAACTTAATGAAATAGAATTAGCAAGTTTAAGTAGAACTTCCATGAAATACTCATTTTAGGTATTTCTTATAAGTGACATGGAGATATCTTGAAGATTGCTACGAATAGAAGTTTGTCCGCACAATGGCCGGGTAAGTTTATTTCTTACACTCTTGTACTTATGTTTTTGTTTGTAGAATAATGACACTAAAATTAGGAAAAGATAAAATGGAAAAGTGCATCTTAAGAATATCGTAGCGGGAATTGTCTATACTCAATATTTCATTTAGTATAGGAATGATATGTCTGCAAACTCTATGATCACCCTTAAATTATCACGTAGTGAGTCATATTGCATTCATTATTATACATTTGGTGAGATAAAGGCATAGTAATGAGGTCTGTAGAGCCCAAAACTCTACATACAACGAATGATCACCCGAATTAATTTAATGGTGAGTAGACACCCGAATGAACTGCATTTAAGTTGCTAGTAGTGGCTTAAATGAACTACAAAAATCTTATTTGCGAAATGCAGTCTTCGTGGCCTAGAACACCTAACCCCGAATGGAGGGATAAATCTATTTAACACATAATTTTCTGGTAAGTCATGTGTATTGTGTGCTTATGTGCTTGTTGCATTTCATATGTTCATCTTAAATAACTTGTTTGATATTTGGTTATGTGAGTGCTTGATTGTGGAAATGATTCTCACAAAGCATATAAGAATATAACCCCTTAGATATCTTCTGCAGCATACATACCTTTGGTTGACGTCCAGGGGCTACTTTACCTAGGTATTACCTTTTGAATTAGGAGTTTTAGATAAAAGTCAAGATGTAGATGTAGATGTAAATGTAGATTCTAAGCAAAACTTCAATGTATTTGTTTTAGAGAAATAGACTATGATGAACTAAGTTGTTTTGATAGGAGTATGCCCCCTTTAATATTTGTAAGACTTTTTGAACTGTTATGATTTCTATTCTTAATTGCTATTTGAATATCTTCTTAAACGACTTGTTTCAAAATTTAGTCCTCTATGATCGTGAACGTACGCCTTGTACTAAATATCAAGACTTTTGGGATGACTAAGCGTGTCATATGTAAGCCTTAATATTGAGTGTGGCGGACTATTGTATTTAAGGTACCCTTTAGGCATGACACAAGTGTTAGGCCAATGCTTTAGTTCATTCAACAATCTGAAATGGCCTAAAATATTGTCTAGGCAATTTAAGAGTAGGATGACCTGCTAAAGATGTTTGGTAGTAGGCTATTACTTAACATACACAAAGTCCCCAATCACAAATTGTTTATCAGAACCTTTCTAATCGGCAAAAACCTTCATATGTTGTTGGGCAACCTTTAAATTACTCTTAAGGAAATGAAGTATTTCATCCCTAAAAGATAACTCACTATTAATAGCCTATACTTCACTAAAGCCCCTCACATAATTAGGAATGGTAGGAGGTTCACGACCATATAAAGCTTGAAATGGAGTGAATCTCGTGCTAGAATGATAACTAGTATTAAAAGAAAATTCTACCTAAGCCAAAAACTTTGGCTAATCCTTAGGAGTATCCATCACAAAGCACGAAGATAATGTTATAAACAGCGATTGAAATCCTCAGTTTGACCATCGATTTGAGGATAGTAAGTTGAACTCATTCTCAATTTCGTGCCACTCAACTTGAGTAGCTTAGTGCAAAAATTACTAACAAAGACCCGATCTTGATGACACACAATGGATCTAGGAAACCATGATGTTTCATGACTATATCCATAAACAATCGAGCTACTGAAGAGCTGTATAAGAAGCAGCTAGAGCTCTAAAATGATAATATTTTGTCAATCAATCCATAATAACTAAAATGATAAAAAATTTGTTAAATAGAGGTAATTTAACCATGAAATCCATGGAAATGTCCTCAAACACCCTTTGGGATAAAGGCAAAGGCTGGAGAAAGCTAGTAGGACATGTAGCCATGTATTTAATCTACTGAATACATGACATTCTTGAACAAAATCTTCAATGTCCTTTCACATGAGGCAAAAATTAAAAAAAAAAATAGCACAATGCACTTATAAGTTTTAAGCATTCCTAAATGACCTCCAATTAGAATTGCATAAACTCTAAAATAATCAATGAAATAACCTGAGAATGTGGTGGAACAAAGATTCTAGTTCCAAAATAAAGAAGGACATCCTTAAAATGAAGTGGCTAAGGTAAATTTATACCTTGCTCCACTTTATTCTACAATTCCGGAAAAGAAGCATCCAATGAAAAATCATGCTTTAATCTTGTAATAAAATCAAATGAAGGCAAAGAAAAGACAAAAAATGTAGGTTCATCAGAAAAATCTCATGATAGAGCATTAGCCCCTCTATTTTCATCCCTCAATTTGCATTGTACCTCATAATCATATCCCAACAACTTGACAAGCAATTGTTATTGATCTGGAGTTTGAATGACTTAGCTTAAAATTTCTTTCAAACTTTGCTGATCCGTTCTGATAATAAAGTATTGTCCCACCAAATACTGATACCATTCCTAACAGCTTCAACAATGGCAATCAATTCTCTGACGTAAGTACTAGATTTTTAAAATCTAGTAGGGAATTTCTTACTAAAATAGAAAATATGATGAGAATCCCGGTGCAAAATAGCCCCTAATCCTAAACTAGAAGCATTAGTTTCCACAATAAATTCTTTAGAAAAATCAGGCAAAGCCAAAACTGGTGTTATCGTCAAAGCTTCCTTAAGAAGCAGAAAAGCCTTAGTAGCCTTTGAGTCCTAATGAAAACTATCATTTTTAGGCAAATTAGTTGGTGGAAAAGCTATCTTGGAATAATTGCGAACAAATTTCCTATAATAACCATTGATGGTGAGAAATCCACATAACTGTTTAAGAGTAACATGTTGTGGCCAATCTTGAATTGCATAAATTTTATTGGATCCGGGTAAACATTGCTAGCCGACACAACATGGCCCAAGTAATCAATTTTATTTTAGCCAAAAGCACATTTTGAACGCTTCAAGAAAAAATAATGTTTTCTTAAGCAAAGTAAAGCTTGCTTAAGATGATATGAGTGGTATTCCATAGTCCTGCTATAAATCAAAATGTCATCAAAGAACACTATAATGAATTTACGCAAGTAAGGACGAAACATAGTGTTCATCATAGATTGAAAAGTGGCAATAGCATTTAACAGTCCAAAAGGCATGACGATGAACTCATAATGTCCATCATGTGTACGAAATGCATTTTTATAAATATCCTGAGGAAACATACGGATTTTATGATATCCTACTCTCAAATCCATTTTAGAAAAAATAGTGGCTCCCCCTAATTCAGCCAAAAGCACATCAATGGTGGGAATAAGAAATTTATCTTGTATCATTGCTTGATTTAGAGCTGTGTAATCTATGCAAGATCATTAAGAGTCATCCTTTTTTTTTTTTTTCCTAACCAGCAGCATGAGAGAAGAAAACGTATTGGTGCTTGGTTGAATGACTCCATTTTGCAACATCTCATGAACCAATTTTTCAGTCTTCGATTTTTGAAAATAAGGATAACGATATGGTCAAACATTCGGAACAATTTCATTGTTCAAATGAATATGATGTTGCACCTCTCTCAACAGTGGCAATGATGAAGGAGTCTTAAAAACATCATTGACTATGCCTAATAGTGAATACAAAGCACTATTATTGGTGGTACAAGGTGGTAAAAATTGCTTCTGAGCCACAACATTGAAAAACAAGCCATTGAACTATCTTTAACTAACTTCAACAGTTGTTTCTGAGATAACTCTTTACAACCTATTTCAGATAGTCCATCTAAATAAATGTGTTTATTTTACTATACAAATTGCATCGTAAGTCAGAGTAATCTACTGTTACAGGACCCAGTATAGTCAACCACTGAATGCCCAACACAAGTTCTACTCCTTGAATTGGTAAAACAAAGAAATCCACAATAAAAGAAACACCTTCCAAAACCAAAGGAACTTGGCAACACATACCATAACAAACAAGACTAGCCATATCACTAATAAAACTGAAAACTGAGGAACAAGGTCAATAAATAATTTCAAACGTGTAGCCACATTAGCTTGAATGAAATTATGAGTACTATTGGAATCGACTAAAACATTGATCACAAACGTTTAACTTTGTCTTGTAAGCACAAAGTCTTAAGAATATTATGGCCAAACTGTCGAGCCTGGATTTTTCGTTTCTGGTTTAATTTCTTTTAATCCGATCCATGTTAAACCCAAACCCATTTAATATGAATCATCAACTAAGAATTAAAAGAAATTTAATTTTTAAAACAATTTAGAGTCGCCACCTGATTGGAATCGGGAAAAATTTACAAGTTAGGATTAATGGGTTGGTTAATCCTAATTTAGCTACTAGTCTGCGAAAAATTTGATTTACAAACCAAACTTTACAAACCAGAAATTTTGAATTTGGGGGCTAACTTATTAAAACCATATGGTTACCACTTGAAATTTAAAATTTAAAGTTTATCCTTTTAATGCTCGAAAATTTACTAATGTACAGACTATGATATTTACAATTTATCATTAAATCTTATAATATTTATAATGAATAATGAATTAATTCAAAAAAGAAATAATAAACCAAAAAAGATTTTTTCATTTTTTACGTCGCCCCGGAGGTGCCTACGTACCCGCTAATCGAGATCAGACAGCACGTAGTTCTTTTTTAAAATATTAGCAGGTTGGTACTTTTTAAATTTTTGGAACTCTTCCATTATAAGTTTATTAAATTTTCAGATTTTGACAATAATGATTTTCAATATGACCTCCTATAACCTACTGATTTAATTTTGTATACTAAAAAACAACATATACGTTTTTCTAAATGGCAATAAAATTCCTTATGATTTCTGTTCGTAAACTTTTACATACGTGCTTATATTTATTTTATATTTTTTATCATGCTATTACTACTGCTTTTTATTATTTTTGTTATATTTATTTAAAATTAAATATCATATGATGGTAATGGCCATATTAGATATGCATCCTGGGGTAATGATTATTTTCATAACTTCGAAAAATCATGCATACATTAACCATTCAAATCGGATTGCCAATTATCATACGTCATTCATTTTTAAAGTTTTTTTTTTGTTGATGTTTTTGTTTTTGTTTTTTTTTTCTTTTACTAGTCATAATTGATAAAAAGAATAAAGTAAAACAAAAACTATGAGACAAGAACTTACCTAAAAATGGAGATAGACATGGATTTTGATTGCGGAAATTGTTGGAATAAGGACACCAAAGGCAATAGCAACCAACGGTAATTGAGATGGCTTTTCCAGCAATGTTCTTAGGACAAATTAAATCGAATAGGAACGTGGGTAGAACGTTGAGCAGGGGTGTGCAAAAAAACCGAATGTTTAGGATAACCGAACCGAAACCGGAAAATCAATCCTAAAAAAACGGTTAACCGATCCATCGGTTTAGGTTTAGGATTACCATTTTTAATTTTTTCGATTTTCGGTTTCGATTTTTATATACTAAAATCCGACGGATTCGGTTAACCGATCCATAATTATAATATATATATAATTTATAATATATCTATATAATTACTTTTTTAAAATATATCCATATAATTACTTTTTTGAACTAAAAAAATAGGCAACAACTATGACATCGCATTAAGAGATCTAAGGTTTATATTTATTTTTTCTTTCTTTTTTTTTTAAATTACTATTTCATCGTGAACATTTCGTCCCGTAATTGATGATGTTTGCTTGATAATAATTTGTCTCCATTTAATTACAAAGTTTAATACTACGGACCAGTTGAATTAATATATGTACTTGGTTTGTCTCCATTTAATTGCAAAGTTTAATACTGCGGCTATAATTATCGAGCACACATCATCAATCTGAGACCAACATTTCATCCCATGCCGAATAATTGAAGGGCCCTTTCACGGTAAATTTTTTAATGGACATATTGAAAAATATGTTTAACGGTAAATTTTGCGTAACCATTATGTTAAACGGTTAAAAACCGAAAAAATTAACCGAAAAAAAAAAAGTTAACCGTTAAGACGGTTAACCGTTCATAATGGATCGGTTTAGGATCAGGATATTGAAAATCTGATCATTACGGTTATAATAAAAAAATAGAGCCACGGACCGGTTAACCGAACCGTGAACACCCCTAATGTTGAGCACGAACAGATGTCGGGTAGCGTGTTTGGGTTTGGATTACGGCAAATGTAAATGACTGGCAGTAAGTTCAAGGTGGTTCTGCAGTTTTCAGTGGCGAGAGACTGGTCGGATGAGCCGTTTTCAACACTGCAAATACTCAGCTAAGCCTAATTCGTCCTAAAAGCAGCTAGAAAATTTTTGTAGTGATGAAAATTCTTCAAAGACACTAGAAAAATTCCTACTTCAAGGAATTTTCTCTAAAACCCTATCTTTTAAAGATCTCTTTTAGTTGAGCTTTATGAGTGGATTTTCTATCTGTGATTTTCCTTTGCTTTTTTTTTTTTTGCTTTTTTTTTCTATGTTGTTTTTCTCTCTCTGTTTTTGTGTTTTTCTTTTGTGTCCTTATTCTTGTTACGTGCCGAGTATTTATAGACGCTCATCCCATTCACCTATCGCTCATCTAACACTCACCTACCCACTTGCTGACACGTGCGCTTACCTCAACTGGCAGCTTGCTGACACGTGCGCTTACCTCATCCAGCCAATGAGAGCATGTGGAAAAAAGAAAAAATAATAATAATTTGCCTCCTCATGGAATCGAACCCATGTCTTATTTATACATGCTAATGACTTATCCATACAGACTGTTGGCCTGTGCCTTGTTTTAGTTTGCACATAAATTATATTTAAAACTTTAAAAGTAGGCTCGATTAAATAAGCTCATTTACATAAGCTACTTAATTGGGTCCAAAAACAATTATAATAAAAATTAGTATTATATTAAGCCCAAAAATATTTTTTTTTAAATTTTATTTTTTTCTTTTTTTTAATACATTTGTAATGACTTCTTTTTTTTCTCTTTTTTTTTTAATTTGCGGGCTTAATATAATATTAATTTTTACTATAAATTAAAGCCTTAATTGGGCAAAAATAGGGTATCTACAGCTGCCCCTCTTTGTGGTAAAGTTTGGATAAAACTTTGTCACAAAGACAACAAGATGCCCAATTTTTGCCTTTAATCACTTACCTGACATTCGGGATTTTCCAGCTCACTGGGGAAGGCTTGACTATGAAAGCGATAACCTTGCGAACTCGGCTTTCATTGAAGTTACTGTGTCTATTGACCATAATGAGATTATCCTCTTTAGTGTTTGCATGATCGGCTCAATTTAAGAGAGGGTGTCCTGTTTCCTTACTTAGAGTTTTCCTGAGACACACCAGATGACATGGGTTCTTGGGGATTTCTTTTCTTTTTTTTTTAGGGTGACTTAAATGGGCTTCGGGTCTCTTTTTTTACAAGACTCGGATGGGCTTCGGATCTTTTCTTTTTGACAAGACTCGGATGGGCTTCGAGTCCTTTTTTTTTTTTAACAAGACTTGGATGGGCTTCGGGTCCTTTTTTTTTTTAATAAGACTCGGATGGGCTTCGGGTCTTTTTTTTTAACAAGACTCGAATGGGCTTCGGGTTCTTTTTTTTTATAAGACTTGGATGAGCTTCAGGTCTTTGTTTTTAATGAGACTCGGATGGGCTTCGAGTCTCTTTTTTTTACAAGACTCGGATGGGCTTTAGGTCTTTTTTTTTTAACAAGACTCGGATGGGCTTCGGGTCTTTCCTTTTTAATGAGACTCGGATGGGCTTCGGGTCTCTTCTTTTGATAAGACTCGGATGGGCTTCGGGTCTTTTTTTTAACAAGACTCGGATGGGCTTCGGGTCTCTTTTTTTAATAAGACTTGGATGGGCTTCGGTCTTTTTTTTTTTTTAATGAGACTCGGATAGGCTTCGGGTTGTTTTTTTGACAAGACTCGGATAGGCTTCGGGTCTTTTTTTTTTTTTAATGAGACTCGGATAGGCTTCGGGTCCTTCTTTTTAAGACTCGGATAGGCTTCGGGTCTTTTTTTTTTACAAGACTCGGATGGGCTTCAAGTCCTTTTTTTAAAGACTTAGATGGGCTTCGGTCTTTTTTTTTAAAACTCGATGGGCTTCGGATCTTTTTTTTTTAATGAGACTCAGATGGGCTTTTAACAAGACTCGGATGGGTTTTGGGTCTTTTCTTTTTAAATAAGACTCGGATGGGCATCGGGTCTTTTTTTTAACAAGATTCGGATGGGCTTCGGGTCTTTTCTTTTTAAACAAAACTCGGATAGGTTTTGGGTCTTTTCTTTTTAATGATACTCGGATGAGCTTTGGGTCTCTCTTTTTTTTTCAAAAAAAAAAGGAACTTGGATGAAATCTTCCAAAATTTCTTTTTTCAAATATTTTGGCTAATGTCTTCATTTCAGAAACTTATTTTTTTTCTTCTCTTAATTTTCTTTTCTTTTCTTTTTTTGAAAAAGAAAATTTGTGGAAAACTTTGAGGAAAATTTTGTTTTTGAAAAATTCCTTTTGCTTTATTTCTATTTTTTCTAAAAATTCCCTTTTTAAGAACCTTTGAAAAGTTTCTTTTTCTTTTTTTTTTTTTTTAGTATTTGGAAAAATTGCCTACAAGTGAGAATCTTTGCGATTAATCATGTATCGATTTTACCCCACTGACCACTCACTTTAGTTCAGCCTTAGGCTTGACTATTAAACCACTTAAGGTTTCTCATTGAAAAACTTTAAACACCGGAGGCAAAACTTTTCTTTTTAGGATTTTGATTTAATATTGGGGCATTGTTTTTCAACTTGGGGGCAAATAATTCTTAAACTTGAAGCATACCTTCAAATTGGGGCAAATGATTTTCATGCCCCTATGGATGATTTTCATACCAAGGTTAATTATCTCATTTTGAATTGTTTAGTCAAAGAGGACTTCCTTACACTCTCTTAGGCTTATTTTCACACATTTGACTTGGATTCCCAAAATTATGGTCCGGCTTATAAGTGATACATATTGGTCAATCTATTAGGTTTTTTCCGGATCGTAATATAGGCTTTTGGTTTTTAGCTTTAATCAAAAGGGATATCATATAGGCCATTTTGAAATTTATTTTCATCATCTCTCAGGTTTACAAGTCAAGAACCCTAAAGGAAAACCAATAATACGCTTGTCCTTAGTTTGAAGAGCATTAATAAATAAACTCCTATGATCTGAAGAATCTCTAAAAGGATGGTGATGAGGGTGCCTATGATATAAAAATAATGTAGATTTTGGACTTTGTGTTTTGATGGGCTTGGTGGTATTGAGCTTTGAGCATACGCTTGTAGTTTTTAGGCATAATAACCTTGCTTGATTATTCTTCATTTTTTTTTTACTTTACCCTTTTTCTTCCCTTTTTTTCTTCCTTTTTTTTTTATATGAATCGAAGGCGATTTATGCTTCTTCATCTTTCATTGAATGGCTTATAGCTCAAAGTGTATGGGTTGTGTATGGTATTGAAGTAGAGACTCTTCTTCCTTTCAAAGGAGATGAATTATTTATATCAATTGATTACTCTTGAATTGATACGACTAAGGCAAACACATATAAGATAATCCTTTTCTTCCTCCTTATTAATGACCCTAACCTCCAAATTGCCCCATTTGTGGGGTAGTTCTTGACAGGGTTTACCTTTTAAAATACTTCCTCAATAGCTCAACTAGGTTGGCAAAGGATAAGTGTGTTTGAGATATTGAAATGAATGTCTAATGTCATTTTGACCCAAGTATCAAATTCAAGACATACCTCCTTTAAGGAATGAATCTATTTCCTCTCTTAAATGCCACTCCTCTCTCGAGTGCGTAGGATTGGTGTTTAAGACTTGTTTACTGTAAATTAAAGCCTTAATTGGGCAAAAATGGAGTGTCTACATAGACATAGTATGATAACTTATTTCAGCCTCTTTATTGACAGTGGAAACCTCCTTAGCTATATTATTAGAAGAGAAACATTCTTAAAAAATCTCTTCATCCTCATCATCAGGATATATCATCAATAAAAACTTAGATTTACATACATGGTCCTTATGATGCTTCTCATCGCAATTGTAACATAACCCTTTCTCTCTTTGTAAGGCTCATTTAGCTTATGACATGATCTTCATAGGTAAAGATTTTTTGCTAGAACCTTGAGACTCTTTAGTACTGTTAAATTGAGTCCCATAAGAATAGAGAACATGTGGTTTCAAAGAATAAGACATAACATTCACTGGACTCTTGGCTGAATTGCTATGTGTAGTGAAAAATGAATCAAATAGTTCAACTTATGTTCCTACAACTTGGCCAAACTAATAGCTTCCAAAAAAGAAGTTGGTTTGAATGATAAAACTTCTTGTTGTCATATTGGTTTGAGCCGAGAAATAAAACAACTAGTTAAAAAACTTTTAGATAATCCAGAATCCCTATTGGAAATTTTCTCAAATGTCATATGATAATCTGACACGAAACCAATCCGAGTCAATTTAGCCAATTGTCCTTGAAAATCATCAAATAATGAAAGACCAAAACGAATTTCAACCACGGCAGCAAAAGAATGGCAAGTTGAAATCAAATCATTTTTTGATAACCATTGGAGCCACTTATAGCATTACTTTCCATTGATAGTGCTGCTAGACACATATGATCTTGAGAAAAAACATGATGAAAATAAAAAAACTGGTTTGGCTTTAAAATCTAACTAGTTGGATTACTGCTAGAAAATTTAGGTAGTTCCAATTTCATCCCTTTCATAAAATGAGATTCCCTATGATCATGAGAACATGATGAATTAGCAGAAGCAGACTTATTCTCATGAACTTCTTTTTCCATTTGTTTTTGCACATATTTCATAACAAACTTCAAATTATCATCCATACCATCCATGCAAACATCTAAAGAACCAATCTAGGTAGTCAAATCTTCAATTTGCTTACTATGAAAAGAAACTTCTTCATTCAAATGTACCACACCACAGGTATTTTCAACTATATTAGAAAAAGAGGTGAGAGAACTAATTAATAAGATCCAATTCTCAACTTGGGCCAAAGTTCAATAAGAAAACAAATAGAGGCCTATGGTCAAGAACAATAATTAAGGAAATCGAACAGAAATAATATCTATACGAAGGAAATCTTATTCTGTCTCATATACTTTAGCTAGGGTTATCATAAAGAGATCTTTTCTCAAAAACTATACACAGAGACTCCCAAAACAGACATAATAGCCTAACATGCAATCTACTATGTTGAACAAAAGATCTACTTACTGCTCATCGTGACTTCAATATCTTCAAAAGAAAACTTCTTTGAGGAGTCAAAGGTTTGACAAAATCTCAGGTCTGTTTCCAAAAGATATATTTGATGTCTTGTACTCCTTTTCCTCCCAAAAAAAAAATGAAAAATAAACAAAATAACAATTGTTGAATAAGATCACTAATCTAGGGTTTATGTGTTTGATTTTCTTGTAAGCTCAAGATAAAGGACAAACTTACTGGATTTGAGTTTCAGCAGCCTCCTAAATCTCAAAAAGGAGATCATAAGAACTAGGGTATCATCTTCTCTATTCTACTATGATATTTATATGCTTCCCTTGTAGCTTTGTTGATTGATCTACTTATTTTCTGTTGTTTTAGTTATTCTTTTGTTATACCCAGAATAACTATTTGACATAATCTCCTAAATTTGGGTTCTTTAGATATCCTTTTAGCTCTTGTTTTGTATGTATCAAGCAGATGGTTTTAATTTTGAGTAAAACCCTTATAATTAACTATTGAAAGGTTTTTCTTTTCTATATGATGGAAGGGGTGATAATTAGCTATTTTTGTTGTGATGGAAGATGGCAATATTAGACAGTAGTTGATAATTAGTCAATGTGCATATATATATATATATATATTTTATGTATATAAGTGGAGAAAAGAAATGATATTCATATTTTTTACATTTTTGTCTGAATTTAATTTCTAATTTAAATATCGAGAAATCAAATTGTGCCACATATAAAAAATCAATTGAGGTTTTTATTGAATTTTTTTTCTTTCTCTTTTCTCTTTTCTTTTTTTTTTTCTTTTGCAACAATAGCATATGGCTATTGCTAAACTAGATTATCACTAATACCAAAAGAAGAAGTTCTTTTGATAAATGAAAGGATAAATGTTGCAAATGATACTTTAACATTAACAAAATATACAATTAAGTAACTGAACTTTGAAATTGATCAATTTAGTATCTAAACTTTGAAAGTTTAAATATTGAGAGTTTATTCATATACTAAATTGATCAATTTCAAAGTTCAAATAGCTAATTATAGATTTTGTCAAAGTTTAGGTATTATTTGTGATATTAACCCTTAAATAAAAATACATATGGTCAAAGTTTATGGGGAAGTATTAGAGTATATTTTGATAAGTTTGAAAAGTATTGCTCACAATTGTTAAAGTTTAGCAACTATTTATGCTTTTGAAGTTTATTTGGCAATTTATTAAAATTTAGGATTATGATTTGTAATAATTCAAAATTTATAGTAATGTTTGGCTTTTAGTACAATACTTGATAAGGTGAATAGTACAACACAATAACATATCAAAACACAAATTTAACCCACCTTTTTTGTGTGCTAAGTAGAACACATTTCAAGTATCTATTATTGTGGTAGTGGTGACATTGATGTAACGAAAGCAGTAATGGTGGCAGCGGCAATGGCGGCCAGAGTAAAGATGTTGATGATAATAATAATAATTAAATAGAAGTGTTAGTTTGAATTTTGGTCATAATTTTACTTTCATCCAATTCCAAAACTTTCCTAATTTTAAGACTCATCTAGTACCTCAAGGGATATTTTATTCCGTATAGATCTATTTTATAAACTAAACATGATATAATATGTTTTGTTTAGAATAATATCATAAAAAAAAGGCCAATGCTAGTTAGGGTTGTATTTGAACCAAAATCAAATTGAAAGTTCATTTATTTTCTTCTTATGTTTTTTGTAATAGGGCAAATTACACTAGAAATATTAATATTTAAGGATAAATTTATTTAACATATCAATGCTTAGAGTGATTAATAAATGAATCAATATTTCATAAAATAAATCAAATAAGATATCAATATTTCATAAAATTTATTTAAGATATCAAGTATGGATTAGTCTTCAATTAATTTTTCTTAATTTTTCATCAATAATCAATTATAAATATCTTCTTTGACTCACTTTATAAAATATTAATTTTTTTAACATATTAAAATTTAATATTTTAAATAAATTTATGCTCGAAACGTATAATCTACCTTTTATAAGATATAAAATTCATATAAATTGGCGTGTGGACATGATGCCTAAAGAAGAATCGTGAAAAGGACGCAAGACCTGTGCAGGGACACAGTGGCCCACCGCCGTTTATTAACCGCAATGCAAGCAATCCCCAGAAAGCTGTCTGCTATGCGCGAATCAGGCAGCAAAGCAAATCCACACATTCATTAACACTAACGCATGTTGAACTGTTGAATCCTTGTTTGTGGTCATCATCATCCTCTTTCCTCCACAAACAAGTGGATTCAAATCCAATTTTAAAGATAAAGGTTCATTTAATTTAAAATTCAGTCAAGGATTTCTAAACTTGAATTTAAGAACATATTATTTTCATATGATTGTGTAATAATTAGATTTTAACTACAATATTAAATCAGGAAATATATGGGCATTATAAAAATAAAAAGATTAAGATATTTAGTAGAAGAAAAATATCATTCCGTGAGCTGAACAATTATTTATATGCTTATTATTAGGGTGATTATTATTAATTTTTAAATTAACTATCTAAATTTTATAAGTGTTAATTTATTACTTTAAATTTATCATTTTTTACATTTAGCTACTGGAGTTTTCATTAATTTTACAATTAGCTACTTAAGCTTTGCTTATTTCCTTATCTGAGTATTATAAATAACCTTGAAAATTTACAAATAGTAAAACGATACTTTAAATTGCAAGTAGGTAATTACAGTTGAGATACCGAACATTACCTTATCATCATTATTTATTCTTCGGTGTAATGAGCTATATAGGTGCAAGAATATTGTTATTGCACTTTTGGGTATTAATTGTCCTATAATTTTTTTTAAATTATTATGTATTATGACTATTAGGAGAAGGCAACGGAACCTGATTCATTGGAAGACTAATTCTAATATACTACCTTTCATAAATTAACTTTTTACAATAAAAAAATTCAACTTTCAATCAAATTAAAAGTAGAAAAATAAGGAAAAGTAACACCATTTTGAAATACATTCCTTAAAATATGGCACTTTCAAAAATAGTTTTAGGATGAACCTAATTTAAATCATGACAATTTTTCCCTTAGAAAAGCCAAATGAACTACGGAATCAAGGAAGTTAAGGCAAAAAAAAAAAAAAAAAAGGAAAATGTTAGGAGTTTAATGTAGGATTGGAAATAGAAGGATTTTTTGAAAAGGGATCTACGATTGTTCACTTTGGAAATATGTTTGTTGTTTCTAATATACTTCTTTTGTATTCGTGTTATTCAATATTTGACATGTGCTAATAAATTTAAAAAATATAAAAATCTCTAAGATAAATAAAATACTTTTTAGCAAGTGTCAGATATTTATTTGTAAGGATACAATGAAGATAGTAAGCTTGAAATAACAATTTTTTTTTTTTTGTTCATTTTGATGGTTTTTATTTTTCTATATATCACCTTCTCTAATTTCAGAAGGAAAAACTCTTTTTTCCCTTTCTTTACTCTTATTTTGTATTCATATTTTTGGTAGAATAAAGGATTTAAAAAAAATGCATTTAGCACAATTTATATTCATATTTTATTTTAATACCTCAATTTTCAAAAAGAAATAGAAATATATATATATATATATATGTCTATGGGTATATATATATATATATATATGTCTATGGGTACCGCCAATTCTTTAACCAAACATAAGTCACCTGGGCCAAAAAAAACATCAAATCACCAAAACACATAAAAACAAGGAAATACATCATCCACATTTCCTGGTTTCATTTTCCACACTAACCATGTCTAGTAATTCAAAAACCACCCAACTAGAAAACAACAGCAACATTAATAGCAACATTAACAATGATTCTGAGCTACATTTTGAATACCTTATAGTGAACCCCCATAATGGTGGATATAGAGACTTGTTGAATTATGGATTGAGAGGTGATATGGCAAGTGGTATCAAGTTCCTTGAGAGTTCTAAAGAGGATGATTATTTGGGTCAGGTTGCTTCTGTTCAGAGATGGGTTATTGTAGTTTCAATAATTGCTAGAAAGATCATTGCTTTGTTTAGGAAACCAATGGAGTGGAGTGGTTATTTGTTGGAGTTTGTTCTCAATTTGCTATCTCAAAATCATAGCATTTTTGGTTTGATCCGTAACCTCTTGCATGGTACAAAGTTTCTTCCTTTAGTTGTATTTGCTTGTTTATGATGTCCTTGTTTTTAGCTCTGCTCTTCAATGTAGGATTGTGTCCTTGCAGCTTTTCAGTTGCACTGGTATAAGATTGAATAATGATCTAATTTGGTATGTGAGAAAAGGACTGGAATGTGAAGGGTGTTTTGGATTGTACTTTGTTTTTAGCATCTTATGTTACCTTTCTGCATTGTATGAAAGAAGAAGTCTTTTTTTTTTCCTCTCTTGTTTCTGTGACTAGTGGTAATACACAGCATGAATTCGTGCAAATTGATGGCTTATATAGGAAGTGGGAACTGTTGAATGAGTTTGACCTACAAGTACTACAATTTATGTCCTGGTTAACACGTCTAATTCAATGAGTTTATAATTGTATAAGACTTTTCCTAGTTAAAATGGATGTTAAATTGTTTAGTTGTTGATTCTCGGTTGTATGTGAGTTTTGGTGTATGATCATAAAAGTTTAAAATTCCCACCAGCTCTCTATGATTCCATCGATTCTATATGTTTTGATTCTAGGCAGTTATTTGAGCATGACAACCTTAATGTGGTCTGCTAAAATTTGAAATTTGAAATTTGATTCGCTTGCGTCCGTTATAGGAATTTGTTTAGTCAAAAAGATCATTTGATTCACAATATATGCATTTAATGCATTTATAACAATAAAAAATGGGCTTGGCCAAAAAAAAAAAAAAGAAAAGGTAAAACATGGGCTTCTTGGTTGAAGTTATTAGCTTCTCTCAACTTAAAATTGTGAGTTGTGTTCACGTAATAAATAATTGTGACTTTTGTGGTTATCTTAATTATTTTATGGAAGCAGGAAAAGTCATCATGCCACAGAGAGGATCGGAGACTTACATCAGTGCAATTGGGCATTTAGATCTGCGAATAGACCTTTATAGAGTTGAGGGCTTACTTCAGGAATTGGGTGAATCACCATCATGGGGGAGGCTTTTGCAGCTAGGATCGGGCAATCGTGCTCTTATAGACCTCTGCATGATGGCAGCCAAGCTATCTTATGAGAATGCCAAAGTTGTTAGAAATGTTGTAGTTCAACATTGGAAGGCATGTTATTTATCTCCCAGTTTCATGCTGTTCTCAGTTTTTGTGGTGTGTTAAGAGTTTCTATCCTTGAAAAAGAAATAGTTCCTAATTTGGACTCTCTAAAATGCAGATGCATTTTGTTGATTTCTATGACTGCTGGAATGGTAAAGCCTTTATACACATAAATAAATATACTATTTCCCGCTAGTAATTGCTCCTTTGAATAAAGAAAGGTTTCTAGCTTTCATGAACATATTTCTCTTATTGGGGTTATACTGTGACAGATTATCAGAAGCAGAGGTCAACACAAGTGTTCATTTTATGTGACAAGCCCATAGATGCAAATTTGATACTGATCAGCTTCAGAGGTACTGAACCTTTTGATGCTGAGGATTGGAGCACTGATTTTGACTATTCCTGGTATGATATCCCGGATTTGGGGAAAGTGCATATGGGATTTCTAGAAGCCTTAGGTTTGGGTAATAGAACTAAACCTATCAGCTTCAAAAATAACCTTCAGTCGAAGGCCAGAATGTTCAACCATGAAAATGGTGTTAGTATTTCCAGGTCGCCTGAAGCTAAAGAGTTAAGACCCGAAGATGGCATTTTAGACAGAAAAGAGAGCAAATTGGATTCATCTTCAACATTTGAGGGGTTTGCTAGTACTGGTGAGAAGATATTACGACCAGAGATGGCAGAGATGACTGCATACTTTGTTGTAAGAAGCAAACTGAAGAGCTTACTTGAAGAGCACAAGCATGCCAAGTTTATAGTAACTGGGCATAGCTTGGGTGGTGCCCTTGCTATATTATTCCCAGCAGTGTTGGTCTTACATGAAGAGATGGAAGTTATGGAAAGATTATTGAATGTCTACACATTTGGTCAACCTAGAGTTGGTGATGGACAACTTCAAAAATACATGGAAGTTCACTTAAACAATCCAATTCCAAAATATTTCAGGATCGTTTATTGTAATGACCTCGTCCCAAGATTGCCTTATGATGACAAGATCTTCCTGTATAAGCACTTTGGAGTTTGTCTTTATTATGACAGTCGCTATGGTGAGAAAGTATGTAATTTTTCTTTTTTAAACATTTCTTTGTTTTTACCATCTTGTATGCAGATATTGCACATAATTTTGTGGTTCACATTCTTTTGGATTCAGTCTTTTGATCTGTTCGGCAATATTTTGATCCTGATTCCTATATTATGCTTTGTACATTTGTATGGTAGAGAATTAAGCTATTGGTTAGATGACATTCAGGACAATACTGCTGGACTTACTGTTTTATTTTTGGTATGCATGTTTAAAGAAAGTGGATGAGGTAGCCAAACAGAAACTTCTTTTGTCTGAGATTCCTGATTCCAAAATATTTAAATGCTGTCTGGGAGCTGATCAGAAGTTTAACAGTGGGCTACATATACGGTCCAGAGTACATGGAGGGATGGTTCTCCATATTGTTTAGAGTGGTTGGTCTGGCACTTCCTGGAGTATCTGCCCACTCACCTGTAAATTATGTCAACTCTGTGAGGCTGGGGAAAGGGGCTGATATTCAGAAATCCTTTCCTTTAAGGGAAGCTTTTTCAGATACATGAGGATCTCAATTGCTAAAGTCTATGTATGTTGGAGAATTTCATCACGTTGAAAGATTAGGCAGAGATGAGCTCAGGTCAGCTTTTCAAATACGTGGAAGAAGATTGTTTCATACACTTTATAATACAATAAAACATTGTACATGATATGCTTGTGAAATAGTAAGTCCTATGCTGTTCTTTACTAATATTTCTTTTATATTTTGAGAAGGTAGTTTGTTAAGCCTGATTCTGAATCCCAGGTGGGTGACCTGTGTTGTTTTAGCTGTTAATTGTTGCATTGCTGCTATGACCACATTGCAAAAGAGTTGTGATCAATTGTTATTGTGTAACATGGTTTGTGCAACTCATATACTAGCGGGGTTCATTGTGGATCCACATGCATCTAAGCTTTATGGTAAGACAAGATTTTAGAAAGTAAGTTTGGTCTTAGCCAAAGCCTATAATAGAGAAGATATTCTGAGAGGGAAATTGCCAGAATTTAATAGCACTTGCAGAATCCTGAGGATCATGCTTGAGATTTGTGTCCCTCTGTATCATGAAATTATTTGCAAAGATAGTCATATCTCATGCCACTTACTGGAAGTTGTCCACTTGAAAACAGTTTGATTTCCAACTGCTAGAGAGAAAATTCCTGTGTCAAGTACATTTATTACTCTTGGAGCTGCCTAAATTACATAAAATCTCTCCGATAAAAGCAAGAATTTCTCAAATTCGCAAAAGATTGTCCTTTGCTCTATCAAAAAATCGCAATACACACTAAGGAAAAATTGAGATAACAGAATGGCACAGGTTATTGGAAAGAGACCCCTGAGATACATGCCTGCTTTGGAGCACACCAACTGCTGCGGATGTGGAACTGAAGCCAATCCATAACTCTTTGGCAACAGAGGTCTAACTTTTTGCAGATTAAACAGAAGGAATACATGAGGTCTCTTCCTAAGTCTGTACCTAGGCAATTGAATTGTGCGGTGAATGTGATCATTTCTAGACTGTGTGTGCTGATTGGATCATATTCAGATCCAAATTCTTGAGCCTGACCACAGATTCTACATGTCCTTTTAGAGTATGAATTTCTCCAAGCCTGCCATATGGAAAATTGTTTTAGGACTACAATCTAATAACAGAACTGTATAGAATTTCTTCTCTGCAGCAGCATGCCTATGAAAAAAGCTAGCTACTCGAGTGGAGAACTTGTATATTGATTTGGCTGGAAATGAAAAAACAGATAAGGAAGTTCAATTTACCTGGCTATTTCTGCACGCCTCAATGCCTGTTCGGCAATCAAAGAAGATCGTGATCTCCGACCATTGAACTCCAAATTTTCACTAGACAATCCCTGTAGACTTCTTTGAGAAAGTACCCATTGAGCTGCCCTGTCATCCTTGCCATAATCTTTCTTGGAACTGAAAGCCGTCTGTTATCAAATTTGCAGGATGCAAGCACATGAGCTTTTGTGTTATATTCTCATAAATATATAGTCATCCATTGAAGTTGGTTGTTACAAACCTTTCTGTCGAACACTAGATTCCATGCTTCTCCGCTCAAAGCATATCGAACAATAAACTTGATTATGTCCAATGGTATGTAGAAGATCAGGCTATATAGCCAGATAACTCCAGCCCATCCCCATCCTATGCCACTGATATAGGCAAAGCTAATATGTGCATAGACAGCGATTAAGGTAGCAACCTGCATAATTGACACGACAATTAGATTAGTGATACGGTATGAAGGTGCCTAGAGTTTCTTTAGGTTATCTAAGCCTTACTGCCTTACCAGTTGAGCCACCACAAATGCACACATCAAGAGAAATCCTGGCCTCTCGACATATGACCAGCTTTGACTGCGAGTAACAAATATGAGAGCCTGACTGATAATGCTCACTTGTAGATACACAGCCGAGGAGACTTTCTCACTGTTGGATGATATTGACTTTACTCCAAAATGATCCTGGAATAAGACGCACATAGGGTCAACAGTCAGTTTATGTACAAGGCAACTAATCTTCTTTCCCTGTTGGCAATTCATCAACACCCCAAGAATAATTTAAGGTATTAGATTAACATCTTCACCTCAAAGAATGTGGTGCTTATCACGACCCAGTAGAAAAGAACAGTAACTAATGCAAGGTATGTTCCGATGACTACGCCGGTGGCAAATATTTCATTCAGCTTCCAGCTGTCAGGCCTTGGAGATGGCTTTACACGATCTTTAGAGATGGTCATTATAGTTCCTGAGCATACATATGAGATTCCTTATTGTTTGTCCAACATGAATGTGATGGTAGCTCAAACTATTTTGTTTTGCATTAACTAAGTGATCAATGCTTCAAAAAATAAGATAAGAAGCAGTAAACTTGTACTTCGAAAATATTCTTTGTTGACACTGCATATTCCATGTCAACATTTATCTTAGACAAGCTGCTAACAGGGTAAAACCTCACCGTCATTCAGTATTGCAATAATCAGAACCATGAAAGGAGGGAAGTCATACTCCCATATCAATGCCAAGAGCACGAAACCAAGCTGCAAAATAATTGGATCCTATTCAATACTGTTCTGGATCTCAGTATGTGCCAGATAAACAGAATATGCCCTAAATATGTTTACTTACCACTATCCTAATTGTGATGGAGACTGCGTAAATCTGCATATTAGTTGAGATTTATCAGTTATTTTATATAAAAAACTAGGAGGAATAATTCAAGGAACAAAGAACAATATGCACCATGATGGAGTTTTTTCTTATTCAATAAAATATTATCATGTTCAAGTCTCAATACTCAAGCTTAACACTCAACGAAAATATCAATTTATGATTGTCTTGCTCAAATAATACAATTACATCCATATGACGACAGGCTACCAAAATACATACACATACCAGCAATTTGGATGGGATTTGAAGTTGTTACTCTGTACATAAAGAGATGTAAAATGCTTAAGATATGCAATGCTAATTGTTAACAGGGCTACATACAGTATAATTCTTCATTCTCTGGAAAATAGCTCGGCTAGTCAAGACAGCACTGACAATCACACTTAACCCAGGTTCGGTTAAGACTAAATCAGCAGCACTCCTTGCAGCATCTGTAGCATCTGCCACTGCTATTCCAATATCTGCCTTTTTTAAAGCTGGTGCGTCATTCACCCCATCACCAGTCATTCCAACCACATGCTTCTTTTCTTGTAATATTTTCACAATCTCATACTTGTGTTCTGGAGTTATATCAGCATGGTGAGGAACAGAGTAAAAGCGTCACTTATGATGCGTGCAGTTCATGTATAAGATGGTTAGGATCAATACCTGGGAAGACTCCAGCAAATCCATCTGCCTGTTCAATGAGTTCATCCACTGGAAGAGCTTCATTCTCGTCTTTATCACGTCCTAACAAGGATGAGGAAGGATACATGTTTGTCCCCATGCCAAGTCGTCGACCTGTCTCTTTTGCAATTGCCAACTGATCTCCTGTAGTTACAACAGAGAGAAACATATGCTGCTTCAATTTTCATTCTCCCACATTGCTGGAACAACATTTAAGCTAGCATTTTTCATACTTTGGGGAGTTAAAACAGATGTAAATTGCCTAGGTATTGTCTCTGCTTTGTGAAAAAATAGCGACATTAGGAGACTTTACTAGGTGTGTTCAAGGCTGTCTGACTTTGTGCAAATGCAAATAATCAAAGAAACCAACAGAGAAGCTAAAACTTTCAACTCTTCTAGGGATTTTGATTAAATAGTTGCAGTTTTTTATAATTTTGTTCAAATTCATGTGAGGGTGCATTACCTGTAATCATCTTGACATCTACTCCAAGATTTAGAGCTCTGCGTATGGTCTCAGCACTATCATGTCGTGGTGGGTCAAACAAAGGCAGTAACCCACAAAATGACCAAGGTCCTCCAGGACTCTCCTTAGTTTTCTCAGGAACTTCCTGTAAGTATTGAATGGAGACAATGGAGATGGATAATTAGAGATTTGGAACTCTTGCTGGATTTGATGGAATAAAAATCTGTGCCGTTTATTTGATTAAGACACTACAAAAGCTGAGAACATTTTCCTTAAGTTGTACCTGAATAGCAACTGCAAGTGATCGCAATCCCCTTTCAGCAAATTTATCAATAATGGCATGTACTCTTACTGCAATTTCATCTTTCTCTTGGGACATGTTAAGAATCTGTTGAAAGGAAGATTTATTTAGATCTAAGGTTTGCAGATTAATTCAAATTTTAACAATATATATGAAGAATCTTCAACTGGTAGTTGGGTTGACTGGAGGAAGATACAGAAACTCAATAACTACTCTTGTTTTCATCATATGCCAAAATGGAGCTAAAATTGATCTTTTCTTATTTATGATTCTACTGATGGCGTTGTGAAACAACGAGATGGTTCAAGAAGAGCCTGGATGTTTGAGGCCATTAAATGAAGATGTTTCTTTCTTCCAAGACATCTTTCTGATAGAAACATTCAATTATACACTGAGAGACGGTTCAAAATTGACATATTCTGGCAAATAAATGGAACTGATATTATGCCAAAGAAAAAGTCCAATGCTAGATGGAACTGACCATCTTAAATTAGCTTCAAGATGGAAATGTGTGAATCATCTTGTGGATGCATTATTACCTGTTCAGGAGCACCCTTGCTTGCACGGTACCAGTTACCATCAACATCAATGTATGTAATTGCAGTACGCTTGTCCACAGGATTGAAGGGAAGAAAATGTACTTCTTTGATGTTTGCACGTGCCTATGCAGAAAGACTATGGTTAGGTTTTGTGAAGGGAGAGGCAACTCAAATAGTAAGTGGATTTTGATCAAGAAAATATGTGGTTTTATCTACCTCCTTTGGATCGGCAAGCATGTTAACAATTGCTGCGTCAATTGCATCCTGGTTCTCCAATCTGGATGCTCTGGCTGCTAGCAGGACAATCATGTCTTTGTCCATATCTTTGTGGAAAACCTGCGAGTGAAATTCTGTTAAGTTTTCTGGCAAACAAAACTCCAGCTTAAGTAGAATCTTTTCATGGTTCAAGTTAACAAGCTCAAGGTTTGTACCTCAATAAGGTTTCTGTCAACTGTGAGACGGTTCAATGTAAGAGTGCCGGTTTTGTCACTGCAGAGGACATCCATTCCAGCCATTTCTTCAATTGCAGTCATCCTCTTTGTAATAGCACCCTTTCAAAACAATTTTGGCATTGTCAATACATGGAAAAAAATGAATAATTACCATGCAAAACGTTTTATCACATCACAGGATTGGCCTGAAGATCATGCTACTAACCTGTTGAGAGAGCCTATGGGAACCGATGGCAAGTGTAACAGACAGGACTGTTGGCATAGCAATGGGAATTCCTCCGATCAAAAGAACCAGAAGGTTGTTGATTCCATCTCTATATGCACGGTGTTGAATAGGGAACATGACAATGATTTCCAGAATCATTCCCACAGCAATCGAGCAAATGCAGAAATTTCCAATAGATGTAAGTACCTAAAAAAAACAGAAAAATACAAGACAGGGCTTGTTATCATATCTGGAGTCAGTTTAAAACCCTTTAGATTTGCATGATTTATAATTACCTAACTCTGAAGAAGCAAACTATCATTGGATTAAAAATCTTTCTTTGCACTAATAATTTGAGGTATTTGCAGTGTTGACTTTTACAAGAAGAAGTACTTCACAATATTTTATTAATTTGGATGTGTGCTTACGGGAACTATTTTGTGTTATGGTGATCCTGAACTTTTTATTCACGTATAAATGATTCTTCTGTGACTGTTTACTTTACCTTCTGGAAATGTCCAACAACTTCAGTGGAGTCAACTAAGTGTGCAGCTTTTCCGAAAAATGAATGAACTCCAGTTGCTATGACCACTGCTTCAATTTCTCCATGCTTACATGTTGAACCAGAGAAAACTTCATCACCAGTTCTTCTGGTCACTGGCAGAGATTCTCCTGTGAGGGCTGACTGCAGAAACATATCTCAAAGTCAGCGTATTGACAGCATAAAATTAAAAGCACACTGATGGAAATGGGAACGGGGATTCCAGAGAAATGCAATACCATAAACAATCAAATTATTTCAGTAAAACCTGACTGGTCAATCTTTAACGGATCTCCTTCTAGAAGTCTGGCGTCTGCGGGGATAATGTCTCCAAGTTTGATGCTGATAATATCTCCTGGTACAAGGATAGCTGCATCTTGTTCTTGCCAATGTCCATCTCTAAGAACCTTCATAAGTAAACTGAAATTTAGCATAAACTTTTCAATGAATCTGAGCTTAGATGATGAAATGTAATCATCCTTATAGGAGAGCTTATTCTGGCGACGTAACTGATGTATCAACAGATGACTTGGACAATAATATTATTCCTTGATTTGCATATACCAGTCCAGTGTACACGTACCTTAGTTTTTGGAGCTAAACGAGCCATAAGTGCTGCAGCTGCATTGCCAGCGTTGTTTTCCTCTATGAAACTGATAGTTGAATTGATAAGCAACAGACAGATAATACCAACAAAATCTTGCCAGTCAGGACCCTCGTTCTGAATCACGTCATATAAACAGGATCAAGTTACAATAGCCGTTTAGTGTATTTGAAATTTGTTGAATGCAAGTTTAATGGCAGTCGATGAACTTGCATGTTCTTGTGAATTAAGAAAGGACAGCACTTAGGATTCATATGACTTACTCCACCATTAGCAAGGACAATAGCCATAATTGCTGCAGCTTCCATAACCCAGGACAAAGGATTCCACATGAAGCTAAGAAATTTCAAGAATTTGTTTTCCTGTGGGAATGAATAAATGGAAATTCGTCAATAAAATTAACAGTGAGTTTCAACCATATGAATTAACAAATGATTCCACTACCAAAAAAAAAAAAAAAATGAATCAAATCCTCTGCGCATTGAGTTGAGAATGCAATTTATATACAATTAGATGCAATTTTTAATCAGGAGCCAAATGGTAAATTGAGCTTATAGAAGTTAAAGCTATTTGACTCTTTGCTTGAACTGAGGCAGTTAGGTCAGTTTTTTTACCGGCTTCTCTTCCAGCTTGTTTGGCCCAAATATCTGCACTCTTGCTTCGGCATCCTCAGTTGTCAAACCTTGCCTTGAAGTCCTTAGTTGTTCGAAAACTTCTTCTAGTGGCAAGCGCTCCTGTTTGACACAGAGTATAAAAATTATTTAGTACGATGTTAAATGTACTGCAAAAATAGTTTACTCTGTTGGCATATTGTGTGCAAATTACCAGATCGATCCCCTCGCGGTTGAAGTTCTCTGGATCAAGCAGAGGTTTCTCCAATTCTCCAGCCATGTTGAAGCTTTATATCTATAATTGAAGGTACATTGCAATTTATTTTCAGCACCTATTGACCACGCATGCGCACCGGCAAGAAATTGTGCAGAAAAAATTTCAAATGCGATCTCTTAAATAGAAGAAGCAGGCCTAAGTTACTAAGCAACATGAAAAACATCCCAGTATAATCACTGCATTTAAACATCATATCAGGACAAGTGGGAACCCGAACAGATAATTTACTTTCAACCTATTTGTTCTATGAATTCTGGTCAATGATTTGCAGATGACATAGTGTGTCTACAGAATGTAGAATTGGAAAGAATATGCTCTTTAAGCTGACACTTTTCTTCTCATTGTTCCTCTTAGATTTGGTACCTATCTGAAACTGGTGATGAGAAATGTAGGATTCTCAAATCTATCAATTCATTGAAGATCCAATGACTAAGAAGAAGGGTGATACAGATGAATTTAAGTATTATGCAAATCCTACTACAGCTTTGAGATTGTGGAACCTACAGCGATCTCAACTAGGAAATTGTATCAGACTGATACAGAATTCAATAGTTTTCTACAATAAAGTTTGCACTTCCATCGACATCTTCTTTGAAGCTAATCCTAGTTCAACAATGTGCCACTAATTAATAATAAATCCATAATCATCAACAGGTGCAACTAGTCTCACAATCCGATTCAAATCTTCATAATGACAAGTTTGCAACACTAATCATTTTTATAGAAAACCAATCTCAATCATTAACATCAACTCATCCTACCAAATTTCCAATTCCAACAAGAACAAAATGAAGAACCCCAACGTTTTAAATTCACAAATACTTACTTTTACAAAGTGATATCAGCTTTGACAAGCATCCAACTCGGTCTCCAAGTCCTTGTGTTCCTCGCTATATCTCTACTACTACTACTACCACAAATTGTAGTAATACTAGTAGTAGTAGTAGTTAGTGTTAAATGAAGATAAGACTGTTCCACTTCCTTTTCCTCTTTTTCCTTACACTTTGAAGTGCGGGTACGGTGAAGAAAAGGAGTGAGATTGGGCTTGAAGTTTGTAAAATCAAAAAGGTGGAAGCAGATACTATATAAATCCCATGTTGTTAGCTCCATCTTCATCTTCATATCCATCATAACATTCATGATTTGGTAGCTGACTGGTGGTTGAGGGATTTTTTTTCCAAGCTAACTACTTGATCTTAATCTTAGTGTCCCCATCTGGGTACTACATTATTATTATTATTATTATTATTTTTCAATGTTACTGGTGTGCATGTTGTGTTATGCTGTGGAGAGTTTGAAATTAGGAGCATAAGACACGGGAAGTGAAGAAGGAAGAAAGGCCGTTGATCAACTACCATTCAAAACTCACGTTCCAGTGGCTTAGGTTGTAGTATTAACTATTAACTAATGTTCCCGCCAGTAGCTGCCCTCGTGGACATGTTTTAAGTCTTAACGTGCGACTTGAACAGATCCACGTGGTTGTAACTTTATGGTACCTATTTCTTGCATAGCTATTCCTTTTATGCAAAAAATTATTTGAATAAACTCTTTCGTTTTTTTTTTCTTTGCCAAATTTTGGATCAATTCCAAATATACTGTTTTACATGTATTTTATATGGGCTTATTCATATATATATATATATATTGTCTTTTTATAGAAAAATGGATTCTTAACCCAAAAATTTGCCAGATAGTTTAAAATTTGTGCGGTTTTGGAAAAAGTTCTATTAGTATTAATGACATTTTGATAAAATAGTGGTGATGCACATGTTTAAATTGTACAAAGTACTTATTTGCTATTAATCAATTTACATGCATATTAGTACTATAAAAGCCCATCTTATAGCTCATTAGCTATGTCAGTACACTTCCATTTGACACTTATCGTAATATAAACTTTTCATCTTGTCATGAACTTTTCATGAATTCTTAAAACTTTTATGGCTATTTTTCTATAAGGGCACTGGATTTGTTGTAATTTTTTAAAATTAATTATGTATATTAATATGTCTTTGCTCTAATGAGTCGTGGATTATTTTTAATAAAATAGTGACAATGCACATTTTACTTATATGCCATTAATCAATTTATATGATGTATTATTATGATTATTCAAGCCCATCTTATAGTTTCTTGGTTACATCACCATACTTCCACTTGACACTTATCGTAATGATAAGTCGCTCATCTCGCAGTCGCCCTTTTTTCAATTTTCAAAACTTTTATCATTGCTTCCTCACATAGGTAGAGAGCTCGTTGTAATTTTTTAATTAATTATGCGTAACTGTCTAAGAATCGAGTATGAATGACTCGCTATTCACTCGGTTGTTGGGGCATAATCATTTACCAATAGGGCCATGTTCTTTTATTTTCTTTCTTCCTTGTGGAGGAAATAAGGTAATTCAAGGTATATTATATGCATCGCTTCCCGTGAGCTAAGTCTAAAAACTTGTCCGTAGTTCACAATTGCAACTCACTTGCATAAAGCTAGAATCATTTTTTAGTCATACAATTGTGAATAGACATACCATGGGGCGGTTCTGAACCGTGAACCACCCCGATCCGTCCCTGGCGGTTTCGAACTGCCAAAAAAAAAAAAAACACACACACACACACACACAACACGGAATGATTTTGGTATGGGGTGGGGGGAGGAGGAGGAGGGGATGGGGTGTAGGGGGTCGGTCTGTTTAAAAAAAAAAATGAAGAAAGAAGAAGAACAAGAAGAAAAAGAAGAGAAGAAAAGAAGAATAAACATGGTTCACGGTTCACGTGGAACCGGAACCGAAACCGGAACCATCAGAACTGACGGTTCCGTGGAACCGTGAACAGCCTTGGCTCTGGCGGTTCCGGTTCGGGTCGGTGCCGATGTCTAATTGTGAATTCATTCTCCGTACTTGTACACAACGTTCGACACACCATGGGAGTTGGCCATACCTCACACTAATATAATTAAATTTGTTCTTCATAGACAAACTCGGGATTTGCTGTCCTAGATAAGATCGCTTTAGTTTCATGGAATCCTTTTCCATCAAACATGAAGGAATGTTGCACATAATGTACTATGAGAAAAATGTATTGATTTTGATTTAACTAAGAAATATAGGCATTTGTGGGTTTAATACAATATTGTTATGGATTAAATTACAAGAAATATTTTAAACCAAAAATGAATATTTGTGAACAAAATAGATATCATTTAAAAACGAGTAGTTCATATTGAATCGGACTTTCCATCAATTCAGGTATTTATTTAGTAGCTAATTGTCATTGTAGATTGTAAATTTGATCTAAAAAAAATATTTCCGTTGGAAATATAATTTCTAACAGAAAAAAAAGAAGAAAAATAAAGACAAAGAAAAAAGAGGGGACATCATAAGATTAGATGATTGGCTACTACGAATGCAGTGATGGTGGCTAGCCCAAAAGAGACATAATCTGTTGAAGAAAAAGAAAGAAGACATGGCTGGCAGGGGATCGTAGCCAAAAAAGGTCAAATATTGACATTTTAGTAAACATTTAATGGATATGCTTCCATTTTGGGTCTAAAGAGAGGTTAGGATTTAAAATGTATAATCTAAAAACGAATTTTTTTATCATATTTTTTTTAATAAGATTGGTTTCTTTGGTTATTTAATGATTCGGATTCATCTGCAATTATTATTTTTATTTTAATAGTAAAAGAATTGATTAAATGGTACCATTGAAGATACTATAAAAGTTTGTTAAAAAACATATAAAGATTTCAAATATTTTATAGCAATTTTTTTTTAATTAGAGAGGCAGAATACATATATTATATTAATAAATGGCTACATATAATTAGCAAACATGTCGACCGTACCATATGTGCAAACCTATTTGCAGGACACATTTGATGATTTGTTATTGATTCTTATTTGATAATTGTCTATTAAATATTAAAAAAATTACATCAGATCTGAGAGAAAATTTAAATGGGGAACTAACGTTTTAAATGATGAAAACATTGATACTATATATTGAGTGATTAGAAAAAGAAGATCAATGTTTTCTTTAATACTAATAACGATAGTTGAGGTGGCTTTACCGAAAAAGACCAAGTTAACATATTTTATAAATGCATGCTAATGATATTTTATTTGCACCATTTTATATAGCATGGATTTCTTTTTTAATTACATAAAATACTAATTCTTTATTTAAGTTTGCCAAGATATAAACATCCGAAGTAATATAAACATCTAATTGTAAATACTATTGATCTCTTTATCTTTGGGCATAATTTGCAAATATATTGAGAGTTGTTCTACGAGTATTATTTCCTACTCTAATGATAAAGATTTCTTTAAATTGTTACAATCACTTATCAAATTAATTAGGTTAAAAATTTTAGATAAATAATTAAATGAACCATCAACAAGAAGGCGAAAACTGCCAATCCACTCTCGAAATTATTAGATAGGTACAAATAAATCTTCAAAACTGTTTTGTCTTTCTTGATTACTTTTCAAAGAAATGTTTAAGTTTTTGCTAATTCTCAGAACCACCACCGTACAAATGCTTTGGGAGATATATGAATAATTTTGGAAATTATAGAAGATGAAAGCACCACAAAGGGTTTAGAGATGTTTAATTGGGTTAAGCCGGCTAATCTAGTTCGGCTTATTTTGGCTAGTGTTATAAATGGGCCAGGCTATTTATCTGTTTCATTAATCTAATTATATATTTTTGTGGGTTAAACGAATTTTATACTAATTGAACAAGATGTATATAATAAAAAAATTATGGTTTATAGAGTATTATACATATTAATGATTAATTTTATTACTAATTAATTATTTATATATAAGAATAAGTTTCTTAAAATAATATTTTGGATATAATATTTCGTTTGAAACAATAAATATATATTAAAACATTATTTTAATGCATTGCATCAATTTGTCATTTTCTATTACCATTAACATATAAGTTTAAGCTCAAATATAAAAGTCTTAGGAACAATATTACCTTAATGGTCATTTTTCCTATATAATTTTTATTTATTTTGTATTAGTGGGATAGTGGGCTAGCTCTTTTTGACTCCTAGATTAAATTTGACCCGGTTTTAATGAGTTAAAAAAATAGTTAACCTTAATCCATTTTGTCTGTAGGTGAAATCCCATTTGTATTGAGGAAAAAAAAAAAAAAAGCCATTTTTATCTCTCTATTTAGAAAGAAGTATTTATACATCAATAATAGGTTTGAAAATGTACCGAAGAAGTCATAATTTTTCCCCCTCTAGTTAAATCATGGATTCTCTTTGTCTATTTATTATATAATTTTAATTTTTTTGTGTATGTTCCATAACTTTATTTTTACTTTTTTTTTTTCAGTTTAACTATGCAGTACAACCACGATCCAATGCAGAGATCAATATTCGTGTTATTGGATTTTGTCAATGTAAAATTTTGTAAGGGGAAAAATGAATGTGAATCTCTCACATCACAGGGTTAATCACATAACAAATTAACAGTTTTCATATGTATAGATAGAATCATCTTTTTGCAAAGAAAGGAAAATTTTATAGTTCCGTCAACCCGTCAATTATCTAATTACTCACACCATATTCAATCTTGATCAAAGAATTAAAATAATTAATATTTTAATTATTATATTTATTTTAATGGTTAGATGATTGATTAGATGATCGTATTGATGAGACCGTAAAAGCCCTGGAAAGAAAATAGATGATTTTTTTTTTTTTTTTGCCGCTAAGAAAATAGATGATTGATATAGCAGTTTGGTAGGATTGTGATTGGACTAACCATATTTAGAGCGCTATTTCTTCAGAATTATTCCGACATTAATGGGGCAAATTCATTTCTTGTTCGCAATGGTGAAATATGATGGCTTTCTCAGTTTTGATCAAGCAAGACACTTCCCCCAATTGGGCGTTGGTCGTTTTCTTTCTACTTCAACGGTTTAAGATGGAGAAAGGAATCTTTATTTGCGTATCCATGGACGACTTTTGGTTTCTAAGGGTCAGATTTTGTAATTACGTTCTCACCCTGTATGATTGGATCTTTTGCAATCCCATTTGAAAGGTCGTCTTTCTTTGCTTGACTGGTACAAGCACAAATGTGAATTTTCTTTTTTCTTTTTCCCTTTTTTTTCTTTTCAAACTTCTAAAATTTATGTAATTAAGTTTTAATATGACGATTTCAATAATTGAATTTTATAAATTCAAAATATTGCACAATAAAATACTAGAAATGGCATGTGTCTTAAAGACATATTTTGATTTCTTTCTTTTTTTTTTTTTTCCCAAGACATGTGAGTTGCCGTGAAGTGCTAGCATGGCATGCTATATGGCAATACATTTTTTTTATTACAAAAGTTCAATTAGAAAAAAGAAAATGAATATTAAAAGGTAAAATAATTGAAAAAGTTGACTGATTACCATTGAATAGTGAAGACTAATTATCATTGAGATAGTGAGTAATGATTAGGGTTGCAGTCTCGAGCTATTCTGCTAGTTTATTTAGCCAAAGTTAAACTTCATGTATTTAGTTTGATTTGTGTTGGGTTATGGATCCAATCCATATGGGTTTATAACTAAGGAAATCCTAAATATATTGTATATATTTAGAAGAAGACTTTAAAAATAAGGAGATTTGTGCATCATAGGAGACTTGGAACACTATACACCGTAGGCCTTTAATGTACATAATCGACATTGAATTGGAGAGATTATTTCCGATGCAAGCATTAGGCAAGGCCGACTCCGAAGCCACCGGCTTACCCATTTACGCCACCGCGCGTTCACACAAGGCTGTCAGTGTTGAAGTTGTCGAAGATTTTAAAGCAGCCAACACGCCTGTGAGTCTTCCTTCTTTTTTTTTTTCATATAAATACTCCTTATTTTGTCTTTTAGAGTATCACTTGGCTACTTTAAAAACCTAGAGAGATCTAGAGAGTGAGGTTTGTTTCTATTGTTGAGATCCACTGTTGTGGTGAAGATTTGTGATCTACTAGTAGATCTAGTGAAGAAAAACAGTGTAATCACATTATTGTTGATAGTGGAAGAATTTATGCAGCAATCCCGTGGTTTTTCTTTAATTAGGTTTTTCTATGTTAAATCCTGGTGTCTCTTTTTGATTTTATATTATGTTTATCATATTGCTATCGCATTGGCAAGAGGAAAATTTCTTTGTTTTACAGGTCGTTGAATTTTTCTAACAAGTGGTATTAGAGCTAGGTTGAAAAAAAAAAAGTTTTTTGTTCTAGGTTTTTACAAGCATGGCTGAATCATCAGGTATGATGATAAAATTGAATTCATCAAATTATGCTATCTAGAAGTTGATGATGGAGGATATGCATATTAGAAGATCTATAAATGCCTTTGGGCGGTAATGTTGCGAAGCCAACAAATAAATGTGATGAAGATTGGGCAATTATGCATTGAAAAACTATCACTTACATACGACAATGGATTGATCATAGTGTATATCATCATGTTACTTAGGAAACCAGAGTTGATGTTCTATGGAACAAATTGAAATCCATGTATGAGAGGTAGACCACCTAAATAAAACCTCTTGATTAGGAGATTGGTGAATCTAAAGTATAAGGATGGATCCAATATGATAGAGCACTGAATGATTTTTAAGGTCTTGTGAATCAACTGTTTGCTATAAAGCTTGTGCTTGATGATGAGTTAGACACTTTTATTATTGAGTTCACTGTTTGATAGCTAAGAGATAATTATGGTATCTGTTAGTAATTCTGCTCCAAATAGAAAGCTCACTATTGCAATGGTGAAAGATCCTGATGAATGAAGAAGCCAGAAGAAAAGATCTTGGCACCAGTTTGGAGACTCGAGCCTTATCACTGATAAGCCAAAAGATGTGGTAGAAGTAGAAACAAAGACTCATATGATAAATTTAGGGGAAGATCTAAATCAAGAAGGAAAAATATTAAATGTTATACTGTGACAAGCTAGAATATTTCAAGAGAGAATGTAGATTGTGAAAAAGAGAGCAGGTAAAGGTAAAAGAGATGAAAAGATGAAGACACAACTGCTGCAACAATAGGTAGTGGATTGTTGACCTAAGATGATTATGTTAGCCTTGCATGTCATGAAAGTGATTGGGTTAGATTTGATGCCTCCTTCGATGTGACATCACATGATGAGTTTTTCTCAACCTATACTTCCAGGGATTATGACGATGTAGGGATGAGAAACAATGAGACATCTAAAATTGTTGGCATTGGAAATTTATTTTAAAGACTAACACTGGTTTTAGGCTCAATTCTTAGAGATATCAAACATGTTCTAGATATCCACCTAAACTTTATATCTGCAAGGAAACGTAATGATGAAGGTATCACAGTCACTTTGCTGAAGGTAAATGGAAGATCATCAGTGGTTTTCTTGTAGTGGCAAAAAAAAAAAAAAGAAGAAGAATAATAACCCTTACTTAATGTCATCGAAACTAAGTAAAGGAGATGTAAATATGATTAATGGTACTTCTATGGAACTTTGGCATAAGCAGCTTACTCACATTAGTGAGAAATGGCTCCAAATGCTTGTCAAGAAACAACTTTGCCTGATGTAAAAGGTACCCTTTGAAAACTTGTACTGATTGTCTTGTTGATAAACAACATAGAGTTGTATATTAGAGAAATCCACTTGCTAGGAAATCTTATATACTAGATTTAGTTCACACAGATGTGATATATGAAACATAAGTCAGTAGGTGGTGCTCTTTATTTTGTAACATTCATTGATGATCACTCTACGAAGTTGTGGACTTTTGCTTTGAAGTTCAAAGATTAAGTACTGGATGTGTTTAAGCAATTCTACACTGAAGTTGAAAGAGAAACAAGATGACAATTAATATGTGTCAGAGTTAATAATGGTGGTGAAAACAAATGACCTTTTGAAGAATACTGTAGAGTCTATGGAATTAAATTGGAGAAGACAGTTCCAAAGACCCCATAGCATAATGACATGGCAGAGAGAATAGATCACACTATCACAAGTAAGTGAAGTGTATGTAATCTCATAACAAGTTACCAAAATCATTTTAGGGTGAAGCAATGAGGATAGCTATTGACCTGATTAATCTATGTCCCTCTTATGCTTTGGATGGAGATATCCCAAAGAGAGTTTGGATAGGCAAAGATATTTCTTATGAACACTTACATATGTTTGATTGTAGGGCATTTGTGCATATTCCCAATGATGAAAGAGCGAAACTTGATGCAAATTCAAAGTAGTGCATTTTTTTGGGTTATGCACATGATGAGTATAATTATAGGTTATGGGATTCAACAGAGAAAAACATTATCAGGAACATAGATGTGGTCTTTCTCGAAGTCCAAACCAATGAAGATATTGAAAAGCTAGAAAAGTCAAAATCCTCAGGCGAGATCCCCACAAATGTAGATCTACTGTCCTCATTTGAGGATGTAATAATGACGGAGGAGATGTGGAAGATTCAATTGAAGAGCCCTAAGAGCCTCAACAGTAGATTGAGTTGAGAAAATCTTCAAGAGAGAGAAGACTATCAGTGAGATACAGTCTGGATGATTATGTGATGTTGATAGATGAGGGAGAGTCAGAATGTTATCAAGAAGCAATGTTACATGAGTAGAAAAAGGAATAGATCAAAGCCATGCAAGATGAGATGAAATCCTTGCGTGAAAACAAGATATATGATTCAGTAGAATTGCTAAAGGGCAAGCGATTATTGAAGAATAAATAGGTATAGATTGAAGACGGAAAAAACTCACAACCAAGGTACAAGGCAAGATTGGTTGTGAAGGGGATTAGTCAGAAGAAAGATATTGATTTTGATGAGAATTTCTCACCAATGGTGAAGATATCTTCCATTTGAGTTGTACTTGGTATTGCTGCCAGTATGAACTTAGAAATTGAGCATTCGGATGTGAAGACGACATTCCTTTATGATGAATTGGAGGAAGAAATCTACATGGATCAGCCTGCAGGGTTTAAGGTCAAGGGGAAGGAGCATCTTATTTGCAAATTGAAGAAGAGCTTCGATAGGTTGAAACAAGCTAAACTAAGGCAGTGGTATAAGAAGTTTGACTCCTTCATGATTGATTAGGGATATACTAGGACTACAGCAGATCATTGTGTTTCATAATATGTGGCATGGTGAGTTCATTATTCTCTATCATATGTTGATGACATGCTAATTATTGGTCATGATGCTAAGAAGATACAAGATCTTAAAAGTGTTCTAAGTAAGTCTTTCGCCATAAAAACCTAGGACTCACACGCCAAATTCTCGGTATGAATTATTCGTGATAGGAAGAGCTAGAAATTGTGGTTATCACAAGAGATACCTAGAAAAGGTATTGGAGAGATTCAACATGAGCAAGGCAAAGCTTGTTTGTTCTCTACTTATAGGTCACTTTAAACTCAATTCTCAGCAGTATCCTTAAAGTGAGACAGACAAATAAGACATGAAAAAGATTCCTTATGACTTTGCAGTTGGCAGTCTAATGTATGCTTTGGTGTACACTAGACCAGATATAGCTCGTGTTGTTGGTGTGGTTAGTTGCTATCTCTCGAATCTAGGTAAAGAGCATTGGACCACTATTAAATGGATTATCTCAAGGGCATTTCTAGATTATGCTTGCAATTTGGAGGTAGTAAGCATGTATTAGAAGGGTTTTTCAGATGCTAATATGACTGGAGATCTTGATTATAAGAAGTTCACTTCAGGTTATTTGATTACTTATCCAGGGGGAGTAGTGTCTTAGCAATCTAAATTGCAAAAGTGTGTTGTATTATCTACCACTGAAGCAGAATATATTGCTGTGATTAAAGCTTGCAAGGAAGTCATGTGGATGAAAAAGTTTTTAGAAGAACTAGGTCAAGAGCAAGAAGATTTATGGTTGTTTTGTGGCAGCTAGAGTGCTATACATCTCATTAAGAACCTAACTTTCCATTCTAGATCTAAACACATTGATGTTAAATATCATTGGATTTGAGATGAATTGGAATCAAAGCTTTTGAAGCTGGAGAAGATCCATACTGATGAGAATGGTTTAGATATGATGACTAAAGCTCTACCTAAGGACAAACTCATTTGTTACAGACAAATAACAGGTATGATGGAACTCTCTATATGAGTTGGAGAGGGAGTTTGTTGGGTTATGGGTCTAATCTATATAAGTCTATAACTAAGGAAATCTAAATATATTGTATATATTTAGAAGAAGACTTTGAAAATAAAGAGATTTGTACATCAGAGGAGACTTGGAACATCGTACATTGTCGGCCTTTAATATATATAGTCAGCCTTGAATTGGAGAAATTATTTCTGGGAGCTCAAGCAAGGCTGGCTCCAAAGCCATCGGCTTACACATTTACGTCACCAGCATTCACATCAAGGCTGCTGGCATTGAAATCGCAGAAGATTTTAAAGCAGCCGGTCTTCGTGCTGGCTCATGTGCTTACAACTCTTCCTTCATTTTTTTTCATATAAATATTCGTTGTTTTGTCTTTTAGGGTATCATTTGGCTACTTTAAAAGCCTAGAGAGATCTAGAGAGAGAGGTTTGCTCCTGCTATTGAGATCCACCGTTGTGGTGAAGATTTGTGATCCACTAGTAGATCTAGTGAAGAAAAAAAGTGTAATCTCATTATTGTTGATGGTAGAAGAATTTATGTAGCGGTCTCATGGTTTTTCTCCCATTGGGGTTTTTCGCGTTAAATCCTGGTGTCTTTTTTTGATTTTATTTTATGTTTATCATATTGTTATTGCATTGGCAAGAGGAAAATTTTATTTGTTTTATAGGATGTTGAATTTTCCTAACAATTAGTTTGCAAGCTTAATTTAGCTCTATAGAGCTTGAGTTGAGTATAAATATTAATTGAATTCAAATTGAATTTGTGTATTAATATTATTTTACTTGGAATATAAAAATATTTTTTTATAAATCAAGTCTAAACGAGTTTAATCGAGTCAAACCTAAGAGTATATAGTTTTATTTATAGCTAAACTTGAGCTTAAACTATTAAGCTTGGTTGAACACAAACAGAGCTTAGGGTTTGAAATTTCGAGTTGAACTCAAATTCGACCACGGTACTATACCATCTCAATTTGATTTATTTGGAGCCCTATTAATGACCATCTTAAATGATGGGAGGTCTCCAAGCACTTTACAAAATTAGGGAAGAAAAACATTAATAAATAAAAAAATAATTTGGATTTTAGTGTGGTAATTATAATTAATTTTTTCTTTATCTTTTTTAAATGGGTGGTGGCTAGTGGCGAAAAATCCACTAAGCTTTTTTTCTTTTCTTTTTTTCCTTTTTAATTATTGAAAATAAATTAAAACACAACACATAATTAAGAGCTTAACAGTGAAAAAGGAAAATACAGCTTAGCCAACATGTAACTGAGAATTAAAAAAAAAAAAAATACAAAGTTCATCAACAAGCTTAAAGAGATTATCTCTAATCCGGGAAATAAACCTCTATGCTATCACTGGATTTAGATAGCCATTTAATGCGGACGACAAACAACACTAAGCCACCCATTTACACTGCCTACCTTAAAAGAAACGTTGCCGGCTTTTGTTGCTGACGGTTTTGATTTTGAGTTTTAAAACTGCCAATATTAATTATATGTTGTTAGCTTTTATTACCATTTTATTTATTATTTTTCTTTTTAGATTTTTTCTTTTAGAATTTCTCATGTAATAGTATAAATAGGACTTTAGAGTTGTCTGTATTTACATAACTCATATCATATTTTCACATTTTGAAACCCTAAATTTGAGAGTGTTGATGGCAACCAACGACAGTGTTGATGGTAGTCACGTTCTTGATGGTGATCGGGATGCGGGAGTCTTATGAATTGAATCAAAGGTTCGAAGGGTAGTGCTGAATAGCACGGGTAAGAGATTCTGGCGTATTGAACAATGCTTTGATGACCTGATCAATCGATCCAATGCCAATAAGAACATGAATGGTTATGGAAGATGACCAAGGGTAGATTATGTGCACGGCAATCTTATTGTTAGACCTTTTACTGCGAATCAGAATTATGTACTTATGAGGATAATGGATTTGAAGCAGATTTTCATGGTGGTTGAAGAGGTAATTTTGATGATTATTATGAAGGTAAGAATGAATATGGAAGGAACGATCATAAGCAAGAGGTAAGTATTCCATATTATAGAGGAGAATTAAGGATTAAGGATTTTGTTGATTGGATTGCTAAAATTGAGCAGATCTTTGAGTATATTGAGATTTTAGAAGAAAAAAAGGGTGAAATTGGTTGCTTGCAGATTGAAAGGCCATGCATCTGCATAGTTAGAGAGATTGCAAAAAAAGATAAATCGTGAAGGAAAAGCACCTGTTAGAACGTGGTTTAGGTTGAAGATATTGTTGGAAGCTGAATTTCTTCCTCTTGATTATGAGGAAATAATGTTTTGACAAGAAGAAAGATGTCATCAGAAAAAGAAAGTGATACATGAATATATCATTGAATTTACGATGACGGCACAACAAAATGGTTTGAGGGAGGTAGTTGATGTATTTGAAAAATCAGCAGAACAACAAGAAACTTCCAAAGTTAGTCAAGAACATTCCATTGTGGATGTGAATGAGAAAGGGGAGGTTTCTATAACTATGGATAAAGAATGTGATATAAAAGTTATAGAACAAGAGGACAAGGAGAAAGAAGTCTTGGAGTTAAGAGAGAAAGGTGTTGATAATGATGTGGCATTGCAAGAATTACATGTTTGTCATGATATTGATGGAGATTTGATTGATTGTAGTTTTGATGATTGGTATAGACCACATGGAGGTAATTTGATCATTGGTATAAATTATATTTTTGGAGAGTTGATAACTCATAGGATTAATTTTAGGATACTTTGGAAATTATTAATTCGAAGGGGACTTGCAAATGGTATAAAGAGTTTGTGGGTAGATGCAATTCTAAATCCTAAGAAAATTAGGATATTTTACTTTATACTTGTTAAGATTCACTTTTGTAGGTTCATCCCAAGGTTGAAGAAACTTTATATCTAAAGGAGAATCGGGGTCGTGTCCTTCTCAAGTGGAAGAGAATGATGCGGATGACAAGCAGCACTAAGCCGCCCATTTACACCATCGGCCTTGGAAGAAACGCCATCGGCCTTGGAAGATACACTGCCGATGTTGAAGCTAGCTTTTATTACCGATGGTTTTAACTTTTGAGTTTTGAAACCACCAACATTAATTATAGGTTGTTAGCTTCTATTACACAATCAACTTATATTATAAGATTTAATTGTATTTATTATTTGCCTTTTTAGATTTTTGTCTTTTAGAATTCCTCATGTAATAGTATAAATAGGCTTTAGGTTGTATTTATATACATAACTCATCACTTTTGAAATCTAATGTCTGTGTGTTAGAAATCATCCGGTGAGTTGATTTCTGTTTTATGCTTTCACGCTCCGTCACCATTACAAAATTTGTCCAAGCCTCCTATTGCCTGCAATTGAGCTTGCTTCTCTAGGAATGAAATGGACTTGCATGCTTCCAGTCTTCGCCATTCTATCCTTGTACAAGAAGATGAGGGTAGAGACAGAAGAGAAATCATCATGATGATTAGTAAGTGTTTTCACTGCTAAAGCAAAATTGTTTCAGTGATTAAGTTTTTCAATCCTCTTTGTTGGCTTATAGTAAGAGCTTTTAAGACACTACATGATTTAGCCTCAAGTGGTGAGGCACGAGCAATTTTCTTAGAGAAATCACATATCACTCTTCCATTATGGTACTTGCATACAACACCGATACCATAACAATTGAATCTTAGCCAAGGTAGTTCCACAGGTTACTAGCTACATTCCCATCAAGAAGGCTCATCGTCATTCCTATTCTTCTTTTGGAACCAATGTGCCTACCATTTTGCACTTTGTGCTATGTATGGCATACCATCAACCATACTCATAAATTTAGTACAATATTTATTTCTTGCTAATCTTTTCATTAGTTGAAAAAAAACCTAACAAAGAAAAATTCTTTTTATTCTTGAAAAATTAAACAATTTGAAAGAAGGAAATTTTCATTTCCACATGTAAACTTTTCAAATATTTGGTAAGCACTGTTGCTAACTTAGAAACAATTCCATGATACTTTAGGAGAGAAAAAGAGCAAATAAGTGGGTGAAAAACTAGTCATGTTATTATTGGTGAGAACTTTTACGATCTTGTCAATGGGACTATCCGGTCAATTATTTGATCATTACAATAAATATAGTAATTGGTCTACAAACTATTTGAGTAATAATCATGAATTGTATCTAAACTTTAACAAAATAACAATAAAATACTCGACTTTAAAATTAATCAATTTTGTATTTGAACTTTGAAATTGATCAATTTAATATATGAAAGAAATTTTTTGTGTATGCTAACTAATATCATGGAGGAAAATTCTTTTAAGTACTCAATGATCAATTTTAAATTTCAGGTACTAAATTGATTAATTTTAAAGTTTAGGTATTTAATTGCATACATTGTCATGTACTATTCATGATATTAATCCTAACTATTTTAATGGTATAAATCATGGTTGGATATAAATTTGACTCGTTAAACAGTTAATGGATAGGTTCCATTAAAGTTAATGACGGGACCATATAATTTTTTAATCATTAGTATATTTTGAGATGAAAGAATAATACCCAAATAGTAAGATCTAAAATTTATAAGATTGATTTACATATTTTATGCTAAAAATGTGTTTTAGCTTGAAATAAAAATGTGACGGCACTAACAACCATGTAAAATTTCAAATTGATTTAATATTTTTTTCGTAGAAATAAACCATTAATAATGTTGGAAAAATTCATGGATAATTGTTAAGGAAAATTATGTTCTAAACCAACCTACGATGGATCAAAACTTTTATAGTTCGTTCACTTACATGTATGGCCATTCATTTATTTCTCATTCTACGTAAAACTAATATTATGGTGTTCACTGAAAGGAATGACAATTTATAATGAAATGCTATTACTTAAAATGATAAATAGCAATTCATATCTCCACTCCATAAATTGCCATTCAATGGTATATTTTTTAACTTTATTATAAATACTCTTGAAAATAACACCTATATAACTATCATCTCTTTCTATAATAAATACATGGTGTATTACAGATATTTTACTTTTACTCTAATAATTAGTTGTTTTGCTCTTTACACTAAGTGAACATTATAATAGTAGTTACTACTCTATTAGATTTCCTTTGAATTGGATTTCATTCTTCCCTTATTCTATTTAATGAAGTGAACGGGTATTAATGCTTCAAACAAAAGAATGCACGTCGTGTAAAATGGTGTCGAATACAAGATAATGTTATGACCCTAGTGTAACAATTAGATTTTGGTGAAGTAGCACATTATTTATACAAATCATCCTTTGGTGTTACTTTTCACCCTCTATTTGAACCTAATGCTGCACCACTTTAATGCTAGTGATCCTTTGTTTGTGAAATTCTAATATTGTTTATTCTTTATTTGAACCATGAAAGAGTTTTATCCTGCATTTGAATCTATCCTAAAAGGTTTATCTTTGATGTGCTTACTATTTTTGTTACTTTAACTACTTACTTATATAACAAATAAAGAGAGAAAGAAAGATATATTTACATATAATTACATGAAAAGACCTGAACGGATATGAGTAAATAACTATGGGTAAGATCGAATCAATTCATTATGTTATTATAGCAATAGAGTAGTAATTATTACAAAATTAAAACACTCAAGTCCTCTAACAAGTTCCTAGCATTTTGTCTCTTATGACATACTTCAATAGGCACATTAGGAATTAATTTAGGCACTATTAAAATACACCTATTATATAAACACCCTAATTTAGCCATGTGCTAATTTCTTGTCTAAATGCTCCTCCATACCATGCCCATATAAATTGGACATAAAATAGACATATCTCCACAATTGATTTAAAACTAGACATATCTGTAAAATCGATTCAAATTAGATAACTCCACACACCTACTCATACATAAGGATGGAGGGGGTTTTGGGGTGGGGGTAGGAACCCCAGCCCTCCAAGCTAGAAAAAAATTTATTATTATTATAATATATTTAAATAGAAAAAAATGTGTTTTTTTTTATTTTTTAATAGAAAAAATTAACTTCCCCCCATCCTTGCTCATACATTTAATCACTACCTCCAATATAGCTCCTTGGTTTAGTTTCAGTATCCACCTGCATTTAGGTCATATAATATACTGCATAAATCCACAAACCTCCATTTAACTCATGTCTAAATGATATTGTCCTTCCATTTTAATAATTATGCCCATATATGACTATTGACGCCCATGATACCTCTTACTCTTTATAACAAGCACACATTGAGTGATTTTAAATTCTCTAGGCTCTACTATGACTTTGTGCAATACATGAGTGAGGTAAAATAGAGTCATCCTTCTATAGCTAGTACACATTTTTCTGGTTCAATAACATAAGTATGGAGTTCCTCCACTTAGGATTAACATTCTTAATATAATATGAGAAATCACCAACTCCTTCAGTAAGAATAGGTTTCAATACATGGGTCCTTTCATTGCTAGCAAATCTCTATAGGACATCTCTGTGCTACCAAATCTCACTCATAAAGGTCATCACGGTCGGTTTGGATCCATAAGTGGACCCAAATCGTCGGTTTTCGGTTTTAAAAATGGTGGAATCGGACCCATAGGAGGTTCCCACAATTCTATTTTGGTTTTAGAGGAAATTGAACCGTGAAATAAAAAAACCAATTAAATAATTTACTTAATTTAAGTAAGAAAATAATTGCAAAATAAACTTTTAACTTGAAATAACATTGAACCTAACAATAATTGTTTATAGACCATTAGTTAAAAGAAATTATACAATTATATATTTATTTATATATAATCACTTGTACTTTTTTAATTGTCATATTAGTAAGATGTCACTATAAAATATTCAAGATACAAATAAATTCCTATAACACAACAACAAGTCACACATTATTAAGAAAGAAAAGTCCATTTTCATTAGAAGTTTACATAAACTCAACAACACATGATTTCAAATATAATTATTTCTTATGTTGTTAATAACAACACATTAAATATCCTGAATAGAAAATAACTTTTTTACTATTCATGAGAAAATGGTTTTAGATATTTGTCTTTAATTGCAATTTTTTTATTTTTATTTTCCTTTTTTTTTTCTTTGCTTTAAATTTTTTGATGGCATATAATCGTGAGAACTGCCAATTCTTGAACTAGCGATCCAAAAATCATCATTTTGTAGGATGGAACCGTAAGAACCCACTAAAATCGATGGGTCCTTTGCTGGTTTAAACCCGGTATTCTTGGGTCAGTTCTTGGTTCAGGAACTACTGATGATGGGTGGGGTTGGATTCTAGTTCAGAACCGACCCATAATGATGTCCACTCACTCAGACTCCATTTACACTAGCAATTCTTAGTCTTTGGCTATTGTCCACTTGTAGGCTATCCCTTGAGGATTGTGAATCTAGAGACAATATATTCTGTAGCATAAGATACGTGGAAAACACCTGCAAAGTCCAAAATCCTTCCTAAAGGTTTCCACTAGCTATTAGATGGTAGTAACAACTCATAATCCTTGAACTTAGCAATTATCACATTAGCAATAACTTTCCTTAATTTTATTTTATGTTTCACTTCGACTCTACCTCTGAAGACCCTCATGTAGTCCTTCTATTTGTAGTGATGATATATTATACCCTAACATTTGAACCTCTTCCTACATTGCCTCTACCACTAGAATGTCATTCTTTAACAATTAGATAGTTATCAATCTCACTTCTCATGGATCCATCTCATAATCTATTTGGTCCTTATTTAATATATTGCTTTTCACATCTTCTATCTAAAAGTTGTCCTTTAGACTCAACCTTAACATCAATTTCAAATCATTAATTAGAGACGTGCAAATAAACTATGTTGTCTTATTGAACTTAGTCATATAAACACTTCCAATTTCTTTTACAGTTCCGCATCATAAACCGCTTACAGAGAACTAGTCATCGGACTTAGTTGGATCACAATTAGGGTATTCTCATCAAGTTTTACCCACTCATCATCTTTCATAGACCAAAACAGACATTACATATCCTTTCTAAGTTCATTGCACAAGGAACCCGCACATTTGATCTAGGCCCAACTTGAAATCGTACTACTACCATTCTCGATATCATATTTCGTGGTCATTTCTTCATTGCATGGATCACAAACTCTCAAAATCTTTAATTTCTCAACCTCACTTTGATATAAACCAATGGAAGATATATGGATTTTTTGTAACCGGTAACCAAAATTCAAATTTTGCATCAACAAAAAATTTAATTACAATCTTTATCGTTTCAGTTTCTGTTAAACGTTATCATGATCTTGTTACAAAAGTAATTATGTTCTAAAAATAGATAAAAACCTTTAACATAAAATTTTGAAACCATAATATGATTTATTAATATAAATTGTGCCTTAGGGCAGGAAATCATAATCAGGTGCAAACTGAGTCATGAAGACATACATAAAAATATGAAGGAAAAAATGCCAAATTTAGTACTTTAAGAATAATTTCAATTTGATACTTTAAAGTAATTAATTTAATATCCAATTAAAGCTTTTGTGCTATTTTTACTATCTACTAACACAGCTTGCTCTATTTCCTAATATGGAAGAATTCGCCTATTAAGGTTTTAGGAACATTTGTAAAAGTTCAATGATATATTGTTTGTTAAATATCAGCACACTGAGCAAGCATTATTAATAAGGTAGTGAAAATAGCGATAAAAGGTTTGTTTGTGTATTAAATTAATTAATTCAAAATTTAGATATTAAATTAAATTATTGTGCAAAATACCAACCATCACATTTACCCAAATATTAAAACAAAGTCTTTCTCGATTTTAAGTCTTAATTTAGTCCCGTTAAATGAGAAACAGTTGTAAATTGAACGCTTCTATTAATTGGTGTAAAGAAAAAAGATTAACATATTGATTTTCTAAATTTATGACTTTTTACCCTAATTTAACTCTCGTTTTTTCAACAATCAATTCTGAAAATAAAAATTAACAAAATCACAAAAAAAAAAAAAAAAAGAAATTGGAAAAGTAGATGCTTAATCAATACTATTGCAGTGGGAGGCACCACTGCTATTGCCTTACCTTCTTTTCTTTTAACTACTTTACTTTTAATCTAATAATTTTATATTATAAAAGAAATTAGTAGTTGGGTGCAAAAAAATTTTTAGTCATAATAAATACCCTATTGTGCTAAAAGAAAAGATAACTACTCTAGTTTTGTGAAACTCACTCTTTATTTTTCTTCCATTTCTTAATGTGTTAATATCACGAATTATACTTAAACTTTGATAAAATATGTAATTAGATATCTGAACTTTGAAATTGATCAAGTTAGTTTTGAATTTTGAAATTGATCAATTTAATACTTAAAATAATTTTTTATACTTGCCAACAATACCTTTGTTAAATTTTTTTAGGTACTAAATCGATCAATTTTAAAATTTTTTAGATATTAAATTAATCAATTTTAAAATTTAGATATGTAATTGCATATTTTGCCAAAATTCAAGCAACATTCATAACATTAGCTCTTCTTTAATATGTTAATGTTGTGATTATTATTATCTCTCATCATATTATCTATAATTTATTTTCTTTGAATTAGACGCATTTCGAGTGCATAGTCTTACTAGTATTTGCTAAGGTTGCTCTTTTGTTTACTTCTTTATTTATTTTTTTTAAGTATGAAGATAAATAAAGAAATTCAAATCTTATTTATTCTATCGGAAGACCAATATTTCCAACATTATTCATGTTATTATGTTACAATTGTGTCTTAGCTGCATTATATGATGAGTTACATGTACTCAAACATCATCTTCCGTTTTCGTGCATAATACTTGAGAAAAGTAATATATATTTTTAGAATAAATTGTTGTAGTACTCCACTTCAATCATATTTATATGTGGATAAGAAATTTAAATATGATTATACCGGTTTGTTCTATTAGTCTGAAGGGATAATGTCAAATATGGTAATCGAACTTTTGCAAAAAATTTACTTAGATACTTGAAGTTTGGTTTTGACCAATTTGGTACCTGAAAAATATTTTTGTAGACTTTTTCATACATGAAATTTGGTTTTGACAATTTTGAAATATGAACAGAGTTTTTATGGATTTCTTTCATACTTGATAAAGGAAAAACTTTATTCAAGTACCAAATTATATAAAATAAAACTTTATGACTAGGGATTTTTTGTTGAAACAATTTGTGTATTATAATCAATAGAACAAACTTTATTCAAGTACTTGATTGAATATTTTGTAAAGTTTAGTAACATTTTTATCATTAACCTTTAATTTAAATGTGTGTACATAATCCATAGAAACAAGATTGAAAAATATAGAGTTAGAGGCAGTAAATATTTACCCTATGTTTTCCTTCAATTAAACACTTCCTGACTAGGGATCTTTTGTTGAAACAATTTGTCAAATGTAAATCCAGGATTACTAACGAACCGTCGCATCCAGATTTAATTGTTTCCATCTAAGGTGCTGGACCCATGTATCTTTCTTGCATCTTTGCAATGTCCAAGATTTTATTTATGATAAAAGGTTGTGAATAGTGAATATTCCAATATTCCTTTTCTTGAGCTTGTATTTTATCATTTGCACGTATTTTTGCAATATTTGTTTATGTTATCTTTCATAAACTGAAGTTACCAAGATTTTTTTCGAGACAAATAAAATGTTTCAACCTTTATTTATGGGAATGAATGGATAGAGGATGGAGGTTAAAAAAAAGATCTAATTGATATTCCACTCCTAGACACAACCTCTTTTTCTTTACACATTTTTATAACATTAAAGTTCTTGATAAATTTGAGCTTGTTAGTATTTCCATAACACATAGCTCAAAAGAGTTAATTTCATATGGGACTTAATAAATATTTATAAGTACACTGTACTTATCTTAATGCATAATAATTTCTTACATTTTAACTTTACGGCCATACTTTTATATGCATACTATTATATCAACGATATCGCAGACGGAATAAGATTATTTAACATTCTATCGTAATATTTATCTTTGTTTTGAACAGTTTGTAGTCTATATATATTTTACATGTTTTATATAATTTAAAATAATAATATTAATTATTATTATTATTATTATTGAATCATTTACCTTGATCTGGATTGGCGATCAAATGGGGAAAGAAAAGACAAACAGAAGTAACAAAAACCAATCGTAATAATGTATCTTTGACCATTTGCTGGCGATTTCCACGAAACATAAGCATATTTATATGAACTATGATAAGGGACACGTGAGATGTCCTGTCTTCACGTTAATTATCCACGTAAATTTGCTTATTGACACGATTTGCCTTATCGGATCTTATTAAATGATTAATGATATCTCAGCTCTGAGTCAAATTACCTGGAGAACTTGTTTATTTAGTTCAAGCGGCGTTGGATTGGTTGAGCATTTTTATTATTGCTAGTACGGCTAATTACGTGCTAGTGGAGCCGTGGGAAGGCTCCACCTATTAAAGTTGCCAGACTTGCAAAGTATTTCACATGTCCCATGTCCATTATACAATAATATCAATTTGGCATTTTAAGTATTAATAAATATGCAACCTTCCTTTCTTTTTCTCCCCCCCACTGAAAAGGAGGATTGTATCATGGTCTGTTTGTTTTGGCAGATTACATATATAAATATATTTTTTTAATTTTTTCTAATAAATTATTTATAAAAAATTAAATACATATAAAAAAAGTTGATAGTTTTCATTAAAAGATAAAATATAAATATAAATCGAACATATCTATACATATTATTTTAAAAAAGATATAAATACAAATAAAAAGCAAATTATCCAAACATCCATATCAGCATAAAATTGGCTGCACAGACCGACAGCCATAACCATAAACTATATAATCCCCAGTGCTGGAAACTACTAGTAATGTCTCCAAAGTAAACAAAAAAAAAGAAGCAAACAAGTCAACATTAGCATTGCCTTTAACAAAAAGACCAAGTTCTTTTGGTGGACAAGTTAAAAGTAAAGGAGTCGAGTTATTTATAAACAGTTCTTCCTTTTACTCTTCCGGTTCATCGAAGCCAATATATGTAACTTTCTACTAATTTGTTAATAATTTGCTAATGTTATGGCAGTGCTAGCACCGTTAAGACTTGTCAAAATGCACATCCATTGCTACTATGGTAAGGGTGAAATTTACTGTGCTAAAGCAAACGATATGATGTTTAAATAATTATGGATATGTTATTATTTTTTATATATGTTAGGAAAAGATCCTATCTTTTCCTCTTGCCAAATGCGATAAACAATCAATAGAATCAATCAAAATACGAAAATTGAAATGACACCAGGATTTTACGTGAAAAACTCAAAACGAAAAAAACCACGAGACCACCACACGAAAAAAATCTTCCATCATCAAAATAGGATTTATAATTTCATCACTAGACACCGCTAGTGAATCTCTCAATCTCATCAATCAATTGGTGGAATACAGCAATACCCATCTTTTCTCTCTCTAGGTTGTGAGATAGCCCCCCGGTGTGTCTCTCTATATGTTCTCTCACTCTAAAATGAAAAAGGAACAAATATAACAAAACAAGAGAATACAATTTGTCAAACAACACCTGCAAATTAACACACAAAGTTGGAAATGTTGAATTCATGAGTGTTACTTCGGCGTTCTTCACACCGACTCAATGTTGGCGGTGTTGCACCTTACACCAGTGGTGTTGGAGCCGGCATAGGCTCCCTAGAGCTCTCGATAAAAATTTTCAAATTTTGTCCAATTTCAAGGCTGCCTCAGGGCCAGTGGTGTAGACTCCAAATTTACGAGTGTTGACCCTGTTTCAACAAAATCATCCTTGTTTTGCACTGATACATCTAAGTATATCCCATATACTTAGGATTCGTTTATTGTAGACCCATATGAGCTGGATCTATATTCCAACAATCTCTCCCTCCAACTCATATGGAGAGTTCCCACTCACCTGCAACTCTTCTGCAATTGAAAAGCTTCTCTTTGGGTAGAGCCTTGGTCATCATATCTGATGCGTTATCATTAGTATGGATCTTCTCAGGCTTCAACTGCTTTGTTTCCAAAACATTCTGAATCCAATGGTATCTTACATTAATGTGTTTGGATCTGGAATGAAATATTAGATTCTTACTCAGATGTATAACACTCTAACTATCACAAAATAGCTTCAAATCTTCTTACTCTTGACCCAATTCTTCAAAAAATGTCTTCATCCACAAAATCTCTTTGTAGGCTTCCGTCGCATCAACATATTCTGCTTCAGTAGTAGATAGAGTAATACATTTATGTAACTTTGATTGCCATGAAATAGCTCCCCCTGCATATGTAATATGAAAAACCTAAAGTGGACTTCCTAGAATCTGAATCTCCAGCCATATCATCATCTGAATACCTTTCCAATACATGCTTACTACCACCTCTAAATTGCAAACATAACCTGGAAGTGACCCTGAGATATCTGAGAATCCATTTAACAGTGGTTCAATGCTTTTTACCTGGATTTGAGAGAAAACGGCTTACTACACCAACAACATGAGCAATATCAGGTCATGCGCATACCATAGCATACATCGAACTCCCAACTGCTGAAGCATAAGGGATTTTCTTCATTTTTTTTTATCTGCCTCACTTTTAGGACACTATCGAGAACTCAGTTTAAAGTGGCCTGCAAGTGGAGAGCAAACAGGTTCAGCTTTGCTCATGTTGAATCTCTCCAATACTTTTTCTAAATACCTCTCCTGTGATAAGCACAGCTTCTGGCTCTTCTTGTCTCTTAGAATCCTTATGCCTAAAATTTGTCGTGCGGGTCCTAAGTCTTTCAAAGAGAAAGACTAACTCAACGATATTTTCAGATCTTGTATCTTCTTGGCATCCCTACCAACAATTAGCATGTCATCAACATATAAAAGAAGCATCAGAAACTCACCATCTGCAAACTCCTTCAAGAAAACACAAGAATCTGATGCAGTCATGGTATAACCCTGATCAATCATGAAGGAATCAAATTTCCTGTACCACTGACTTGGAGCCTGTTTCAGGCCATATAAACTCTTCTTCAGTCTACAGACAAAATTCTCCTTCCCGTTGACCTTGAACCCTTTAGACTGCTCGATATAAATCTCTTTCTCCAAGTCTCCATGAAGGAATGCCGTCTTCACATCCATTTGTTCAATTTCTAGGTTCAAACTAGTTGCAATACTCAATACAACCCAAATGGAAGACATCTTCACTACCGGTGAGAATATTTCATCAAAATTTACCCCTCTCTACTGACTAAAACCTTTAACAACCAGCCTTGCTTTGTACCTTGGCTATGATCTTTTATCTTCAGTCTTCTACCTGTAAATCCATTTATTTTTCGGGGTCTCTTGCCTTTAGGCAATTTCACCAAATCATAAGTTTTGTTCTCATGCAAGGATTTGATTTCCTCTTGCATGGATTTCATCTACTCTCTCTTTTTCTCATGTGACATAGCTTCTTGATAAGATTTAGGTTCTCCCCCATTAGTCAGCATCACAAATTGTTCAGGATAATATCTTACTTATGGTCTTCTTTCCCTTGAAGATCTCCTCAACTTAACCTGCTGTTGAGGTTCTTGGATTTATTTAGCCATATCTTCTACATCTCCTCCATTAGTAGAACTTTCAGGTGAAGGCACTGGATCGACAGTTGTAGGGATTTGAGCTGAAGATTTTTCCTTCTCAAGCTTCTCAATGTCTTCAATTGTTTGGTCTTCTAGAAAGACCACCTCTCTGCTCTCGATCATCTTCTTCTCTATTGGATCCACAATCTGTATCCTAACTGATCATGTGCATATCTAAGAAAATGCATTGCTTGGAATTGGCATCAAGGTTCCCTCTCTCATCCTTTAGAATATGCACAAATGCCCTATAACCAAAAACTCATAAATGATCATAAGAAATTTGTTTACCTGACTAAACCTTCTTAGGGATATATCAATCCAGAGCATATGGAGGAGATAAATTTATCAAGTTTATAGCAGTCATCATGGCTTTACCCTAAAATGATTTAGGCAGCTTAGCTTGCGCGATAACATGCACTTCACTTTTTCTGTGATGGTATAGTTCATTCTTTTAGCAACACCATTCTGCTGTGAGTTCTTTTGAACAATATTTTCCAATTTAATCCCATGAGTATTACAATACTCCTCAAATGGTCCTCTATACTCCCCACCATTGTTTGCTCTCACACAAATCAACTTCCTCCCAGCCTCTCTTTCTACTCTAGAGTGAAACTGCTTGAAAGCATTCAACACTTAATCTTTGGACTTCAAAGCATAAGTCCAAAGCTTTCTAGACTGATCATCAATAAAAGTAACAAAATATAAAACACCACCAACTGACCTGTCTTTCATATAACAAACATCAGTATGAACCAGATCCAATACTTGTGCTTTCCTGGAAGAAGAATTTCTCTTAAATGCAACCCTGTGTTGTTTACCAGCAAGATAATATGTGCAAGTCTTCAGAGGAATACCCTTCACATTTGGTAGAAGCTGCTTCTTCACAAGCATCTGGAGTCCTTTTTCACTCATGTGACCTAACCTCTTGTGCTATAACTCCATTGAAGAATCACTTGCCAAATTGACATCTCCTTTACCTAATTTAGCTGACATTAGATAAAGGGTATTGCATCTCATACCTTTAGCAACAATAAGAGAACTCTTGGTGAGCTTCCATCTACCCTCACCAAAGTGACTTCGATAGCCATCATCATCTAGCTTCCTTGTAGATATCAGGTTCATGCGGATGTCTGGAACATGTCTCACATATTTGAGTATGAGCCTGCAACTAGTGTTAGTTTCCAAAACAATATTTCCAATTCCTATGATCTTTGATGTTTCATTATTCCCCATCTAAACATTACCAAAATGTCTAGCAACGTAAGATGAGAAAAAATCCTCATGTGTAGTTACATGAAAAGAGGCACCAAAATCTATCACTGAGTCACTATCATGACCAGCTAAACTAACACATTCCTCATCCCAATTACCACAACTTCATCTCTTACTACTGCAGCAGTAGAATCATCATCTTTTTCTTCACCTTTACCCTATGCCTACTCTTTCTTCCACAGTTTGCACTCTCTCTTGTAATGGCCCAACTTGTCACAATAAAAACATTTTATATTTTTCTTCCTTGATTTAAACCTACTACCTCTAGATTTCTCAGATCTATCAGATTTATCTAACCCCCTGTTCCTACTTCTACCCCTCCTTTCTGATATGCAAAAAACAAGTGCTCTATTGTCAAGAGTGATCCCCAAATCTTTCCTTTTGGCCTCCTCATTCATCAAACTATTCTTCACCATCGCTAGTGTAAGCATTCCATTTGGAGCCGAATTGCTAACCGATACAACCAATGTCTCCCAACTTTTAAGGAACAAACTTAGCAACAAAAGTCCCTATATTTCATCATTAAGATCAAGTTTCATAGGAGTTAGTTGATTTACAAGTCCTTGAAACACACTTAAGTGCTCAGACATATTGGATCTGTCCTTATATTTGAGATTCACTACTCTCCTTACTAAGGAGGTCTTAAAGCTATCCGTCTTTCAAACATGGACTCCAATTTCTTCCATTGGACATCATCGCTGATTTCCTGAGCAATGTGATGATAGATGCTTTGATTAATCCACTATCAGATATATCCAATAGTCTTCATATGCAAAATCGCCCAATCTTGCTCACACTTGTCTTGTGGCTTTGCTGCATCACCACCTAAGGGAAAATAAAGATCTTTGCAATACAAAAGATTGTCCATCATGGACTTCCAGATCGAATAATTTGATGAGGTTAATTTAATCATTGACCTTGATGATTCAACCATGGTTTCACTTTCTCTGGCAGAAGAAGAACAGAAACCTTGGAAAATTTATTTTTTTTTTTCTTTGAAGCTGGCTTTGATACCACTATGTTAGGAAAAGATCCGATCTTTTCCTCTTGCCAAATGCGATAAACAATCAATAGAATCAATCATAATGTGGAAGTTGAAATGAAACCAGGATTTTACGTGAAAAACCAAACTCGGGAAAAACCACGAGATCGCCATACGAACAAATCTTCCACTATCAAAATGGGATTTACAATTTCATCACTAGATATCACTAATGGATCTCTTAATCTCACCAATCAATTGGTGGAATATCACATCACTCGGCTTTTCTCTCTCTAGAATCTCTTTTTGGGTTATGAGATACCCCCCTCCCTCGTGTGTCTCTCTATATGTTCTCTCACTTTAAAATGAAATAGGAACAAATATAACAAAACAAGTGAATACAATTCATTAAACAACACTTGCAAATTAACACACAAAGCTGGAGGCATTGAATTCACGAGTTTTACTTCGGCGTTCTTCATGCCCGCTTAATGTCAGTAGTGCCACTGGCCTTCGGCAAAGTTAGAGCCGATGTAGGCTCCCTAGAGTTCTTGGAAAAAATTTCCAAATTTTGTCCAATTATAAGCCCACCTCAAGGCCGGCAGTGTAGACTCCAAATTTGCGAGTGTTGATCCCTATTTCAACAAAATCATCCTTGTTTGCATTGATACATCCAAGTATATCCATATACTTGGGATTCGCTTGTTGTAAACCCATATGAGTTGGATCTACAACCCAATAATATAATAACATGTTTTAGTATAGACGATCATATTGTAAAACTATGCATCCTACTAAGAATTTAGAAGTATAATTATCAACAGGAGGGACAAATGGATGAGTTTTATGTTTTAACATAGTGTGACATCCTTTATAGGTAAGAGAAATTTTTTTATCTGTCTTTCAATAAGGAGAATGCAATACACGTCATGTCATGAAAATAGTCACAATTCTCAACATTATAGTGGATTATTTTTTCATTTTGTGTAGTTATTGGAAAGTGTTATCCAGCTAAAAAAAAAAGGAAAAAGAAATACCATATTCTACAAAATAAAGGAGTTACAACATTGAAAAATTTCCTATTTATTATATAATATTTTAGTTTTAGAATCTTGTAAGGATTTGTTTTATCTACTGTGTTCTAAAGACATATGATGACTGTTTTTGCCTTTGACATGGTAGTTCATTCAACAAAAGTATAATTTGGCTATAAATAAAAGGGTTAATATAAAAAATGATACCCGAACTTTTGCAAAAAATTTAATCAGGTAGTTGTAGTACTACTCTTTGGACAACGCTGTAAGATCCTGACACTTTCCATTTTATTCAATATCTTAAGTTTGCACTCTTGATAAACTCATTAGCAATTTCTTTTATATTTTTGTTATCATCAAATTTTTATAGAGAATCCAATAGATACCCTATCTAAGTGTCCAGATTCTAAGTAACTACAACATCATTAGTAGCTTTTTGCTTATGTCTAATCAAGATGGTGTTTCAATTTGATGCCCGAGCATTTGGACATCTATTTCAGATAATAATAGTACCTTCTAATCATGTTTGCATCCATATTCCAAGTCTCAACATCTAGACACTGGCTGCAGTACGATAAGGTCCTACAAAAGCGAAAAAAAAAAAACAAAGCAAATGCTAGTTATAAACTCACACATTCAACAATCAATCCATAGTTAATAGAAAATGTATAATTTTTCATATTTTAAGTTAACTTTTATGGTGTTTGTGCTATAAATTGGTTGAGTACAACATATCGATAAGAGATTTTGGCTCAACAATCTATGCTTATTGTATGACATGATTAATAAATCTTTTAGCATCTATCTACTATCCAACTACATCTTTATTCTTGTATACCTTGTTGAGTGCTAGACCTCTACTTATGGTGTACTCACCATGAAGTTTCACAAAATTTCTTTAATGCATGTATTGTAATCCCACAAAGTAAATTTGGACACCAATGAATGCCTGTAAATATCAAACAATACAAATGCATATGAAACATTAGTATTGTACCTACAATTGTGTTTACCTCTCTTGGCATAAACCAATTAACTTTGCACTTGGATTCTACTCTCCATTAAATATGTTGGTTTTACTATTAGCATCGTTACTTGACCTCTAGTCTTCACATTTGATCAATTTATGTTCTCTTTGCTTATAGTTAATGCAAAGTAGAAGTGGTAGCGTAGGTTTAAGTAGTCTCAAGCCTAAGAGCATGCATGGGATGTCAATTTATGCTTCTTTCTTTAATGATGCCCAAAAACTTCATGCAATTTTCTCTTTTAGTTTTCTCAAAAACTATAAGTAGAAATTGATGAAAACTTAGCAGTGTAGGTCAAGAGAAGATCATGCTAACATCAATCTCTTACTTGTATCCTCTATCTAACTTGGATCCAGCTTCATATGGCTTGTTCCCATCACTAACTAGGCCTTTTCTCTTAAAATCATGTTCATGACCTCTCATTTTCCCATAACCTTGTTCTGACAACTTAGGTTTATTAACTACTTTAGCATATATCAAAAGCTTAAAAGAATTGACCTCGTGATGCAACAAGAGGTCTAAACCTAATAAAAATTACAAACTACTAACCTTTTTCTTGCTCTACAAACCAGGATAAATTTTAATATTAGATCCATTGTGTACTCTTCTATAGCTTATACGCCATTCATTAAACTAAAATTTACTAGTTATTGATAGGCTATTTTAGATATAGGCTTCTCAAGCTCATATTGATTTGTTTGATTCATAGGTCGAACTATTTAGATGCTTTTGACCTCTTATAAGCATCAAATTGTTTGTTTGGGACCATATCGAGTAGTCTAAGTTGGAAACAATTCAGTCACCTCTTGTTTGAAGTTAGACTAGACATTATAGATGACCTCTCAAAGCTTAAACTTGTTCTCATTGGTCAGCATTTTACCAAGTGAGTAATTGCCAAGCATGGCCAACTATCTCTAGTTACCCCTTACAATCTTGGAACTTTTGTTAGTGAGTAGATACACTTTTTAGAAATATCACATGTACTTTCTCACAAGGGCATTCTTCTTGCCAAATGTGGAATGATGTTTTATCCTATAAATAGGCCTTTAAGATCCATGGTAACACATTACGTTTAGTTTTCATACTTTGATTCTCTAGTTCTCTCTTTACAAAATTAAGCATCATATTAGCTTCAATGGACAAACCTTGATTGTTTTAGACACTCCTTTCCTATTTTGTCAACCCATTGCGATGATCAAATATTTCATAGCTTGATACTCTACTAATAGATATTTAAGTCGAACATTTGGCAACATTTGTGGGAAATGTTCAACTGACAATCCCAATCAATGACATCATCAATCGTGATAACAAGAACATCCAAGAGCAAGAGCATTGCCCTAGAAAATGCTTAGGCTATTAATCAACCAACTGAGAACTCTAATATCAACATTATTGTATGAAAGTATTTCTTAAGAAATCTATCTATAACCACTTCATGTGATTGTTTACTTATTTAAGCATTGTTTTATACCAATTTATAAAGGCCTTCCCCTAGTAAAGATACAACATAAGTAAACCATCGGTTCCCTAGAAACTTGAAGGCTTCAAGTACCACTCTATCTCATTTATGGACTACCCAGCCTCACATGTGTTGGGTGAATTAGCTAAGCTAGTTAAGTAAGAATTCATTAATTTGGAAAATTTTAGGCTTATTAAGTTTACTACAACATTCACTAATTGCTATATTTCATTCATGCGAGTCAGCTAAGATTTATGCATCTTACACACTTTTGCAGACACCACACGAGTTGGTTGCGAACCGGGAACCAACCCCACCCATCATTGGCAAGACCACCGGTTCTGGCGGGTCCTTACGGTTCCATCCTTAAAATGCTTGATCGATGGTTTTAGAACTGCCAGTTCAAGAACCAACTATAAAACTAGTAGAATTGATGGTTTCTTGGTTTTATGCCACAAAAAAAAAAAAAAAAATGGAAAGGAAAATAAAAGAAAAGAAAATTATAAAAAAATTGTAAGTAAAAATATATTAAAATCTATTTTTGCATGAATAGTAAAAAAATTATTTTCTATTTATGATATTTAACGAGTTGTTATTAACAATACAAGTAATAAATATATTTGAAATCATGTGTTATTAAATTTATGTAGACCTCTAATCAAAGTGGACTTTTATTTCTCAATGATGTGCTTCTTGTTTTTGTGTTGTATGAACTTATTTGTATTTTTAATATTTTATAGTGACATTTTACTAAGATGACAACTAAAAAAGTACTAGTGATTATATATAAATAAATGCACAACTGGAGAATTTCTTTTAACTAATGGGCTCTAAACAATTATTGTTTGGCTCAATACTATTTAAAGTTAAAAGTTTGTTTTGTAATTATTTTCTTACTTAAATTAAGCAAATTATTTAATTGATTTTGTTGTTTCTTTTTTTTTTTTTTTCATTTCACAGTTCATTACTCTAGAATTGGAAGCAAACCGTGGGAATCGGTGGTTTAGGTATGGTTCTAGACCTGAATTAACCCATGATGACCTCTACTCATTTCCATTAATGAAGCATCAACCTTGCTCTTAAATACAAACAAAGGAGTATGCGATAATTTTCTTTCTTTTCCCATTGATGTGATGCATACATTCTTTAAACACAAAGGAAAAAGGTGAAATTGGAATTACTTGCATTCTTAACATATATATGATAAATTAAAAAGACACTCCAAAAAAGAAATTAAAATTATAAGAAGAAAGATCTTTAATTTTTAAAATCACTTGCACCATATAAGGAACATTGACATCTAAAAAATTCTCTCCTAGTACAATTAACTCAATCTTTGTGCTGGCATACTTATAATTACTCCAATTTTTGTGCCATTATATACAATTGCAATTACATTTCATATTTTTATGCATTAATCAATTGGATCTATATTAATTGAGGAATATTGATAAGTTGAAAAAACCTTAAAAATTGGATGATGAATTGGACTATAACAATTAGACGTGTATATTAATGTAAAAGATTGGGTGTACATTGCATTGGAGGAGAAATTTTTTTCCATCCACATTCTTCAAGAGGTATATATCTTGCATTTTATCTTAATTCTTTCTATAATTTTGATACTCATCAACCTACCTACCCCCCACCCTACACACGCCGCATCCCCCACCCCCCTTACCCCAACCACCACCACCACATTTTATTAGGTGTTATTTTAACTTACCCATCTTGATAAGAGCAATACATATAAATCCGATGTGTAGAGTTTTAGAAAGCACAAAAATAACCAATTATACCATAAAAAAAATAAACAACCATATATGCTATATATAAAAGCTTAATGTATTCTTTTTATGGTATTCCTTTTATTGTCCAAAATTAAAATTTCAACGGTTTAATAATATTTCAATTTTTGTTTTGATATTACTAAGTTATTACACTCTTAAAACCACTAGGGTATGTCAATTTCATTAGATACTCTTACGAGTATGGTAAGGGCATATGAGACTCTAGACACCTATTGTATATTACTTCTATTGATTATGCTACTAAATATCTTGCATACTTCATTGGTTAATAATCATATAGTATTAATCCTAATTATCTACAACTAGGTTAAATTAAGTAACTAAGTATCCGAAAATCAACAAGCTGGTCACTAATGTTGCTTGAAAACATTTAAAGCAACTAAGTCTTCAATAGTTGAAGTTTTGATGATTACTAATATTTCTCCTATCTCTAGTCCTTATATTGCATCTTAGACTAATATAGTTGATTGATATAACCATAAGAAATTTCATAGAGGTCATCACCTATGGTGTCATTAATAATAGTAGCTACGAATGAGTGAATAATGACATTCGGCAAGAACACAAACATAGATGATGTGCATGGAACACACAATTTATGTAAATCTAATGCAATATTATAATTAAAAAACATTCTTCATTTGAAATCAATTTATTCATTAATGCCAATAATTGAAGTTGGCTCCTCTTGATTCCTTATGATCGATTAGTTTCATAACAATGGACCTTGAAGCAAAAGCATAACCAATGCATAAATAGATATTATGTAGGTGTGTGCCACATACATAATTTGTCACCATAAAGATTAGCACCCATAAAGAAACAACAAATATTTCATAATAATGATTATGAAATTGCACCATACCGAGTGTACATCTTAAAATTTAACACCATTATAGTTGGGATCTTCATAGAATGGGAAAGTTTGGTGTTAAACATCGAATAAACATAGGCAAATATCACATTTGACACCTAAATCTTAATTATTTTTGCAATTAATTGTCTGAAGTTTATATAATTTGATACCTAAAATTTGTCTATTTTTGCAATTAACTATTGAAATTTTGCCATGTTTACAATTGACTGCTTTGATGGAATTAGTCCAGTGTTATAAATGACCATGGAAAACTTGAAAAAGTTATAGTTATTTATTGAGTCTTGCATGCTTATACAGTTATACTACAACATGAATATAAGGTAGAGTTGTCATTGTTTTCGAGCTTAATAAAGCTTGATTTGTTTTAATTTACCAAGTGCACATTAGACTTATTGACATATCAAGAGAAGACGATTCTTAAGAGAGACGATGGAAGGAAAAAGATTAAAAAAAAAGGCTTATAGTAACCTTTAGAAGCTAACTCTCTCCATAGTATTCAAATTGATTGGTATGTTCAACTTTTAAATAATTTTCTTCATTCAAGTATCTAGAAATTTCATACCCTCAATGATATGGATAATCATGGTTGATTTTGGGGGGTAACTGATGGTAGGATGACCTATGTATAGGAATACAATCGAGGGGAGTTTGGATTAAGGTTTACAAAACCTGAATCCATCCTAATATCTTCTAAGGTCTTTTGAAATCCATTCCAAATCATATTGTGTTTTTATGCTTGAACCCTAAACCCACTTCATAAACCTTATAGGGTACCCAAACTTGAACCCGAAACCCAATAAACATATTGCAATTTTATGGAAATAGTTTTCATCCTTCCTATAAAGCCAATTTCCACTCCCAATCACATATCACTTAAAGGAGATCAAATTTAAATGAAGAAGAAACATCATTTATCAAATTACAATATAAGTAAAACAAAAATTAAACAAAGCAAAGCTAATATTGTCTAACATCCATCTCTCACAACTCTTCTTTAATCTTTAAATACTCATAGAGATCACTTCTCATCTTCATCTTCTTCTTCGCTAATTTGCAAAATTACAAAAAACAAAGAAAAGGAAGAAAATTATTTCCATGAAATACATTAGAAAATATATGGTAAAAATATTTTTTAGGAATAAATAGATTTAATAGTCTCTTACCACCTATTTTATTTGCTATTTAACATTGAGTACGCATCAATGCCTCTATGGTATCTACGTTAAATCAAATTCTATGTGAGTTATTTATCCAATCACTAGTATAAATGCATATTTGGAAGCAATCGTGGATTTAGGTCTTATCAAATATGTAGGAGAGAGAGAGAGAGAAAGAGAGAGAGAGAGAGAGAGAGTTGCATTGTTAGTGTTTGTTTGTGGTTTGTGTCTATGTGTGTGTAGAGACTAAAGTGATAAACCAAAAAAAGATTTTGTGTGTATGCATGTGATTTAGATCTAGTTTTAGAGTTTTCTTCAAATGTTTCTAGTGAGTGCAAGTGCATAATAGTATGTGTAATATTTTTTTTCTCTCTTAACAGGTTTGGTTTTCAAAACTTGACTTGAAACCTTATAGAGTTTCATTAATCATCTAAAAACTCATCCCAAGCCTTATAACGTATTTATCGAATTGGACATATAAGATATCTTATAGGAGTCTACCCAATTGCATCCCTACCTACATACATCTATTCCATTGATTCCTAGGTTGGTCTGAAGACGTCAGTTTTCCTCTATTCATGTATGTGTAATCTTTCACATCTGAGAGTGCAATCTTAGTCTATCTAATCACCTATTCTAGGTGATGTGATTATGGTAAGTTTAGATATACTCCAACAACATTGCTACCGATCGTCTTGTAGCATACACATTTTGGATATGTTAGAGGTACGTGTGATGTTAAAATATGAAATTAATCCTCTCTTTTTTTTTTTTTTAAATTTATCCTTTTAAGATGTTGTCATTGTAATTTACAACTATGATTAGAAGGGAAAAAGAAAACATTAAACGGATCTAAATCCGTCCAAGTTGGATTTTAACAACAATCTAGCATAGGGCAATAGTAAGCTGAAATAGGATTTATTATGTTTTTTTGTTTAAATTAAGCATTCCATTAATTCACTCCTAGTTCTTAGAAGCACCTTAACCCAATGACTAAATCGACTTCCACATTTGTGATTGGTTGATATTCAAATCATCATATTGAAGCAATTAATCTTAAGTTTATGTCTAGTGTTATATTTAATCCAGTGAAATGGAAGAACAAGAATAGAAATAAGTACCTAAACTTTTGATACTACTTTATTTTACGACAAGGACAATTTTCGAAAGAGAGATTACATTTTGTGAGCAAATCTTTTTATTAAGGGAATGAACATATATATATTTATTCTATATTATATGGAATAAATATTACTTATGTTATGATTTTTGCATACCAAACAAGTGAACTATTACACAATAATAAATATGGAATGATGATTCTATTCCAATGGAACGGACACAACATAAATCAATTAATCGGTTTCCAAATAGCCAAGTGGGGTTTCCTCTAATTCTTGCCATTTGAGATTCAACTATGTTTCCCATATGATCTTCTAGGTCCCTCTTAGATAGAAATGCTCTAACTAAGTATGAACCTAACAGAATACTTAGCATGGTTTAACAAACCTTTGTTTTGGAAAAGATCTTCAGAGTCTAGATCCAATGAATAGCAAAGTTGTGTGATCATATCTCTATCTAATATTTTGCATCAATTCATGCATGATCAAAACAAGATAGAATCATTTGGATCTTACTATAGTTATGGGTTTCCTAGAATCACTTATGTTTGACCAAATAACCAAGCATGTTTTCTTTTTACGGGAGGAATAGATCCTGCACCAGCTCGTCACTACCCTTTAGAGCACCTGTGTAGACAGACCCAATTGCTACACATGACATAATCCAACTGGCTGGAAATTTGTATTATGCCAAAGAAGCCCACAAAAATTTGCATTGGCTATTGGTCATCCATAAAAGTGCTGCAAGAAACTCCAGGAAATGCGGTGCTCCCACGCTGACACATGGTCCTCAACAGGCATGGTGCTATTATATATGCAGCAACAAGAATTCATACGAAATGTGATACAATGGTCATATGGGTAATCCCACTGTTTCAATTATGGCATTTAAAAGAACACAACAATTGAGGCTAGACAGTAGACACACAAAAACCTAGAGAATAGAGAGTATATACGACCATGGTACCATGTGACAAGGGAATCACACAAGAAACTTACTTTAAATTAGTATAAACAATTTATACAATAAAGTGTCGTCGTATGTATAGAAAATGATAAAGATGTAACTCAGTTAAGAATTTTAGAGATTAGCAGATGTCTTAAGAAAGGGCAATTAATTGGGATATGGATTTGTGTTCTGAGCGTTTTCACTGGCGCTGTGAAATCAATCGACGACAACAATAGAACGGGTTTGGTCAACTGGCAGAGTGAAAAATGATTCGGGCGATTGGAAAGCTGGATTTATGGCGGATGTTGCTCAGATGCGATCGAGTTGGCAGTCAATTGGCCGAATTATTGAATGCTTTCAATTACTTTTTAGGCTTATCTACCTTTTTTTCTCTTTTAGACCTGTGTGTTGCAAATGGTTTCTTCAAAGAATAGCTGAAAGTACAACAACTGTATTTACTAATCATTGCAGTGGTGCTGATGGCAATGTTGAGGTGGAAGTAATAGTATCTAGGGAATGTTGCTTCTCATTGTATCATTATCTCCACGATTTTTTCAAATTTTTGTTTCAATTTTTTTTTTTTCCAATGAGCAATCATAATTTCTGATGACCATTTGCTAGGGTCAAAGCCAGTGACTCGATTTTTGTTGTGTTATTTATTGATCTAAGGTTTTCATCAGTATCTGTATCTTTTTCAAAATGATATATATATATAATTTATATTTATATTTTATCTATATTTGATCAATTTGATCTTTTAATACGAACTGTAAACTTTTTTTATCTGTATTTAATTCTTTATAAATAATTTATTAGAAAAAATAAAAAAAAATGTCTTTATTTGTAATCTGCCATCAAACAAAGAGACCCTTAAGCTACTTACCAATCTGGGTTTTGATTAAAAATTGATCTTATTTGATGAGAATTTTTTTTTTTTTGGTTATTTTAGTTTGTATTAAAATAATGTAGATTAATATTGGTCTCAACAACCTTTGAATTTAATGGTAAAATTGCCCAAATCTTTGGTTCCGTTTAAGTACAAGGATTTGCTATTAAAGTTACCAACTAGTGTTCGAGTGTTTGCTGCATGACTTGAAATCTTAAATTCTCGTATTGGATTAATATTACAGAAGCCTGGGAAAAATCTTGATGAGACCAGAGCACATTTGTGCAGAAATGGCAATTGATAGAGAATGGGATTTGGGGAAAGCGACGATCGGGGAATGAAAAAAACAATAATTGTTCGTTCTCTTCGCTGTAATTGTAATTTCATTACAGCCTTATCCTTACGAATAGTTATTACGATGTTCAGTTCATTGAATAGCGATTCCATAATGAATCCCTATTACACAAAACATTTAATAGTAATTCTTTATTCCAACTTATGAATACCAATTTAATGTCGGAATTGTTTTTTTCTCAAAATACCACGATTTAAACGAAAAATTAATAAAGAAAAATCCTATTATAGCTCTATTCCATTCCTCCATAGTAGGGATTTCATTACAATCTTATTCATTCAACGAAGTAAATGTTTTGTCTCTTTCAATAGGTATATGACAATCAGGTAATACACGAAGGGACAGTTTGGATGGAAGAGAAGCGAGAATAACACGGATATGTCCTGTAAAAAAAATATAATAATAAATAATTAAAACTTTTTAATGAGATAATTAAATGAAAAACAATATATCTGGGTTTATTTTTATTTTTTTCTAATATTTAAGATGGTTTGGTTTGTACTCGAACTGTGAACAATGTATTTTTCGCTTAACTAAATTGGAAGGTAAATAGTATAAAAAAATAAGCAAAATTATGATAGGATTTAGTTTGATTTGTGATTCCGTCGGATTTTTCACATATTCTTATTGTTAGGTAATGCAAAAGCATGAAAATCATGCCAGTTTTTTTTATAATTTTTCCACTGTTGAAATGTGTTGGGAAAATAATAGATTGCTTTTCTAACCACACTAGATCGTACTTATAAATATTTAAATAGCAATTTTTTAATAGCTAACAAGCTGTAATTCATTGCCGAAATTTAAAAAGATCTGACAGTTTATTGGAACAAATGGAATCCAATGATCATAACATATCAAAATGAAATTTGATGGTAGCAAAGTCAGATTTAAACCGATAATAATCAATTACAGACATATTAACCAAACATGGATATTAATTAGGTCAAACTTTTAGTGATCTACTCTGTATTGTGTGATCCAACCATCATCTGTAGTGTAATGGACCTTAAACCCTTAAGCTTTTTTAGCACGTGAGAAGGAGTCAAAAAGAAAAGCATATTAGGAAAAAAATTAAGAGATAATTTTATTTCGATATGAAGGAAAGAAAAATTGTCACGTTTAATATGTAAGAATAAATTCATAATGGAATCGCAATTTCAGATTTTATTTTTATTCTCATATTTGACTATATTTTTAAAAGTTAGAATCAAATTAACCTAGAATGGAATTGCCAATTCAGGTTTCATTTTCATTTCATGTTTAATATATTTTTAAAATTGGAATCGCGATTTCTAGGAATCAATGATTTCGACTTTAATGAGGAATTTGATTCCGCCTTTTAGAGAGTGGAATTGCAATTCCCTTCCACTTTTATTAATGATTATTACTTCAATTCCATTTTTATCATTTCACATATTTATTATTAAGGCTATTTTTATAAATAGTATGTCAAATACATCACAATCCATATATGTATACAAATAAGAAAATAGATTCATTATTTCATAACTCATTCCGTTTTATATGCATACCAAACGTGAATTATTAATGGCTTTTAAAAGAAAATTGGATACAAAAAATACTGAAATGCCCAAAGACAATAACCTTTACAACAAGGTTAGGGAAAGAATGGGAAAATGCCAGATAAAGAAAAATGGGTAAAATAGAAAATTTAATAATTTCCTTTAGTTTCCTTCTTTTTCTCTTAACGATAAAAATTTGTGAAGTTCAAGAATTTTTTTTTTTCCCCTAATTTCTTTCCTCCTGTTCAACCATGTAACCAAACAGTAGAACCTGATATTTTTCCCCAATTTGCTCTCTTTCATATTATTTTCCATCCCATATTATCGTGCCAAATATAGTGTTACTAGACTCGGACACGCTCTGTACCTACTGAAGGCACCAAACCAATTATCTTGCGTCTGTATCAGCAAGATCTGCCATCAAAAGAAAATAAATTTAGCACGTTCAACGTTGTACGATTAGCAAACAATATACATGATACTCATCGATCATTGGCGGGGATTCCATTAGGTTATATGGTTTGGTATTGACCAAAGATGCTGTGGAGGATGTTATGTTGTGGATGGGACCATGTTGCTCATACCTACTTATGTGGTTGAAGTTCCAAATTCTACCGTACAAAAGTGCTTTGCCATTTTGAAGTTTTGGTGTAACGTTGTAGGTCGTCCGACCAATCACACGAGGCTATTCTTGCATGGACTTGCAGGAGGAAGAGAAAAATTAAGGAAATATATCTGTTGCGGAAGGAGATGCCTGTCTTTGTTTCATATTTTCCATAAGGACAAAACCATAATCCCCATAAAGGTAATTGGTGGGTCTAGTGGAAGGAAAGCTAGTGTATATAAATTGGATTAGGACACTTCAAATATTTGAAAATATCATAAAATTTGATGGCAAGTGTGCTTGGAAGAAGACTTTTTTCATGAAATTCACTACAACAAAATGAGCCTTTCGCTACGTCTAATAAACGTGGCTAAACATTAAAAAAACGTGACCAAAAATTTTTGGTCACGTTTTTTTACACGTGGCCTATAGACGTCGCAAAAGGTCAGTCGCAGATTTGATAAGTAACGTTAAAAGTTGAAACGTCGCCAATGTTAGTTTTACAGCCAAATACACTTTGTTAGGCCACGTTTAAACATGGCCTATTATCATGTTTTGGTCACACTTATGTGTGGCTAAATATGACTAATATCCATCCCATCAAATATAAAAGGAGGGAACCTTATGATCGGCGACGTTTAAACGTGGGTAAACATTTTTATTAGTAACGTGTAAACGTAAGTAAATTACATAATTGGCGATGTTTAACCATGGCCATACCCAGGTTGAATAAGCTTCATATATGTTTGTTGGACCACAATGTGATTTATTTAGCGACGTTTACGCGTGGCTATTCTAATGCATTGGCGACGTCTACATGTGTGGTTGTTGTTTTATTTAGCGACGTTTACACGTGGCTATTCTAATGATTGTTATATTTATTTAGCGACGTTTACACATGGCTATTGTAATGCATTGGCGACGTCTAGATGTGTGGTTGTTGTTTTATTTAGCGACGTTTACACGTGGCTATTCTAATGATTGTTATATTTATTTAGCGACGTTTACACATGGCTATTGTAATGCATTGGCGACGTCTACATGTGTGGTTGTTGTTTTATTTAGCGACGTTTACACATGGCTATTGTAATGCATTGGCGACGTCTACAGGTGTGGTTGTTGTTTTATTTAGCGACGTTTAAACATGGCTATTCTTGTTAAGGAGATGTTAATGCTCAAATTGTTTGATTTGGCAATATAATTTGTTTAGTGCAACATATGCACAATTAGCAATATAAACCTGTTTGCTCATAATATAATTGATACCTGCTATTACTTCAGCACATGAAATTTATATATGAAAAAATGTCACTAATACATTTTCGAGCATACAATGCGCTCGATATCTAATAAAAACTAATAACATTAAAATTACTTAAAGATCACCATGACCATCGTTGCATTAAAGGGAAAAAAAACCAAAAACAATATGGTTTAGTGTCCTTACAAGAAACGTTAGCGTAAACTCCAAATTACATCAAAATGGGCATATGTACACACTTTATCACATTGATTTGACCCCATTCATGTCGATGTGATAAAGCCAAAAAACAAAAAACTGAGTACTTAATTTTCTTCCTCACTATTGACATCATCATCTCCAAGCGATGGATTTGATGAAGCATGTCGTGCACTTGCAGAAGTAGTTCCATTTGGATTTGCTGTCACACAATATACAAATTAAATATAATTATTAAATTGTTAAAAGAAACACGAATGAGATAATGAAAAATGACTCATGATAACTAACCTGAACTACTGGGAAAACTTGATATAAGTTGTTGTACAAGTCGAGTTAGCTTATCAAGCTGTAAATACCATTAAGTAGCAAATTCAATTCAAGAAAATTGGAAAAAATCTAGTTGAGCTATTTAAGTAGTCTATCAAATCAAATTTAAACTTTCTAATATTCAATTTGACTATAAATATTAAGTAAGTTCAACTAAAGTTTCATGTTAATATTATACTAATCAAAATTTAAAACATTTTTTTCCTTCACAAATTAAGTGTAAATGGATTCAATCTTTAAAATTTTAACTTTGGTTTGAAATTTTGAATCAAGTTTGAGATTACACTCAACACTATCTCGATTCAACTTGTTTATAGATCCAAATGCATGGACGAAAAGAAGATGTGAAAGTGTAGTCTTATTAACATAAATAGCAAAAGTTATGACTTATGTATAAAACGTTAACCACAACATAGGACATAAAGTCATGGACACAGTAAAAAAGAACAAAGTAAAAAACTAAACCAAAATAGGACATAAAGTCATGGACACACGCCTAATATCTCGACTGTATATAGGAACATCCACAAGGTAACATAGACATGCAAATACAGAACAAAGTAAAAAACTAAACCAAAATAGGACATAAAGTCATGGACACACGCCTAATATCTCGACTGTATATATTGCAGACATCGTGATCACTTCAATTGTTATGTCACATTTGCATATATTTAAACACATGTAATGCCTAACAGAAAAGGTAGGGTTCTGACACATCCTAGAGGACTTATTTCCCACAAATCCTTAACGTACACATTGTATGTCCAAGAGAAAATCCAAGGACCTTTAGGTTCTGCCACAATCACCTTTGGAAGCCGTATTAAAGTTTATTTACCTGTTGAGTTTGTTGCTGGCGTAATGTTTTTTCCTCTTGCAATTCAGCTCTTAACTCCTCCATCTCATTCTGTCTTCGTGTTGATTTCCCAATAGATGGTGGTCCATATCCTCTTCCAGGATGGTAGTCAGATCTGTTACTTGCATTCATAAATATGTCAACAATCTCTTGTGGTGTCTTTGGGTTGTCAGAAGATTGTGAATCCTCATACATTTTCACCATCTTCTCCTACATTATGAAAACTAAAACATAACATCCGCAACATATTGCTTATTTAATAACATATTCAAAATAAAACTTAACCCATAGACTTACATAATCTTCAGAAGCTTGTTGTGAAACCCAACCACCAGTACTGTTAGGCCTTGGTTCACGATATCGAGTTTGCTTAAAGAACTCGATAGCATTGGGCAGTTGGTGATTTTGATTGATCTACATACATATATATATATATTACAAAAATGTTAAACACTTGAGTAAGCTTACTACTACATGTTAGAAATTATATGAGTTGCTACTTACGTGCTCATTCCTTCTGCTCTCAAATGATCGAGAGCCAGACCTATGCAAGTATTTGACACAACTACGTGCTTCTTTCCCGATCATTGGTTTGGTCCTCTATTAATTAAAAACAATGACATATTTATGTAGTTATTACTTGAAATCCCAAGAAAAATGGGTATGTAGAGTTTACCTTATTGGATGTGTCATTAGATTGTAAAATTGCCTTCTCTTCTGCAATCTCTTTAGTCCATTGTTCCGTCATCTTCTTCCAATCATCTTCATTCGATCCTTTAGGTCTTGCTACATCACCAATCTCCATCCATCTCCTCTTAGTTTTACTTCGATGATTTCTAAGCAGACTCCCCATCCATTTATCAGCAGCAGCAAATTTGTTGCCATTTTTTACTACATCATCAATATTCAATCGATTCTACATCAACCATGTCAGTTAAGACAAAAGAATGATTAGTAACATCACATAATAAGTAAGTAATATGAAAGGAAAGTTTAGTCCACATTTTACCTTGACCCTCTCCCAAGCTCGTTGTTTCTCCATCTTATCTAATTTTCTCCAATCTTCACCATAAAGAGGCAACAAGTCCCTACATGCTTTCCCTATCTCAGATGCTAATTTTGAGGATTGATCTGCCGAAACAGGACGTCCTCCGGATGTAGTAAACTCAACTAGCATTTTTCCCTTTCGCTTCATATTCTCCCGCTCAAGTGCTTCACCACGATATGCACTTCTCTTACCAACGTTCGTGTTGAGCTCTCAGTTGCTACAATTATAAGAGAATGGTTTTTAACTTGCACACTTTCAATAATTTATTGCATACATTTATAAAGCTTACCAAGAGATTCAGTATTATTAGACGTGTGGCTGTGCTCTTGGGGCCTATCCACTTGACCATTGTTCATTTCTTGTATATTTGGAGCTTCATTCTCTACATTTAATAGGAAAACATAAAATCACATTACATATGTCAATATTCAAAGCTAAATACACAACAAGGATAGTGGGAATTGAATTAGAAATATAAGTATAGAGAGCACTTATATTTGACCATATGAAAATAGGAAAAATTAGAGACATGCATAACTACACGTACCTAAGCAAAATCGATATTATGTAAGACATTACAGACCAAAGCTAAGTCCATCCAGTGGACTACTCTTGAATACTGCAATGAAAATAATGTAGTCCAAAAAGTTGTTGCAACTTCAAGTAAATATCATGTATAATTAAAGCTTTTAGGACTTCTCTTAACTTCTATGGGTAACCTAGTTGGTTGAACATATATACATGTTTATGTGCGTGCGTTTATCATGTCCTATTTATGATGATGTTCTGGAAGAAGATCTGAGTAGTATAATTTAAGCAAATTCTAGGAGGGATCTGTTGTTAAAGTTGATTTTACTAGTTCTATGGACAAGTGCTTGGAGCATTTCTTTTTCATGTAAGCTATACAACTTTCTAACACATATTGATAATACAAAAGAAACACTGATGTGAACCTTAAAAGAACTAATATATATTGTTTTGAGTAGAAAGAAAATAGAGACACCTTCCAATATTACTTCCATAGATTTTCCAAAAACAGGTAATTGATTTTCCAAACCCATCTTCTACATTTATATGCAATTTCACCACTTACCTGGAGTGCGGTTTTGATCAGCTGAATTGCTGCCCTGTAAGGATGCATTTGCTGGACTTATGTTGATACCTTGACCATGTGGAGTGTCATTTCCTGTAGTAGAACACAAAATCAATTTGAATTACCATTTATACTAACTTATTCTACTTTAACGATATGTCCAAATGGAATACCTAAGGCTTCAGAAGGATTAGGTGGCTGGTTGTGTTGTTGTGATTCGTGCATATCATCCCCAAATGGTGAGAATCCGACTCATCACGAATAGGTAGTCGAGTATCTCGTTTAGTCCTCCCTCCCCTCCTGTGAACATTCCTTCGACCACCAGCCATTACAAACCTAAAAATGAATAAAGGAGGCGTAAGTTAGTCATTAGAAAATAAACAACATAATAGCTTGGCAACACATCATTCAATATACAAAAGCTTATGCTAATATCATCGCCTAAAAAAAAGGAAAAAATTGATCTTGCAAGCGTAACTAAGGAGATAAATTTTTTAAAAAAAAAAAAAACATAACCATTCAATTTGCATCGCTACTGTCATAATCCACCAGCGTCTCATCCATCTCCTCATTCTCATCCTCATCTTCACTGGATTCAATACCGGCATCATGCTCTATATGTGTAGATGCTTGCACTGTTCTTCTAATAAATCCCTATCAACAGTCTCATGACCTACATCAGTTCTCAATAGCACATCAACATCGCAATCGATTACTGGATGCAGCTCATTTCCTCCATCACCATCATCTATGAAATGTTCATCTAAGATCTCATCTGCTAATCGAGCCTCCACATCAGTTAACAAATTTGGACCACCTTCAAGCGAGTCCATATTATAGATGTGGCGATGCTCAAACTGTTGCACTACACGCCATTCAGTCCCTAGTTTCATGTCCTCTACATAAAATATTTGCTTAGCTTGTGATGCTAGCACGTACGGATCATTTTCATACCACGTACGAGTAATCTTAATGCTTTTAAAGCCATCATCAACTCGAACATGCCGCATGTTAGTGTCCCACCACTTGCACTTAAACAAGATCACGCTTTTGTTTCTAACATAAGTAAACTCATATATATCTGTCAAAACCCCATAAAATTCATTTTCGTGTCTCCTTCATTTCCCTCTACAAGCACTCCACTATTCTGAGTCTTCTTCCTATCATCAAATTCTGTTGTATGAAATCGCACACCATTGTATATCAATTTGTTGTATCTTTGAAACATGAATCGGGTCCTAATGATAATGCATATAACGCACTGATGACCGGGTCACCACTTTCATACAACGCACTCATCTGCAATAATGACAAGCAAAATAGACAATCAGTCCTACTTTGTTAAACTTCCTTACCTATAGCCTAAGTGTATGTGGGCATTGTTAATTATATTTACCTTACTCATAAACCATTGACTAAATTCACTCTTGTGACGCTCATCTATGTCATCACCATTTTGTGAGCTTAAAATGTCGATATGTTCACTGCAACATAAATTTCACTGTGGTTAAGTAATACACACAAATTTTAATAGTTCACTAACATAGTAAAAATGATCTAATACAGCCACTTACGCTAAATATGGTTGCATCTCCTGACAATTATTGATAATGTACCATTTGGCGATTTCGACCTCCTCATCTGATAATACCACATATGTGGGTGGAGAAATATAACCAACCCTATTTGTAAAGATGTCCAGCCCACCATCTTCCAGAGAATCAAAGTTCCTATCTGGTCGGTTAAATATTGTCTCCAAGTCTTCTAAGTGAAGGGAGCACCAAGTCAAGCACTCATGAACAACATAGGCTTCAGCAATTGAACCTTCCGGATAAGTTCTATTTCGAACAAATTGCTTTAAAGAGCCTAAGTATCTACATAGTAAATTTAAATTAGGGGAGAAAAAATGCAAACAAAAAAAAAACATTAAAATAAAGATGTTATGTGTTGTATTCACATTGTACCTTTCAATAGGATACATCCAGCGGTAAGCAACAGGTCCAGCCATTAGGGCCTCTTGAGGTAAGTGGATAGCTAGATGCACCATTACATCGAAAAAGGCAGGTGGAAAGATTAGCTCTAACTTGCACAATATTGTAACAATATCGCTCTGCATCTTTGTAGCTCCTCAACATTCAACATACGTCGGCACAACCTCTCGAAGAAGGTCCCGAGCTCAGATATGGTGGTGGTGACATCTCTAGGCAATAAGCCACGAATACCCACAGGCAATAGCCTTTGAAGCAACACATGGCAATCATGACTCTTCATACCAGAAAGTTTTGAGCATGAGTTGTCTACACACCTCCCTATATGTGATGCATAACCATCGGGTAATCTAATATTCCTTAGAAATTGACAGAATAATTTTCTTTCAGAGTTACTTAATGCATAACTTGCACATGGCATTAAATACTTGCCATCACCCCGCTTTAATAGATGTAATTCCTTCCGAATACCAAGTTCCTCTAGATCAAGCCTAGCTTTATAAGTGTCTTTTGTTTTTCCATCAATCCTAAGAATTGTGTAGATAATATTCTCACAAATATTCTTCTCAATATGCATGACATCAAGATTATGTCTAAGCTTTAACTTTGACCAATATGGCAATTGAAAGAATATGGACTTCTTAACCCAGTTGAACCCGCCAACATGATGTGCTCTTTTAACTTTCTCTGGATGCTTTCCCATACCCACATCTACCACTGTACGTAATTGGTGAAGAATGTCTTCACTAGAATATGGTTCGGGAGCTTCACGATTATCACGCATTCCATCAAATTTCAAGCTACGTCTCCACCTATGTTCCTTTGGCAACCACATCCTATGACCAACATAGCCAATCTTGCTATTAAGTCTTATTGATGGTGTTTGATCTTCACATACAGGACAAGCACTGTATCCTTTTGTGCTCCACCCAGACAAATTCCCATACGCTGGAAAGTCATTGATGGTCCACATCAATGCAGCATGCATATTAAAAGAAGACTTCGAGTATGCATCATATGTCCATAGTCCATTGACCCAAAGATCATTCAACTCATCAATCAAAGGTTGCATGTAAACATCGATCTCCTTCCCTGGTGCTTTAGGCCCAGGGATTAACAACGTCATCATGAAATACTCTTTCTTCATGCACATCCATGGTGGTAAGTTGTATGTAAGAAGCACTACTGGCCACATGCTATATGACTGGCTCATGGTACCAAAAGGATTAAAGCCATCACTAGCTAACCCCAACCGCACGTTACGACTATCCTTTGCAAAGTCTGGAAATTCATTATCAAAATTAATCCAAGATTGCCCATCAGCTGGATGGCTCATAATGTTTTCTTGTCTCTTATGTTCATCTTTATGCCAACGCATTTTTTGAGCAACCTTAGGATTCATGAAAAGGCGTTGCAACCTTGGTTTTACAGGAAAGTACCGTAGAATCTTATGAGGAATGGGCTTTCTAGACCCTCCAGACATCTTATACCTAGAAGTACCACAAGTAGGGCAACTGGTAAGATGCTTGTTCGTACCCCAAATAAGCAACAATCATATTTACATGCATGAATACTGTGGTAACCCATACCCAACCCTCTTAAGTACTTGTTTGCATGATAGTATGAAGTGGGAAGAGACTCTCCATTAGGTACCACATCACGCAAAAGTTGTAGAAGCATGTCGAACGACTTGTTAGTCCACTTATTGTATACTTTCAAGTGGAGAAGCTTCACTATGAAGGAGAATTTAGAGAACTTACAACCCGGATAAAGCTTTTGTTGTGAGTCAGCTTTTAAACCACTTAAAAAATCTGTTGGAATTTCGAAGCCATCTCGGAGACTTGCATCTTCCTCTTGATTCGTAGCAAATGCCCCTAAATCTTCAAGCATTTCTCAAGCCCGTCAATGTCATCATCATTTACAACATTGTACTCCACCTTCATATATCATTTCACTCTCATATGACGAATTCTACCACGCGGTCCACTAGGCAATTCAATAGTCGGCTCCTCACCATGATATATCCAACACTTATAAGTTATGTCTATCCCATCAACAAGCAAGTGTGCTCTAATCACATTCACGGTGTACAAGTTGTTATTTAAACACCTCCTGCATGGACAATTTAACTCCGTGTTTCCTCCATATTTCAATTGCATGTATGCAATGAAAAATTCTACACCTCGTTGATACTCTTCACTTCCAATGTCGCAATTCATCCAATTCTTATCCATGTGTATTCTAAGAAAAGCCATAGAAAGAAAGAATTACAACCACACTAAAATAATATCAGTAGATTAAAAAGAGAAAGAAAAGGAAAAGGACGAATGAAATAATCTTAAATACACATAAGGTTTTTAATGTTGTTTTTAGTAAGGTGAAATCAATGCAAATGGATTGAAATCAATGGAAATTGTAGGTTTGGTTTCGCAAAATAAGACGGAAATGAACGAAAATCAGCCAATATCTGTTGACATTCCATGCCCAGTTCATTTCTCTATAAAAATAGACAGAAAGCGATGGAAAACAATAAAATGACAAACATACCCATAATAATACAATTACTGTTAAATTTTTTGAATATTTTAGTCTATTCACAACAAGCTTCCATCTTAGTTCATTCCATTTCTATCATAACAATCCAAAAAATATAAATTTTATATTTTGTGTGCATCTATTTAATTTCTTACTTATTTCTCAAATGTATCATATAATTAAACGAAACGGTGAATAATTGTTAGTTTGTTCCTGTATTTTTTTTACCATTTCAAGGCTCAAAAGCATAATTAAATGGCCAATGATTCACATGCAGTAGAAGATGATTCCATGTAGTAGAAGATGATTCCATGCAGTAGAAGATTACGTGATAAGAAAAATTATCATCCCTCATCTATTTTCGTTTAAATATAAGCTTAACACTCGGTTATTGGTAAACCTTAATAGAGATACCAATATATGTGTGTGCGTGCATACTATTATACATTTGAATATCATTTTTAATAACTCCAAACCAAATAATCGTATATTAAACGTAAATAATCAGACCAACTTAAAATAAATATATGAAAGAAAGGAAAAGAAAAGGAAAGAAAAAGAAAGAAAATCTTGCCTAATATCTTCTTCCAACTTAATATGGTTAAAAATCTTATTGAACATAAATCATCATATTATACGTCAATTAGGAATAGGTTCGTACAGAATATGAAAACACTTATATGACCTATATATATCTTCACCAAATAAAGAAGATGTATCATTATTCATCAAAATTTTCTTTTTCTGCATTTTTTTTTATGTACGTATTTTTACTCTTGTATGTGCATGTCGAAAGTGGAGGAGATAAAATCAGACTAATTAAACAAACATGCTGAAATAATTAAAAGTAATAATATGGTGTTGTGTTTATTTTTTATCTCCCAGAATTCTCGAATCAAACATCATATTAAATTATAGAGGACAAAATGACCCCTCAATCCATCCACAACGATGCGAAACTGCACAATAAAGTAAATAATTAACCTTGCTGTCAGCAAACTTTAGGAACATTAATTTATTATTGCCTAAAAAATTAGGCATTGAATGAAAAGATATAATGATTTGGATTATAATTGAGGGCCCCTTGCAATATAAGAAGTCATGCTCTATTGCTCCGGAGGTATTTATGTGCTCTATGCTATATCGTGGGTCTAGCTTATGCTGTAGATCTCAAAAAATGAGCAAGGGTTCCTCAATGAGTATCTAAAAAATTAATTAAGAATATAAAGGGATAGTAAAATAGTATAGTAAGTGATATTTAACCATTGTAAAGCTAGCAAAATAGTATAGTAAGTGTAACATCAAAATTATGTGGAACTCTTCATTCAAGAGAGAAGCTAATAATATGATGAAATTTGTAACATATATCAGGGAACACAAGTGCAAAAAATGACAAAAAAGCTGGAAAAACAAGTCCAAAACAGTGTGTTTGAATTTTTAAACTCTTAAATAGTTTGATAATTTACTTACTATGTAGATCTTGCCAAAGTCTCCAAATAAGGCAGCAAGGTAGTCTCAAGTTTATCAAAACTTTGAGTAAATATATCTTTGATGAAGGAATGACTTCCTTACAAAAAGTTTGTATTAAAAAAAAAGCAAAAAGAAAAGGGAAAAAAAGCATGAGGCATATTACATCAAAACAGACAATAACATAAGCAATTCCGACCTCCATAACAAAGGTGCAACTCCATGTATATATAGCCAACCAAACCATGGTAATGCAATGGCTTTGGGTATAAAAAGGTTCATTAATAAATAGCTAATTTCAAACAGTGACCAAGCAGCAACTATAACATGGACAAACCAAGTTACATGAGGTGATGAATGCTAACTAAATTAAGCAACTGTAGAGTATCGAAAAGGAGCAGCTCCAACCATGATGCCAACTTGGTGTAGTAGTCCTAAATTCCACACTAAGCTATTACATAGTAGGCCAAAATGGCCACACGCTAGCTAAACCAATCCTTAGCAGGACACAATCAAACCTAATAACCACTACATGCTAATTGATATGTTTTTATTCCTCTATTATAAATATATATTTTAAGACAAAACAATAGCTTCTTGTTGAATGCATTCAAGCTGTGCCTCAGGAAACCGGGAAGGGAAAGGTTGGGTCAGTTCAAGTCCCACTTGCTGATGCAAAACTGGGATGAGATACTTACATATATGTAATGAAATTAACTAGCTCTATCAACCACTAAGAAACCATGCTTCAAAACATAAAAGAGTGCATGTTTGAAATAGCTTGAAGCTATAAGAGACTAGAAAATACATGCTGATGCACAAAGAAGCCTAAAGAAAAAAAAGGAAAAATAAAAAACCATCCCCTGTTTTTTAATTATGTGAATCTTTAGAGGAAAAATGCAGCAGGAAATTGAAAAAGAAAATCTATCTTAGGCATAGCAGTGAAAAAATCCATGCAGGTATAGGACACTTGCCTACATAAGTTCATTAAAAAAAAAGTGAAAAAAATCTATCATAGGCATAGATCACCTCACATACGCTCATGATTCGTCACCACACCCAAAAAAAAAGTGTCAAAGCCAACTAGTGAAATTTCATTTTATAAAAGAACATACAGCAAGTTTGAAATGGTAAAATGAATGTGAAGCTATTTAGATGAGACAAAGTTGAGGTAATAGCAATTGGAAAATTAGTGTAATATTCTACAAAAATTTATGCAGGCAGAACTGCAGTAATGCAAAATCATATGTTACATATCTTCATCATCTACAAAGCTAGAAATGTGATTAAATGCCTCTTGCAATGGAATATATGTGAAACAGAGATTTTGATTTCATTCACTGGGTATGTAAAAGGGAAGGTTGGCTCAATTGTTTCCTGAAGAACTATGCATTAAGATAAGGTTCAAAACATCAGAAAAAAGTATAAGAAAAAGAGAGGGAAGGTTGGGATGCAGACTCTAGCTATTAATCTATTGCGTTGATCAACAAGGTGACATAACAAAAGCTCCTAAAATGGAAACACAAACATACCTTTCTTGCAAATATGCCTTAACCAATGAAGGATTCAACTCAATTGCCTTGCTTGAATCCGAGACAGCTTCTGCTCAAATTTAAATAAATGCCAGAGCAAATTTATATTAGCATAGCCACCAAAAGAAGAAAACGAGAGACATGAATGCTCTATATTTAAACTACCAAAGAACTTTTCTTTTCTTTTCTTTTCTTTTTCTTTTTTTTTTGTCTTTTTGCAAATATTATCATTCAGCAAAAAAATCCAATTACTATGAGCACAAAAATCCAATTAGTCTTACATTCATACCTACGCAATCCAAGACACCATCTTAGCATTAGATAAAAATCGAACATGAACCTAGTATAGATGGTGTGCTTATCTTACAAAGACATGAGAAGTAATAAAAACTATGGAACTATATACTTGAGCCGTAGCTATTTTAGAAGGGTAAAGGAGAAATAATGGAAACACAATAAGACTGATTCTTCGAGCAGCCACATGTCTTATACATGTAATCACTCAAAAGTATTTTTTTTTTTTTTGTGATTTCAAGTTTTGAAAATTAATACAAAAATGGAATATATGGTCCTTGATTGATTCATTAAGTAAATACTGAGCTTTTGATGAATAATCAGTACCTCACAATAGAATTTACTACTTTCTTAAAAAAATAAAATGGCATTTTCAACTTAAAAATAGGTTAAAACATGCCCAGGTATTTAGCTAAAGGGGCACATCAACCATACGATGAACTACCATTATATGCATGTATGTATTTTTTTTTTTTTTTATGTATACACATATATATACAAACACATATGTATGTACAAAGGACAGAAAAAAATAAAGCGTATTAGCTGAAGGAAAACTCAACAAACATCTCCTTAGACCTTGGTATAATGATAGCTACTTTAGACACATCTATTTCACTGAAAAACGCTTTGGAACTTCCAAAAAGAAGTCAAGACATGAACTTTTTACCAGTCCCTTATAAACCATGACCGGTTTTCTTTCCTATAGCCCACAAAAATCCAGAACGAGTACAAATATGATGATGACGAACCCAAAATTAAAAAAAAAAAAAAAGAGCAGCAAACATGAAATCACCCAAATGAAGAAAAACTCAATACAAGATTCAAAAAAATTAGACACAGTTTCAAGAATTGCATTAAATGTACAAATCCATAGACCAAGAGATTATGTGATCCAATAGACTAATTATAATACTTTTATTTTTCAAGGTAAAAGAAGGAATGACAAGATTCCCAACCACTATATAATTAAATAGTTGAAAGCACTTAAAGATCACCAACTTCATGCAAATGTTGAGCTTTCTCTACATTGTGAGGATGCCTTGTAAAACTGATGCCTGGCTTCTCTTTAATGCCTTGAATTGTCACAACTTTCCCTTTCAAACTTAATAGTGTGCTCCCATTAGGTCCTAACGTCTTTAGCTGACAAACTTGCAATACTACCCTGAAACAATGAAGAGGTAGTCAACATAGTTACAAGATTATAATTTGAGTATTAGGTTCAATGAAATGATACTAGATCCATTTTATGTCGACGAGTTGCTGTCCTGTTATAGGAATAGAATATAAGTTAAGGTTAAACATGATGGCAGTGAAGCCAAAGAACAAAACAGTATCAATTAATTAACAGAGCAAATTGTTGTTTCGTTTTGTGAACACACTTTTGGTCCAATTGCAGATTACATAATCAAATCCATCTCAGTTTCTGATCAAAACTTGATAAATCCAAGATTAGTTAGAAAAAACCAAAAAAAAAAAAATTCATTTTCTAACCATAACTTGACAAAAGGGTATATAAGAAAGGAAATTTCTCATCAAATTAATGTACAAGGAAATTCAATAAGAAAACTTATGAAGAAAAGTTTGCAAACAAGGATATCCTACATAGGAATAGCATTTAACAACAAAGACAATTCATTTAACTGTTGTTGACACCATTACATAAAAAAACAAGGGATTCTAAAAATGAAAAATCTTTGGTTGTGGTTATGTGTAATCAACACAAAACCTACCACATGCTAAGTGAAAAAATTGCAGTTTTCTTTTTGGTCTAAAATATAACCCAAGGCTATAAAAGTGGAAAATCACTAAAACAGAAACTCATGTCCTTATAAATCACCCCGGTTGTTTTATATCTAAGACAATGATGTAGAAACGTAGTATGTTTACACTTTCTGTACTAAATAGATCTGTTTAATTCAATAACTATGATTCTAAGATACAATGCCCTTTGTTTGTTACCTAAAAGAACTTAGCATTTTAGATCAAAAGATTGTGGATCTAAAACTTAACATGGCATGCTGAAGCCTTAAGAGGCATCCTAGTTATCAACTTCTCTAGAAGCAGAAGCACCCCTAGTACAACAGACATTGGGAAGTCACCATGGCAACCACGTCTGTATTCATCCATTGGATTTGAAGGTGTAATTCACATTACCAAGAATTAGAAAAAGATGCCTAGAGTAGAGATCGCTATTTAAAAACCACAAGAAGCAGAAATTTCATAAATATTTTGCTTTCCACACTTGTAGGTACAATTTGAGAAGCGAAAGTTTAAAGCATGCCATGAAAAAAATGACAACAGCAAACAGAGATCTTGAACATTGCAAAATTGAAATTGATATATATTAACTAAAAGAAAATCATAGTTTCTTTGATCCAGTGAACTCAGTAGTGTAAGGAAAGCATAAGTACCTAGCTACCTTTCTCAAACCCTGTATCTATGCATAATCTGGACTACCATATTAGAAAAGTCCTCAAGCAATACCGATATAGTATATCTCGTGGTAGCAAAAAAAAAAAAAACTTTTTAGCACTTGACTTCCTTCAGCCCGTACGCAAGGTATAGGAAGCTCTTGCATGTGCAGCCGAATCATTACGGATGCTAAAAAAGATAGTTCTCATTACAAATCCAAAAACAAAACCATCATTAAAATAGACATAAGAATAAATCACGACACTGGACTTAAGACTATCATCAAACACATTCACGACTCGAATGAACTTTAAACACATCAAAATATCACCATCAACAACCATAAATCATACACAATTAAAGAAAAACCCTAAGCGACCTAATCGGTGTATGGCATTTCCAAATCGTATAGGTAAAAAACCTAATCGTACACGAAAAAAATTAGTCATAACCCTTGAACACAAGCCCTAATCAAAGTGTGGCTTTTCCATAATAGAGGAACATAGAAGTGTAGGACGAACTAAATAAAAAAAAATGTAGAAACAAACCTAGGTTATGTGTCCGTACTGATGAAGGATTAACCACTACGTTGTTGAAGATTTCCAACAATCTTCTCCACTCAACTACCCATGAAGGAATGGGTACGACGGACCACTAATCGGCCGGAGGTAGAATCGACGGACTACTGTTGGAGATGATAGAGATTCGTCGAGCGTATGTACCGTGTGAGAGAAATGAGAGTGTACTATGAGGCCGTGAGGGTGTTAGAGAAAAAACGAATTCCTTTTCTTTGTTTTTTCCTTCGCTCCACTGTTTTGCATCGGCGCGGGACTTCTAGATATTTCCATTTTCCAATATTTTTTTAAGGATTGGTAACGGTTAATATAAAAAGATGTTACGAAAAAAATTTGTGCTCCATAAACGTAACCAATAGTATACTTTAGTTGATGAAGTTAAATTATTAAGATGGGCGACGTTTGCAATTTTTGCAAACGTCGCCCAATATCAAAATTCCTGTAGTGATTCCAATGTTCGGCAAAAGCCTAAGAAACGAGATTAAAAAAAGAAAAAGATTTTCTAAATGAAAGATAAAAATAGTGTAACCACTAAGCATTTATTTTACCACTTTTTTTGTATCATATTACCACCACTATTATCACTGTCATCTCGTTTTTACCATTACAACCATTGCAACTCTCAAAATCGTAAGTCAATTTTACAATTTTATGATTTTATTTTTTTTCTTAATAAAATGGACGAAAAATTGTTTAAGTGCAGACTTTAAGTAAAATTATGAATTTAAATATATAATTTCATACATTTGTAATATTAATAGTTTTGCACGATTTTATACGGTTCATCGATTCTATACATTCCAGTGAATAGTAATATAATGATTTTGATAATAATAGCAATAACCACGTTTTACCTTCCTAAATGCTTGAAATACACATTGAAATGGGGCTTGATAAAAAAAAAAACACACACACACTATAATGTTGACTAAACATGTAATGCCTTAAATTTAAGGACACTTACAACTCGCCACATTTTTATATAGTGTATGGACACCTAAAGGCTCAGAACCTGCTAAAATCCACAATATACGTCATTTAACCACTAAAGCACATATTATTACTCCAAGTCTATAGTCACAATATACGTACTTAATTATTACTACTGCTATAGATATTCATACTTTCTACATATTACTAACAAGCGATGACTCATAGAGTCCATCTATAAACACATATACAAACCAACAAGTAGGTCTATGCCAACACACTACATAATAAAGAAACAACCACTAATAATATGATAGGAGTCTCTATCTCTTGTAAACTAACAAGGTATGTCTAAATATTTGCTGGATAATCCTCGCCACTAACATCCTCCGCATAATCCATGAAAACGTCATATCTAGATAAGTCAAAAGCCATAGGGGTTCCATTTGTACCTAAAAATGATGAAACGTGAGCTGGAGCCTAGTATGGTATACTAACACACGCGCATGTACAAATAATGACAATCTCACATTCATCATCACTATGTAAATGCAACACGCAATCATTTAATTGTCAATACCTTCTAGTCCAACATCAAACAAAGGGATAACTGGGTATCCCGAGACACAAATAAATATTTAAATATATATATATATATATTAGTTATTGGGTACTCCTCAATAACCACGATGTTGACAAATCCTAGATCTACCAAGATCATTTTAATGTGTAACGCCACCTCCGGATAATGCCATACATAGATCATCGGGTTGCTATGGTAACAACGTAAATACTCTTCACTTTTTACTAGCAGCTACGCACAAATATTATACACATAATTAATATCGAATAGTTCTTAAGTCAATTTTAGCTTTTATCATAAATAAGCACAAGCACACACATAATATACACGTAGCTGGAAGTAGTTATGTTCCAAACCATTATCCACTACCTGAATTACACACAATTAGATTATTTAGAATCTCCTATTTATCTTAATTAAACTCTCATTATATTCCCATCGCGTTCGATCCTACATCGTTATAACTAAGCCCTAAATTCTTAAAGCATACTTAGATTGTGAAGTGTATAGTTTAAAGAATCTATTCTTTTTTTAAGCTAGAAAAGAGAGATTTTCAAGGCGTTATATCATGTATAAACTAGTATACAAGTGGGTATAGGGTTAGGTATCACTTAGGTAGAGAAAATAGGTCATAATAGGGTCCATGAAGAGATACACATAGGGTACACTAAGGGTACACGTGGGGAATACAACTTGACGTACTCTCCATGCTCTTTTCTAGGCAAAGTTTCGAAGAGATACAGAGAGAAACACAACCAAGAACACGAGGTCAGGTACATGTCGTGTTCTTTTGATAGTCTCTTATTGTGAAAACATAGAGAGAAACACGAGTGGATACATGAAGTCGTGTACTAACCGTGTTTTTCTAGAAAAAAACGAATTCTACCTGAATGAGGTACATGACTTGAAACATGGGATCGTGTTCCAGTCATGTACTTCTAGAATATGTCTTAGTTTGTCCATTGTTCTATATTTCAAATCCATCTCAATTCTTTATGCTTTGAAACACATTTTCAACCTCAAAATTACATCTAAATGCCAATAATCCTTCTTATTTCTCAACAAAAGTATTTACACCAATTACACACAAAATATCCATCTATTTCCTATTTACTTATATGAAGATTGAATTTTAATTAAAGCATACTATACATTGATAACAATCTTTAATCCGCTATTTAATTCCTTAATTACAATTCTTTTAGGGTCTCTTTCTCTAGAAATCTCCTTCGCCACTCGTTACTCTTCTCTACAAAAACATCAACGTCAATACTACAATTGTTTCAATCTAAAATGCACATATTCAATTGTAAAAATGTACCATTGCGAGGGTAGGCTTTACTTACTGTGTGTTCCTCCAACAATTTCCCAAGAATCAACACATGTGTTTTGAGAGGAGGAATAGGTTTTTGTTGTTGTTAGGAAAAGAAGTTACTATCTATATAGAATCTTATAAGTTGGATTTATCCAACATATTCTTTTAAAGTTGAAAGGCTATTTACAAAATTACCCTCTTTCCTTAAGTTGACTTCCTATTCTGCCTTCACTATTGATGTGATCCTAGAAGCATCAAAATTAAAGCGGACCAAGTACGAGGACAATAAACCATTTCAAGGAATTAGAGGCTCAATGTTTGGAGTTCCAATGATAAATACATGATCCAAATGGACTAAAGGAGTTTATAAACTAGTTTGGGACATGAGAGACTGAAAATTAGAAGATTGGAGTTGCAGAGGCTTATACGCCAACCCAACGTTGCCGGTGTACCTTCTTAAGTTGCTGGCCTTCCCACCGGCAGTGAAGATAGCACAGCTTCATAATTTTATTTATTTCATGAAAGCCGTTGGCCTTCGATTGTTAATCTGCTGGCCTTCATTAGAATTTGTGTCTTTTCGGATTTATGTTGTGGCTTTTCATATTTCCTTGTTTTAATTGTTTATAAGCTTAGTTTTAAGGCTAATTAAAGCCTATATAAACCTATAGGATGTAACCGATATGACATATCTTTTGATCAATGAAATTTGAGAGTTTTCTCTTTGGAATTCTTAAGTGAATTCTATCTGAACTTATCGGAAGTTTCTCATGGCATTCAATTCCTAGACTTATCAATTGGTTTGCCATCACCAGTTGTGGCGTCTTTAATCATTCTAAGGTTTTTGCCTCTATATAGGTAGCGAGTCGCGATTTCCATCAGGTTTCTTAAACGATCTAAGGATTTTGTATTCCAGATTTGGATCTCGAGTCTCGTCATAGGTTAGTGTGGTTCGTTCTTATCAACTACATATTATTTATTTTTAGGTTATTTTAAAATAAAACGTAACTTTATCTAAATTCATAATTGTAATTGGCATCATCAACACATAACTGTTATGTAAACATAACTATAATCAAATGACCTCACATTTCCTTAAAAGGAAATTTCAATAGTTTAAATTCTACTAGTCAAGATTTTGATGTGCTTGAATTTCCCTCTTTTGTGAAATTCTCAATCCTTAACCAAGAAGCCCCCTTCAATTTCATTGTTGACAAACAAATGCTTAAATATTGACATAAAATTCCTTCATTGTATCCTTCAATTTTCATTACTCGGTAGTTGGTTACATACCATCTATGCATGGGATGACAAAACTTTCAATTATATACAAAGTTCTTGATAGTTTTATGGTAGATTTCACTCCTAGGAAGATCATAATTTCATATTGATGTCTAGGATATTAAATTATGCTTTGTATGTAGAACGAAAAAGGTTTTTTTTTTTTTTTCAAATATTTCATGAAGTCATAATATGAAGAGAAGTTGTAAGAAGGTGGATTTTGGAGGGTCTATGAAGTAACCCCTTTTCCTATGAAATAGTAACTTGAACTCGAAAGAGCCCACTAAGCGCAATGGTAGAAGCCTACCTAATTGTGAGACTAACTAATCAAATAGATATGAAATTTGACTTCCTCAATCTGATAATTGCTTTATAGGACTTAGAATGGGTTTTGAGAAATTCTATATGGTATTGAGATAGGTTTAGATTTTATAAATTAGTCTCAAACTTGCTCTAATTGTAGCTATATTGATGGCTAGGTTTTGGCATTCAACCATCAATTTTAGGCTACTAGGCGTAGCACTAAGAGCAGTTACTCATGTCTAATAGGAGCCTTATTCTATTACCACAAAATTGTCATTCTATTCCACCTTTGTTCCTTTTAGGAAACCAGGCATGATTTAGAATTTTTTTTTTTCATTTGCAAGTGCAAATATAATAATTATTTTGAAAATTTTAAAAATAAATTAGTAATTGATTTTTTTTGGAGCATGGAAGGTCGTGCTCCTTATGGTCCTCCTTTATGTCTTTCTTTCTTACTGGGCTAGAAACGATGGCGTGTTATTTTTCAAATTATGGAACTAAGGTTCTAAAATGCCCTAAAAAATATTTCAAAGTCAAGAATTTTATAGTCATTTCCTTATCTTGGCTCTCTTTTAAATTAATTGACTGTGGCTTTTAAATTTTCAAAATAAGTAACAAAACCTAACAATACCCTTTAAAAGTAAACATCATCCATTCATGGTAAAATAACAAGGATTCTTGAAATCTACCTAATTATGGAAAATCTAAAATAGAAAAAAATCCATTACAAGACCCTTTTTAAGATTGATGGATCTTGAAATCTCTGGTGATTTGGAAGAGTCCTTGGTGACACTCTCAAAGGATGAAAATCAGGCAACGAAGAACGTTATGAATAGAGAGGATTTTGGCCAATCCAATTCTAACGAGGGGCATCGCCTCTCCTTTAAGGAGATGCTTCTTGATAAGTCTTCGAAGGAATATGACTGTTCTAATCAATTCGATGATTTTGATGTAGCAAAAGAAGTTGTTGTTGAATTGAGCAATAATATACCGAAGGTATGTTTCTCTGATAAAGTGAAGACGTTGATGGCCCAATAATGGTAAAAACTATTATTGTGAAGTTGGTAGGTAAACACATTGGTTTCCAGGCTTTGTAGAATCGTAGCATGAGTTTGTGGTAGCCTAAAGGTGATATTAAGATAGTAGACCTTGATAATGGTTACTATCTAATCAAGATGACATATGTGATTGATTATAATTTTGTTTTATTGAACGAAACTTGGTCGGTGATGGGACACTACCTAATGGTCTAGCCTTGGTCTCCATCCTTTAATACTAAGGATTAAAACATTTCAACGATTGCAACATGGGTGAGATTTCTAAGTCTTCCTCTTCATTACTATCAGAAGTGTATTCTTAGGGCCATTACTAAACTTCTTAGGGAATTTACTAAGATAGATTATAATACGGCTAATTCACAAAGAGGAAAATTTGCTCAAATGGATGGTGAGCTAGATCTTACAAAGCCTTTGATATTGAAGATTTGCATTGACGATCATATTCAATCGGTAAAATATGAAGACTTACCTTTCATTTGCCATAAGTGTCGTAAATATGGTCATAGCAGTGATGAAATCAGTGATGGTTATACTTCTATACATCATGGTGCTCAGTCGGACATGGTAAATGGTTTAGATGAATCTTTAAATAATCAATTGGAGGCTCATCAGAATCTGGCACATGTGACAGATAAGGAAGATACCTTTGGTCCTTGGATTCAAGCCTTTAAAAGGGGGCAAAGATTATGAAACACGAGCAAAGTCTTGGCAACTTTGGAAAAGAATTTAGGAATGTTAGGTTTAAAAATAGATTTAATTTTCTCACACATTTAGTGGAGTAAAATGGGTAGTGAAAGACCAAGTATAGAAAAATCCCATATTTAATGAAGTGGAGGTGAATAATATTGAGTTAGAAAAATCTTTCTAAATTAGTGAATCTTCTAAGGTGGCTAAAATAGCAAATGTGAAGTTTGGAAGCTCAAGAAAGTACTTTTCCTCTCAACCTAGGCCCATGTTAGCTATTGCAATTTAAGATAAAGAGACTTTAGATTCTAACAAGCCCAGGAAGATTGCAAGCTTAAACCTTCCTCCTCTAAAGTGTTGATTGAATTTGAGAAAGGATTTTAGATCCTAAGCTCTACTCTATTGCAATAGTTGAGAAACCTATTGCTAATGATGTTCTCTAGGCTATATGGATTTTATGTCATTTGAATATTTATAATCTTTATGATACGAGTCATTTCATTTATCAAAGTTATTATTAGTCTTTTTACTTTGATAAAATGATTCCATGGATAAATTTGTTATTTCTTATGTCATTAAAGTATGTGATTTTAATAATAAAACCATAAGGTAAGAAATAAATTTATTCTAAATTATCAATAATCCTTCATTATATGAAATAATAATAAATTATGACTAGTATATTAGCTTAATGATGATCACATTTTACTAATTATGAATATGAGATATCGATTCAGTACATAGATACATGTAAGAGTATATTGTATTGGAGCAACAAACTATGAGAGTACTATATGGATTAATATGATAAGTATTTCTCATTAAAGCATTGTTTTAGTCCATTGACCTGATGACACAATGAATTCTTACATAAGTAGTTCCATGTTTTGATTCAGTTTTTTGTCATCTTTATCCTAGTGATTATAAGACTCTGCTTGGATATGAAATAAGTTATGTGGAGGAATGTGAGTGTTTATCAAGGAATTTATCCCTCTCGTTAATTTAAGAGAGATATCTTTTGGCCTCCTATTGATAAATGTTTGGCCGTGTTTGAATGAACAAATAAGGAGTTATCAATATCATTTGTTTAAGACCTTAAAACCCAACACTTATGCCCTCTTTACTAGTTATCAACAAAGATTTTTGGAGAATAACTAACTCTTCTTTAATTTTCCAGAAGTATTTAGTCCTTAAATGGCCAGGAAACAATGGCAAACCTCCAAATTAGTTGAAATTGATTAGGGGAAAGAGCAAATTTTGGTTAAGGTTGGGTCTCATAGTAAAGGTAAGCAACGAAAGTACATTTACGACAATCTTATTAATTTAGATGTATTGGAGATGAACTCTGTTAGTTCAGAAGATGTCCATGATATTGACATTAGATAAATTATATCAAAAGGTCACAGTATTTTGTGGTAATTTTATTTTAGGTCACAACATTTCTAAAAGTTCAAAAAAGATCACAATGTTTAGAAAGTATCTTCTGATATTAATAAATGTTTCTCCTATTGATATATGTCAATGAGGCCTCAAAAGAAGGGTATTCTGAATTTTAATTAAATATTTCTCCTATTGATATATGTCAATGAGGCCTCAAAAGAAGGGTATTATGAATTTTAATTAAATATTTCTCCTATTGACACGTGCTAAAGATGACCTCAATTGACCCATTTCTTTGGATGTTGTGATCTAAAATGAACTTACTCACTTAACGTTTTGACATCTTTCGATCTTTTCAAAATATTGTAACCTAAAATGAACTTACCCCCAAACATTATAACCTTCCTGCATAATTTACCCTATTGACATTAGTGTTGATGATGCTACTATTTGAGGTATTCCTTACCTTTACTTCTATTTTTATGATGTTATCCTAACATGTTTGGAACTGCCAAGAGGCAGTAAAGAAGAGTTTTATTCGAGTTGTGAAGTCTTTGGTCTATTTAGATAAAGTTAGTGTGCTACCTTTGCTAGATACCAGAGTTAGTAGTACTTAAGTTGATATAGTCATAAAGAAATTGGGTTTCCCAAATTCTCATCAAATTCATGCTCAAGGTCTTTCTAAGGGGATTTGGCTTTTGTTGGTAAATGTGGTATAGGTGTAGATTCTTCGAAATGACTAGCAATTTCTTCACTCCAAAATAAGCTTAAATAGTTAGTAATCTTTTATTTGTATAATGTATGATTGGTTATGGGAGTCCAGTAGGGGTTAAAGGCATCTTCTATGGAGCAGTCTTCAAAATCTTGTTGAGGATACCATCTAATCATTGATTGTGGCAGGAGATTTTAATGCCATTGTTGATCAGAGTGAGAAAATTATTGCAGCCAACTATGTGTCTGTTTGTCGAAAATTTGGCACTTGGACAGATGAAAATAATATGTCCGACTTGGGTTACATTGGATCTGGATTCACTTGGTAAGGGGGCTATGTCATGAAAGGTTAGATAGAGCTTTAGTTAATCAATTGTGGAAGGTGTTCTTTAATACTAAAGTTCAACATTTAGCTCGAATACAATATGATCATTCCCCTTTTCTTATTAATTTAGACTATATGGCTGGTGTTTCCTCTAGAAGAAAATGGTTTAGATATCTTAGTGCTTGGTTGTCTCATCCAAATTGGGAGTTTATTTCAACTAGTTAGAGATTGGATGTATTCTTAATTGAGGCTATTGAGGATTTTAAAGGGAAGGTAGGCTTTTGGAATCATTAAGTTTTTGGGAACATTTTTAGGAGAAAAAGATATATTTTAGCTCGTCTTTCTAGGATAAAAAAAGCTCTTTGTACTTACTCCTCTGCTAACTTATGAAACTTAGAGTGCTCACTTAGGGAATAATTTTAATTGGTTTTATCCCAAGAGGAATCTTTGTGGCAACGATGCTCTAATTTTGGCTGGTACGCTTAGGGGATAGGAATTCATCATTCTTTTATTCCAGAGTTAAAGCTCAACAAAGAAGAAATAAGGTGGAAGGAATTTTTTTATGCGAGGGTGTTTGGTACACAAACCATGAGATTATTAAAGAGAAGGCAGCTAATTTTTTTTTTAAATGTTTACGCAAGTGTGTCTAGTAATGTCTTCTATTTCTGTTAAGAGGTAGATTTCCTTGTTTAAAAGAATTTCAGCTGGCAGATTTAAGAAGACTAGTTTCTAATACGGAAGTGTAGGAGGTTGTTATGGATATGAGACTTAACAAAGCTTCGGGCTTAAATGGTTTTAATGCTAATTTTTTTCATAAGAATTAGAGCGTGGTGGGAACTTCGGTTTGTAATATGGTCAGAGAGGCCTTTTGTCTGGGTTGGTCAGTTATGAAATAAATAGAGCACTTATTTTCCTTATCCTAAAGGTAGAAAAGCCAGAAAATTCCAACAGTTTTGACCTATAAGCTTATGTAATATAAGTTCTAAGGTGATTATGAATGTTATTTCAAATCAATTGAAATTGATTATGACTTATTTGGTGCAACCTTCTCCGATGAGTTTTGTCTCGGACAAACACATAACTGACAACATAATATCATTGTGGTTCAAGAATTAATTCACTCTATGAGAACCCGAAAAGGAAAAAAAGGGTTTATCACCATAAAAATAGACCTTGAGAAGGCCTATGATAGATTATGTTGGAGTGACATGCTACTTGGCATTGTTATTCCTAACAATCTGTGGAATATTATTATGGGGTGTCTTCAATCCAACTCTATGTGGGTGTCATGTAATGGTTTGATTAGCTCTCCTTTTAGTCCAACTCAAGGTGTGAGGCAAGGGGGTCCCCTTATATCTTGAAGCTTTTTATGGACAAGCTATCCTAACTTATTTATAAGGCGGTGGAAGATGAAGTGTAAAGACTGGTTTGTTTTAGGGATAACTCTTTCTCAGTCTCACCTCTATTTTTTGCCGGCGACATAGTCCTCTTTACTGAAGCAATAGTAGAACAAGCTTGTGTTTTTAATAATATTCTTCAAGAGCTTTTGCCTACTTTAGGCAACTAGTTAGTAAAGAGAAGACATGAATGTTTTTTTGGCCTAATGTTGCAACATCAGTGGCTGATGCAGTTAACTCCATATTGGGTTTCATAGCTACAAGTGATCATGGGAGGTATTTGGGCGTTCTAATTATTCATAATAGAGTTTCTAAGGCTAGTTATGAGAAGGTTACAGAGAAGTTGCGGGCAGCTGCCTAGGTTTGGAATCCTTCTAGAATCTCTATGTCAAGGTGAATAACTCTTTCCTAATCAGTGTTATCAACGATGCGAACCTATATTATGTAGTAAATTGCAATTCCTAAGGGTTCATGTCAACAAATTGATCAAGTAAGAAGGAAGTTTGTGTGGGGTTACTCTTCGAAATGTCATAAGATTAGCTTAGTTAATTGGAATAATATTTGTCAACCAAAGAGATGTGGTGGGCTAGGTATTACAAGAATGAGAGACTTTAACGAAGCTCTTTTATTGAAAATTGTTTGGGGAATTATTTCAGATTCTAAGGCACTATGGGCTGTTATTTAAGGAAGAAATAAAGGATTCCTAATGGCTTGGCATCGTCATATGTTAATACAAAAAATCATCTTCTTTTGTGGAGGAGTGTAGGGCGAGTTTGGGATTATGGCTTAAAAGGCATATGCTAGTGTATGGGCGATGGTAAGACTATTAGATTATGGTATGATAATTGGTTAGCTTTGGAGTGTCCTCTAATTTGGAATGCTATTACTTTGGTTCCAGATGATAAGAAGTTTGCTACTCTAAGTCAACATGTTACTATAAATGGTAATTAGAATTGGAATAAAATAAAGCCTTATGTAAATGAAACTGAGGTGAAAGTCATTTTAGTTATTTTTCCTCCCTATAAATCTTTGGAGTCGGATAGTATTATTTGGGGACAAACGAGTTCTGGTAGGTTCACTATTGCATCTTCTTATACTTTTCTTTACAGAGATTAATGACATTCTCTGGACAACGAATAGGATGTGGTTTGGTGGTAGAATGGCTTGGAGATAGTTCATATTTTCCTTTGACTTGTAATGCATAAAGTTCTCTTGACCAATGATGAATGCAAATGTAAACATCTTGATACTGATGACTATTGTGGCATTTGTGGAGATAGGCTTGAGAACTCAAAACATATTTTAAAGCATTGTTGTAATGTAGTTGGTTTGTGGACTAAACTGATTCCCATTAATTCCTACTCTAGATTTGTGAATGAACCTTTTGACAGTTGGTTCTTATCAAATTTGCAAAGAAAAGATAAATTCAACAATTTTTCTTGGTCTGTCATTTTTAATACCACTTTTTGGCTTCTATGGGATTGGAGAAATAAGATTACTTTGGGAAATGAAGATGCTGCTGTTAGTTCTCTTTACCATATTTTGTTGGTGAAAGTAATGCTATCAGAACCAGACCAAAGTTTGGCATAGACATGCTACGGGGTCAAGGGTCGAACCAAGATAAAAAAAAGAAGAAGTAAAAATATAACGAATAATTTGATTATAATAGACAAATATATTTGACATCACTAAATTAAATCTATATTCAAATCCAATTTATCAATTAATTATTAAATAAACAAGATATAATGATTATATTTTATAAATTCATAATATAGTATGAATACATATTTAAGTTTTTAATTTTTTTTTTCTTTCGGTTTGGGTCAACTAGTTCAATCTAGTCTGATTGTTCGGGTTGACCGGTTCGACTGCCTGGGTCAACAATATCAATCCAGGTCAATACAAATCTAGGTGAATTGAATGGATTGGCTTGCCTTTATGGTTGGGTGAAAGTGAAAGAGCTCCATAGAGGTCAAGAGGAAATCATTGCTGATAATTCTAATAGTTTGAGGAATGAGGAACATTTGATTGGTTAGAACCCCCTGCCTATGGAATGGTAAAAACTGAATATTGATGGTACGGCTCTAGCCAATGGCACAAAGGTTGCTGTAGGTGGCATTATCAAGGCTCTTTAGGTCATTAGGTGATTGGGTTTACATCAAATATTGGGAGAGCATGTGCTTTTACTACCAAGTTATGTTGGACAATTCATGGTTTAATAACAACATGGAATGTGTGTTGCAGAAAACTTATTTTGGAAATGGATAACAAAAGCATTGTTGAAATTATCAGCAAGTTGCCGGCTAAACCACTTAGATTTGTTAATTTGGAAGGTTATAATTGTTCACTCTTACTCAGAAAGAAACTTTGCTGCAAATGCTCCAACAAAGCATCTCATGAATAGGAATGCTGGAGTTGCAGTTCTTCTTGAGATGCCTTTGCTTATGCAAGATATATTTAGACAAGATATTGTTGGAGTTGTCTTTCTTAGAGATTCTGTTATCTAAGTTTTTTAGGCTATTTTTGCCCCTTTTTAATTGAAAAAAAAAAAATATTCTCTTAACACATTTCTTTCCCTTTTTTTTTTTTTTCCTAAATGAAAAGAAAATGACCGAACCCTCTTCCTTTCTCAGAACAATAGAAATAGGGAAAAAAAAAATCCCTAATTCATGCTTATCATTAGTGTAAGGTGAATAAGTATTGTATGTGTGAAAAAAAATTCCTTGTTTCCTCAAATCTGAAGCTGGCGAGTTAGAAGTTGTGGTTAATAGATACACATCAATTTTTTTTTTTTTTTTTAATTTGGGAAAGTTTTAGATGTGTTATAATTTTTTATTGAATTTTGTTTTGTTTGCCTTCCGTGTCATTTTATTTTTCTTCTTATTTATTTTGTGTCCACAAATTTTAGATTTTTTTTTTTTTTAATGTACATGTAAAAGTAAAGAACATAGCAGTTTTATTAGTAATATCATTTTAAGCTGCCTTTGATTTTTTACCCCCCTAAAATCTTGAATTCTTTTATAATTTTTTATTTTGATGCCATTTGTCTGAGTATTTACGGAATTAAGAGAGAATTAAATATGATATTCTGAGATTCATATGTGAATCAACGTGGCGGAGGCGCTGCGTCAGAAGCCGTAAAATTTAATAAATTTAGAGATTAAGGTAGAATCGTCCCTATTCATGATTTAGGATGAGTCGTGCAAACTGTTATTGTTCTTGATGCTCTTAGATGTAAATGAATTGTGAATAAGTTATAAAGAATTTTCTTCATTTGTTCTGGGGTGAGAATAATTCTTGTGGGTACTATTCTTGGAACATCTTTCATCTTATAACAAGTAAATATTATGCCAATAACCTTATAAGCTAGTTGCATTTTTTATTTTTTATTTTTCAAGTAAGATGTATCAGGTTCAAATACCCTTAACTTATTGCAATGATAAAAAAGAAAAAGGAAATTGGATTCTAAGTAAAACAAGCTTTTTAAATTGATCACATTTAACTTTTAGTAGATTATTTCTAGGTTATTAATGTAAAAATTATATATTTTATTCCCACTTTATATTCTATTTATATATGTATCGTTATACTTTTGATATGAAAATTATACAGATTTAAAAAATAGACAAAACAGGAAATTTAGTATCTAACTTTTTCATAAAAAATTAATTTTGTATTCAAACTTTGAAATATTCAAATATATACCTAATAATACTTTTCATGATTATTTTTACGATCTTACCTAAAGCAATTCAATATGTTTACTAAACTGGAAGAGACAGTAGATGGTATCATAAGATAGTAAAAATTTGATGACAGTTTATTTTTTAAATATCGACGAATACAACATGAATAATGAAAAGTTTAATTAAAATTAATATATCAAATTAAATTTTTTCGCAAAGTTGATATATCGAATTTAGTACTTACCCTATAGAATAGACACGAAAATCAATCTCCGTGTAAGAGTCGTATGACAAAGGAAGTAAAATGTGTATTAAATCTCATTTAGTCCATTATCGAAAAGAAGAATCTCATTTAGTCGTCGAAGCCCACATTTGTGTTATTGAATCTCATTTATACGTTTCAAACATCAACATCAGTAGGAACGTGATGGAGTCATCTTCAAGCCGTCCATAACGTCCAAGCCCACGTTGCCATCAGCCATTGGAAGCCCACGCAGTTTTCATGAATCAGCCACCAAATAGCTAAGTATCACTCAAAGTTGGCCCTCCGCGGTGGCCATTCAAAATACCATAGTAGGTACAATCAAGGACATACTAGGGCGGTGGCCAACAAGATTGGGAATTAGAAAAAGAAGTGGTTTAACCTTTCAATTTATGTAGCATAAAGTTTATAGGTCAAAACTAATATTGCATTTGAATTGAGAGATAGGCTTATCAATGGTAGTAGTCAAAGATAATGTAATAATAGCTGTAATATACATACCATATATGTTAGTGGTAGTGGTAAAAGATATAGTAATAATAGCTATAATTTACATACTATATTTAGTTTAGAATTTTTTGCTGTATTGAGAGATATTAATTGTTGTAGCCATAATCAAGGGATAGGATATCATGTCTCTTTGAACCTTTTGTGAATTTAGTGTGATTCTTGGTTTTGGTTAATTTTGGAAAGAGCTTATCACTTATTGGATCATAACTTGTAGCGTATATTTCTTTTAGGATATTTTCTTGAGAATCTTGTGGAGAAAACAGAGGTAGCTTGTGTTAAGTTTTTAGGTAAGAATTATTTTGCTTGGGAATTTCAATTCTAGATTTAGGTTGAAGGGAAGGAATTATGGGGACATATCAATGGTACTATTGCTAAGTTCACTGATCTAACAAAAGCTGTTGAATGGGAAGCTAGAGATGCTCGAATCAAGAGTTGGCTACTACAGACTATGTAACTTGCAATTGCTGTCACTCTGCAACCTTACAAGACAACCAAAGCTATGTGGGATTATCTGAAGAAAGTCTATAAACAGAATAGCGCGGCTAGGCATTTTCAACTGGAGTATGATATTTCAAATTACACATAAGGAAATTTGTCCATTCAGGAGTATTACACTGGCTTTGTCATGCTATGGACAAAATATGTGGATCTGATATATGCTTATGTTCCTGATATTTCTTTAGAAGGTATTCAAACTCTTTATCAAACTAGTTAGAGGGATCAATTCTTGATGAAACTTCGACCTGGATTTGAACTTGTGCGTTCCAGTTACTGCTTCGTAGAACAATCATTAGATGATTGCTTGAATGAGCTTCTTAGGAGGAACAACGGCTTTCAACTGAAGCCACATTAGAACAACAAGGGAGTTCCACTAATGTTCTCGATGTTGCCTATGCTGCTCAAGGGAAACAACGAGGTCGTGATTTGACCAACACATAATGTTATATTTGTAAAGCATTCAGTCATATTGCAAGCCAATGCTCCAAAAAATTTTGCAACTATTGCAAAATTAAAGGGCATATTATTTCAGAATGCCAAAAGCATCCCCAAAATCATAATTCACGTACCTTTCAAACATCTACTGTCAATGTTATGACTGATACTCCAGCTGCAGTAGTTACCTTTGCTTTCTCATAGCCACCTATCCTGGTTATTACTCAAGAGAATGTACAACAAATGATCATATCCGCTATCTCTGCTCTTGAACTTACTGGTAAAAATATATCTTTCTCTAAACTTTGGCTTTTTGACTCGGGTGCTTCTAATTACATGTCTTCCTCATCTAAGAATCTAATTAACATAAAAAAGAATTATGAATGTGATTTGAAAATTGAGACTGCTAATGGGGATCATCTTCCCATAATTGCCATTGGTGATATTTCTACTTCTCCTCTATGCAAAATGTTTTTATCTCTCTAGGCTTATTTGTTAATCTACTTTCTGTTGGACAAATGGTTGACAATAATTGCAAAGTTGTTTTTTATCCTGTTGGTTGCATCGTGGAGGAGCTGGTGTCAGGGACGAAAGTAGCGGAGGGACCTAAATAGGGCAGGCTTTTTCCTCTTCATCTTAAAGCACCATCTTACTCTATAGTGTCGCTTTTCTTGTTTTGTAATTCCGTTAAGGATGATTACAAGTTATGGCATGTTAAGTTAGGCCATCCAAATAATAGAACTCTTTCTTATATGTTGAAATCTAGGTTGTTAGACAATAAATTTTCTTTTACTCATAAAAATATTCTTCTTGATTGTTCTAGTTGTAAATTGGGTAAAAACAAAACTCTTCCTTTTCCATCCCATCTTACACATTCCTCTCATTGTTTTGATTTAGTGCATGGTGATGTATGGGGCATTTCCCCAATTGTTTCTCATGCCTATTATAAGTATCTCATGCCCTTTATTGATGATTACGGTTGTTTTATCCAATGTTGTCAGAACCGGACTGGGGTTTGACCTGGACAGGCCAAGGAGTCAGGGGTCGAGGGGTTGGATCGAGTTCACACCGGAGGTCGAACCGGGGTCACAAAATATAAAAATATAAGGGATAATTTAATTATAAAAGACCAATATGTGTGTAATCACTCAATTAAATCTATATTTGGATCAAATTCATCAATTAATTATTAAATAAATGTGATTTAATGATTATATTTTATAAATTTATAATAAAGTATAAATAAATATTTAAATTTCTAATTTTTTATTTTATTTTTTTATTTTTGTTTTTTTGAATCTGGGTCAACCGGTCTGGGTCGACCGGTTCAACCCAGTTCGACTGCCTAGGTCGATTGGGTCAGTCCGGTTCTTGTAAAAAATAAGCTAACCGTCGAACCCAGCCTACCTTCATTGCCGGTTCCGGTCGAACAGGTTCGAACCGGCCGGTCTGGGCTGGTTCTGACAACCTTTGTTTTATCTAGATATATTTTCTGCAACGTAAATTTGAGGTTTGTTCCTTTAAAAAAATTCTTAGTACTAACTGAAAATCAATTTTCCAAAAGCATGAAAATCTTTTGTTTTGATTCAGGGGAGGAATACATGTCCAAAAAATTCCAAGATTTTCTTCAAAAAAAGGGAATTATCTCACAAAAAAGTTGCCCAATATACTGCCCAATATACACCCAACAGAATGGTGCGATTGAAAGAAAAAATCCTCACCTCCTTGATGTTGTACGTTCCTTACTTGTTGAATCCTCTATTCCATCACATTTTTGGGTAGAGACTCTTTCTACTACTGTACACTTAATTAATCGACTCCCTTCATCGACCCTTAACCAACAATCATCATATTTTCGTATCCATCACCAATAACCTGAATACACTCATTTACATCCTTTCGGATGTGTTTGTTTTGTACTTTTTCCCCTTCATGAACGAACCAAACTCTCAGCCCAATCTGTAAGATGTGCCTTTCTAGGCTATGCACCACAACAAAAAGGTTATATGTGTTACGATCCTACTACACAATGGGTTCGTATTTCTCATAATATCATATTCTTTGAAAAACAACACCTTTTCCCTTCTCATGCCATTACTTCTACCCTTCCTTCTCCTTCTCTTCTTCCTGCTTTTGAAGATGAGTCAAATTCTAGGAGTGACAATAGTAGTGGAGAGGATGGTACTGATGAGTCACCTTAAGAACCTTCTTTGATATCAATACCTCCACCACTTTGACGGTTGACACGCATATCACATCCTCCAAATAGATAAGGCTACTCTTCCGAGAGATTTGCTGCTCATACATCTTTAGTTGCAACGTTATCTTCTGTGACCATACCTATATCTTACTCACAAGCTATAAAGCATGACTATTGGAAGCAAGCTATGGAGAAAGAACTTGATGCCTTACAGTAAAATAATACTTGGGATATTATATTATGTCAGTGGCTGTAAATGGGTGTTCTCTATCAAGCTTAAATCTGATGGGTCTTTGGATCGGTATAAGGCTCGGCTAGTGGCTCTTGTAATCATTAAGAATATGGGATAGACTATGAGGAAACATTTGCTCCGATTATAAAAATTGCTACTATCCGTATAATTTTGTCTATAGCAGCTTCTCAAGATTAGCTCATTCAACAACTGGACGTAAAAAATGCATTCTTTCATGGTGATCTCAAAGAAAAAATTTACATGCATCCTCCATCGGGATTAATTACTTTTGATGCTCATAATGTTTGTTGATTGAAACTCTCATTATATGGGCTTAAACAAGCACCCCGTGCTTGGTTTGAAAAATTCCGATAGACACTTGTTCATCTCTCATTTATGCAAAGTTAGTATAATCCTTCTTTATTTTTACGAAAGACTTCCCTAGGTATTGCTCTTTTACTTGTCTACGTAGATGATATTATTATTATAGGCACTGCCTTAACTGACATTCAGCAGCTTAAAGACTCACTTCATGATTCTTTTCATATGAAAGATCTTGGGTCTTTGTGTACTTCTTAGGGCTTGAAATTCACAAAAGCACAAATACATCTTTGTAAACTAGCAAGTGTATCTTAGTGATCTCCTTCACTTAGTTGGCTTACAAGATTCTACTCCTATTGATACCCCTATGGAAGTCAATGTCAAATATCGACAAGATGATGGTGATCCCATTTAGATCCAACATTGTATCGGCGACTAGTAGGAGCCTAGTTTACTTGACCATTAATCGTCCTGATATATCCTTTGCTATCAATCTAGTGAGTCAATTTATGGCTGCACCAAAATTTACACATGGCAGCTGTAAAAAGAGTTCTTCATTATCTGCTTGGTACTCTTAAACGTGGGCTCTATTTCTATTCGGTTCTCCTCTTCATCTTGTTGCCTACAGTGATGGTAATTGGGCTGGTTGCCCGTATACATGTCGTTCTACTACAGGTTGGTGTGTGTACTTAGGTGAAGCATTAATTTCTTGGAAAGGTAAAAAACAAGAAAGAGTTTCCAAATCCTTAACCGAAGTTGAATATCGTGCTATGTCTTCAGTCTATAATGGAATCATTTGGTTACGTGGTTTACTCTCTGAATTAGGCTATACACAACATGGTCCAACTCCTCTACATGCTGGTAATACAAGTACCATTTAGATTGTGGCAAATCCTGTATTTCATGAGCGTACCAAGCACATAGAGGGAGACTATCACTTTATTGGTGAAGCTTTTGACAATGGTTTTATTGCTCTTTCCCATATCTCTACGATCGTCAGATTGCCTATATTTTGACAAAGCCCCTCACACATTCTCGACATTAGTTTTTTTTTAACAAATTGATGATGCTTGATTCTCCAGCATCAATTTGTGGGGAGGTATTAATGGTAGTGGTAAAAGATATTGTAATATCGTCAAAGATATTGTAATAGGTGTAATATACATACCATATATGTTAGTGGCAATGATCAAAGATATTGTAATAATAGCTGTAATTTGCATACTATATTTAGCTTATAATTTCTTGTTGTATTGAGGGATATTAATTGCTGTAGCTATAATAAAGGGATAGGATATTATGTACATTATTCTATATAAAGAGAGGAGAGCTCATAGTTTTGGACATCCAAACACGTAAACAATTTTTTGTCTTATCAAAGCTCACTTTTTCTTTTAAGTGTATCAATTATCGAAAGGTAATTTAAAGATAAATAATGAAACTAGTGGTATTAATTGTGTATTAATATTTCTTAGGGATATGTGTTGTTGCTAAATTTGTTTTGTCTTTGTAGAGGACTAATTTAGATTTACATTTTTATTTTCAGGCTTTTAAGCTTAATGACAACATAGGCTTGAAACATGATCTAAAAAGCTAACATTACTATTTTTGAATGACTTGGAGACATTTGGTATTGTAAGTTTGAAACATAAACCATTGGACTTGATCTTCCACACTAAAGTCTTAGCTTGGAGAATCATACACTTAAAAAGATTTTTTATGGGCCTCAATTTAAGAGGGGCTCTAATGCTCAATGTTTACACATATTTTAAAGAAACATTAATGTACATTGAGTAAGAATGTTAATTGTATATTGTGTTTGTTGCTAAATTTATTTTATCATTTATAGAAGACTAAATTGGATTTATCCTTTTCTTTGGGCTTTAAATCTAATTACAACATGTGTGTTTAACTCTATAAGCTAGTGATGAGGGTATTATTCGCTCTCAATCTTTTTAGGGAGACTCATGGAAGCTTCTTTGGTCCCTCAATAGGACTATTCAATTAACTATCTAATCATTAAAATAAATATAATAATTAGAATATTAACTGTTTTAGTAGTTCGCTCAGGGTAGGGTATGAGCTATTGGATAATGATGAGACCGTTCTGTCAAAAAATTAATTACGATACCATAGAATTTCCCTAAGACTCATACACTTAGAGAGGTTTTTTATGAGTCTCAATTTAAGATGATATGTAGGAATCTATCAAGACATCAACTCATCTAAGTCATTTATCCACTAAGCAATTTGACGAATGTTGTTGACGAACAAGCTTTATATATGCTCAATTGCTCCTCCTTATTAGACTTAACTCGGAGATTGGTGAAATATGTGGTTATATTGCTACTATAAAACACCAAATAAAACCTTTGATTCAAACCATCCTTTTTAAATGATGATATTTGTAACAAAAAAATATGGTACCAATTATGGTAATAATGGACAGAATGAACATTAAAGTCATATAAAAGGATTTATTGGTACTAACATGTTATATATATAAATGAATGGTCAATAAGTACTAATAATATTTCATTATATGATAGTGATAATAGGTAAATTATCACATGTCAATATTTTATTAATATTATTATAATACTAATCAATTCACATAGTATTTAGTGGTTGGGTAAGCATATAAAATATTAACAATATATAAATATGTATACGATTTTCTTGATCGCTAGCTAGTTGTCATAGAACAAAAGGCCAATCACTTACTCGTGGATGATATGAACTTTTGGAAGTTGTACTGATTTTAGAATTATAATCTAAATCTTGATGCATTTGATTTTGCATATCGATGATCAACTTCTTATGTCAAATTGTGGTTATATATATTTAGCCAATTTAATAGGTTAGCATATCACGGTGATTTTGGGGCATAATAAATAGTTCATCTTCCTGATTTGATCGTAAAACAGACGGTGTGGTCCTTCGTTCCGTTCCACTGCATCGGGTTCCTCTTCCGGGGCTCGCCACCCGCCAAGTTATCATGACAGGTCAGGTGGTCAGTTTGGGACCTATTGGGTCTATAAGTTATTAAACCTAATATACTTTATTTTTTGTTAGGGATCCACTGAATCACGATGATTTGTGCCATGTAATTGATTCAAAGTCCACAAGTCGACATCTACTAGATCGAAACCATTGCCTCATGAGTCAAGGCTAATTTTTGGTATGAACGTGCATATATCTAAAGGGTAATTTTCATAATTTTACAATTTCTATAATTAACTATTAAAATTTAAATGATAATTTATTACCTATACTTTATTCATTTTTTGCAATTAACTCATTAGCACTAGCAAACATTTTCGTATAATAGGGAAAACTAAAGTCCCGTTTGTTTTAATTTTAAATGTTTTTTAGGAAAATATATTTTCATTCATTCTTCCTTAATTAAGAAAAAATGAGTTAATTAATGGAAAATTTTTTCTGTTATTTTAAAAAATATAGACTAATTTTTAATTTTTGGAAAATACTTACGGATATAAAAGCATAAGTCATTTTTTTATCACTTTAGGAGCTCATCTACTAATCATTTACTATCCAAAGATATTTATTTTTTATTTTTTTAATTTTTTTACGTAGTTTTACTTATCATTATAATATATGTATTTTTATATTCTTTATACTTAAAATATATGAGTTATATTGATGTTATACAAATAAAGGAAAACTGTTTTCGTAAAGTTAGCCAAATATTTAAAAATATGTTATTTTTGGGAAATATTCCTAAGAAAAAAGTTTCTCATTAACAAATATTTTCTTCAAAATAAACAGAGTTCATGGGAGATTCTTACCTCTTAGTGATAAATAATGCCTATTTTTCTACGAGAGAAAAACTCACCATTGATTAGGATAGACAGACTCATCTTAATATTATGATAAGTTTTAAAATTCTATAAATAATGAATTAGTATATTTAAATTTTATATAATTAATTATATAAAAATATAAATTCATATATCATAACATTTATTACATGTAAATACCAATCATACGCGGTTTCATTTTGCTTAATTTTTAATTTATTAACCTCGTACATCAATAAAGATATTCTAATAGACTTAGATGGGAGCAACAATGGTTGACACTTTGACAGCCCTAGTCCAACCCATCAACAGGATCAATAATGGAACACGTTACACTTGCTAATTAATGCAACAGTACGAGGCCTTATTACTATAGAAGACAGTGGCTTTGGTTACTTAAACACACAGTTCAAAATACATCCTAAGATATATATCTCTCTTGGAGCACATGCTGCATTGTTCCGTAAGCTAACAATGGATTTCAATAAACATTATTTTTATCTTTATTACTCATTTTATTTTATTTGTTTGTTAGGAAAAGGTTTTTTCAAAAGTTCTTTTTTCATATTTGTTATAGTTCAACTTTATATTATTTTTAAAATGCTCATAATTATTGTTAATATTGATTGGCAAATGTCATAACCTGATAATGGTTTTTAACCATCATGGAAAAATATAAGTAGAAATTATGAAAAGAGGCAATCCTATTTTTCACCCTAGAATTTTATTCCATGGTTTACTAGCTGCCCATCATTAGAGTCTAACCACTATTATGTTCTTTCATTACTTACTACTATAATTTTAAGTATCAACAACATCTTGAAACTCGATTATAATATTTGATGGGGATAAATTATGCTTTCTATATCTACATTTTTCTTTTTTTTTTTTCATGTTGCGTGCCTAAACCTTGACATGGAATAGGATCAACCTAGCTCGACCCAAAGGCAATAGTTCATAGGTCCAAAAAACTAGACGAAGAACCGGACTCCTCATACACGTATCAGGGGTGAGTTTGACCCACTGAGCTAGTGCATTGAGTTTAAGAGTCATGACCTATCCAATAATTTTAATTAGGTATACTATATTACAAGGTATCAATGTTGGAGGATAAATTTATTTAAAGTATCAATATATTTTCATTGGTTAAAAAAACGATTCGACATTTTGAAAAATGAGTGAAATTAGACATCTTTAGTGGCATGTTATTGAAATTGTTTATAACTTGGTTATGTGGACCGTTAAGTGTTACATGGATGTAGACCAAAATTATGACTTAAAAATTACTCAGATGCTTAGAATTGACTCAATAAATGCCAAATAAATAAAAAAAGAAGTAATTTGGTATATTAGAAATAATAAAGGTAAAAACACGTAAATAAATGTCAAGAAAACACCAATCGTAGAAAAAGAAAACACAAACCCTTAACCAAGAAATTCTCCCTCATCCATATAATCCCTTAATCAAGTGACTTGAAACCCTAATCAACACTATAAGCATAAATATAAACCCATAATTCTCAATTGCATGCTTTGATATAACATATCGCCAGTCGAAATAGCACGTGTTCTAGTGAGTACTATCGTATTATTTCTATTATCGTGCATTTTTTTTTTTTAACCAAGGTATTATTGTGCATGAATCGGGTTTTTTTCACTTATGTGTGCTATGATGAGCATGACTCTTCACTTCATATTTTTGAGTTATGATTGTGTCTTGTGGCTATCTATGCAAAAGGTCTCCTTTAAAGAGCTTCTGCTTAAAAAAGAAAGAGAATTAAAAACAGTGGAAGAATTAAATATATATTTAATATGAACGGTTAAAAATTTTATTCATTGAAAGAAATAAATACATCTTAAAAGTATATTTAGTTTGGTTTATATAAACCTTTACTAAAATGAATTTCTCATTTTTTAACCACAAGGGACTAACTTTTGCCTTTTAACTATTTTTGTGTTGTTCTAGGTTACTAATATTATAACTAAAATTAGACTTGATTATGTATAAATAAATGCATATTCTTGACAATCCTTTAAGAAAATTGGTTAAAAATTATAATGTTCTTAGGTACAACTTTTGTTTTGAGTTTAAAATTGTTAAGCTTCTAGTTTAGTTTTGTGGATAACAAAACATGTTCTTGATAACTAATATAGTTTATTAGTGTGTAGATTAAGTGTGAAGTGAATTTAGAATAATATAGTTAAGCTAAAATGATTTTAAGAAAGATTAAAGTAAAGGTAGACCAAATATCAAAGGAAAAATCAAGAGTTTAGTGAAATGGTAAAAACAAAGCAAACCCCTGAACGTTATCTGAAAGAATTTTAAGTACCAGTGAAAACTAAAGCAAACCTCAAAGGGTTAAGCTGCATAAGTCTGAAACATATTGGGAATGTATAGAATACATGAAAATCAATTCAAAAAAAGCTTTTTTAGCTCATTGAGGGCTCAGCTCCAATGATGAGTATATTTAGGTAATATATTCATCATGTTCCACTAAATTTGAACAAATATCAAAGTGGATAGCTTATTTTATACAAGTTACAGCAGCTTTATTGATATTTCTTCACGATACGTGGAAGATAAATTACATAAGTCATAATTCAAATATTGGAAAGGCTAGTTGAAGATAAACACAAGTTGAACCAAGAGAGATATGAGGAATTTTCAACATTCAAAAAAAGACATGTTTTTAGTCTGTATCTAGCCCTTGGAACACAATATATAAAAGCTCAAAGGATTCAAAAATTAGATATGCAACAATCACAAGACATTGTGTTCTTCTATACCATCTTAATAAGCTGTCTTGTAATTTTATTTTTGTCTTTACTGAAGTCATGATTGTAGTGTTGTATTAGCATGATTTCTAGATTACAAGTGACTTTGAAGTTCAGTTTAGCTAATGTTTAGCTAGTAGGCTAATTAAAGAGAATTAAGTCTAAAAAAGGTTTTAAACTTTGACAATAACCACTTCAATCTAGCATCCCCTATACTTGATATTTGATTTTGGACCTACAAAGATTTACCTTATTTAAGATCAAAATTTGATAAATTACACTAGAATGTATCAACCTTTGGGGATAAGCTCATTTGATGTATCAATGATTCCATTGGTTAAAAAGATGAAATAATATTTTGTAAAGTCAAAGAAGATGTTAATAATGGATCATTAATAATGTCATTCATAAAACTACAACAAGTGTTCCCTAAGTCCTAGTTAGGTCCAAACTCACCTTTATGAGAAGGATCACTAGGTTGGACCCCTCATAGGGGGTTGGGTCCTAAGTTGCACCCGATCCCTGTTGGAGTCTTTCCATACTAGTGTTTTCATTTTTCATTCTTAGTATATTATGTCTAATTGTTTGTCATTGTTACCTCACTAACATGCATTAGCATATGATTAGCCTATAATAATAAAGTTCATAAATAATGTTATTAAATATATCTATTAATTGAATAATATAACTATATAATAACAAATTACAAATTATCAAATTAACTCTTTGGACCATGGATATGCTAATACGTATTAATTTAAGTAACAATAACAAATAGTTTGAAAACAAATATACAAAGTGGGGAAAAGGAAAATGCAAATATGTAAAGTGAAAAAAGTTAAAATTATAATTGTAATGAAATATAATTAACATTATTTGACATATATAACCTTAACTTAGTGAATAATTAAATAAAATTGAATAATCAATATGAGATTGATAATTATTTATACTGAATACATGTAGAAATAATCTTTCTTGAATAGATAAGCTGCTTCTAACATACCTTTCTAATCTAACTTTTGCTTTATCCTATACTATAGACTTATCTAATACATAGTGATTTACGTGTTGCTTGATTATGATAGACATCCTAAAATGAATTGAAACTCAAAGGCAGCTTAATAAGTGATTGTCTTATTTATGCTTGTGTTGTTTTTAGACTTAATCAAGGAGCAGAAACCTTACTAGGTGATGTTGGCATAGTAGTTAAGCACCTATGCCATCGAGGATAGCTCAACGAGAAGTTGATAGGGAGAAACAATAGTAGGATAACGTCTACTGAGATTGGTGAGAAGTTGTACTTGTATAGTTTAGGATCAGAGCCTCTGTTAAACTCAATAACGTGATGAATTGAGATAGGTAGAAATGTGTAACAGTTGTAACCTTTAGATGAGGCTTTACTTTGATAGAGATAGGAGATAAATGTATTTGAGCAGCTTTTATCAATCCCCAAAGTAGTTGCAACAACTTCGGATCTCTATGTTCCCAGCGTGTTGTCAAAGTATAGGTACTTTACTATTATTTGCTACACTTTAAGAAAAAAAGATATAAATTATTTATTGTTGCATTGCATTTAGAAAATGTACACGTGTTCATCTTCCATGTGCTTGTATTGCAATGTACTGGGCTTCAGTTTGTTCCTTCTTTTTGAGTGATAATGATTTAAACATGATGGTTATGTGCATCTCAAGTATAGGACGGATCTGCATGGGTTTATTGGCAAGCATAGTGGCTAAGATCGTAGAATTATGTATATGCTTTAATAAAAGTTGTTATTTATATTTCCAAAATTGTATTTCTTTTTAGGGCCTAGTTTGAGCTCGAAGTTATATAATTCTTTATCAAATACCTTATTTTGATAATTATCTATATTTAGTACTTTTGTTACTTTTTTGCTACATAATAAAATGACTTCAAAACCTAATCAAATGATTTCATAATCTAAAATTGGTTAGCTAACGATTATGATAAACAAATAGTTTAGGATAGTCTTATCGTATAACACTTAAGTGTTATACATGGTGAAACTGAAAACACCTTAACCCTATCCGAGACGTGACAAAAGTAAAGTGTTTCGAGCGTTTTCTTTCTTTTTTTTTTCTTTTTTCATGTGAGAGCAAACTAAATTGATTTAAACATAAATAAGGAACTATTTAGGGCCACATTACTTTATCTTTTTTCATGTTTTTAGGTATAATTAAGCTAAATTGGTCATGTAAAAGATGACAGTTAAAAATTGAGTGTTTTTAAATTGAAAACTCAATAAACTGTTAAATCACATATACTTATTTAAACTCTATTATTTTTGTTTGATTGTGCAAATACATTTTTGATCCTAGAGTACCAATTTTAGACTCTAAAGAAGGGCATTTTTCATTATGTTTGAATTATTATATTTTATATTTTAGGTTTTTTTTTATTTGTCTTTACAGCCTTTTAACTTTTTAATTATTTGCATTTTTTTCTATTTTTCAATCCGTTTTATGTATTTTTAAATAAAACCTTTTCTAATGAGGAGCAAAATTGCCGTTCACACGTATCATGAAAGACAAGCATTTTCGTAACAAGCAAAAACTCAACCTGTATAACCATTAGACACACACATACACATACAAATATATACACATATATAAAGTGAAATCTAGTTTAACTCCTTTTATCATTATTATTTTTTAATCAGTAGTATAGGTTGATCAAGTTAAGTACTGAAGGTTATATTTAACTTAACCGGTCTATGACCTTATTTTTTGAACCTAACCGTAATTATTGGTTTTTAAATATCCCGATTCTTAATCGGTCCATTATAAACGGTTAACCGCCTTAACGGTTAACCGTTTTATTCGGTTAATTTATTCGGTTTTCGGTTTTTAACCATTTAACGTAATGGTTTCAACAAATCAAATTGATAATTTCAAAAAACCTTTTTTTTAAGCCTTTATCATAAATTTTTTCTTTAAATTATTATATATATTACTAGAGCTAAAAAAAAAAATGAAAATGAAATTAAGGAAAAGGGAAAAACGAACCTTTGAATGTATCATTATCAATAAAATCAAACTAAATCAATTACCATATTAACTCCATCAATCATAGGACAATAGTATTTTAATCGAAATTCAATGAATATTAACATAGGTAAATTATATGTATATGAAAATCATATGTATATATATAAAAAAATAATTATTTGTATATGTAAATTATATATATAATATATTTGTAAATACTAAAATGGTTAACCGTTAACCATCGGTTTTTTGTGGTTACAAACCAAAATCGAAACCGAAAACTGGAAAAAATAAAAACCATAACCCTAAACTGAAACCAATGGACTGGTTAACCATATTTTTCGGATTAGTTTTATGGTTTCGGTTCGGTTTCTCGGTTTCATCGGTTTTTTTGCATACCCCTAATTTAACTTATAGGGTTTGAGCTCAAATTTCAATTAGATTTGACTCTTTGCATTAAGATGGAGATGATCGAAATAGTCAAGTACATATATTATTTAAGATGATCATGGTAGATTTGATATGGTGGGCTTGAAGTAGAATTTTGAATTTGATATATCCAATTCTAACCTTCCTTAACAAGACACATCACTAAAAAACCCCTCAATCGACTCATATTGAAGCCGCTATGGTATCTACTAAGAGAAGGGACTAATCGTAGCCATTGATCATCAACGTCATGTGAAAGATGAAATTGATGTTTAAGCTCTAAAGATGCTACATGGTATCTTCTCATTTGATTGGGTAGGAAATTTTAGAGCTATCATTGTATTCCTAGAACTCCAATTCAAAATATCAAACACTTTTATATGGTTGAGAGCACGTTCCCCCTTTTTTTTTTTCTTGATGAGGTTTGATGATTTTTAGTTTTCTCTTTACCATGAGGGTGTTTAGGCCTATTGAGTCCACCAAATCTTCCTCCTTATTCCCTTCTCACTCAATCACTCCTTTCTTGCTATTACATATCACTTTTTAGACCATATATAATCCAGTACTCATGAAATGCACCGGTGACCACTTTACTTGAACCGATACACTTTATGTATCTTACTATGTGATCAACTATAAAGCAATCAAAGAATCAAGTTTTGAAATATGGTGAATAATTAGATTTATTGATTGTCAACTTTTAACCCTTTGAATATTATGCATGATATTACTAAAGCTTCTCACAGGTTTTAATTCTTCAATACATAGAATGTGCTAACCATTTGAAAAACATTAAGTATATCAATTAGAATTTTCTTAGGGTTCTCCTATCAAGTAAGTATTTTTCGAACAAATTTTATGATAATCTGAAAAAAAAAATAATTAAACAATGATTTGAACCATAGTAATTAGGAGTTTACATCCATGTCACTTTTACTATTCTCTCCCTCGTGTAAATAATAATAATAATAATAATAATAATAATAATAGATCCGAAGAAACACACTTCCAAAGGCAGGACCATGTGATAGGTAAGCTAAATTCACATTTGAGATATGTGTATGCAAATTAAATTAGAATGATTAGGTAAATTTGCCAAAATTTGATCCATCAAAATGAGATATGATCAATCTTAGTCTTGTGATGTCTAAATCTATCATTAATCTTACATACACCCTATTCATGATAGTAGAGAGATCATAAGCAATTAAAATGTACGTTTGACTATGGAGTTAAGCGATTTGAGACATTGATCAAATTTATGTGGAAAACATAAATGAGATAACTTATGAGAAAAAGGACAAAAAATCTTATGGGCAACAAAATAAGGGGTAAGTTTCATTTACGATACCTGAACTTTTTGGTTTGTAATAGAAATATAGTTAAAAAAATTTTGTAACACAAAAATACATAAACTTTTAAAATCTTTCATCTAAAAATACCTAAGACCGAATTCTGTTTTTTTTTTTTTTTGCCCAAAAGCTGACGTGGCAAGGAGGATTGATTAAAAAATTATGTTTTCATCTTAGTCAGCATTATTTATTTATTTATTTTATTTGTTTCTCTCCCTCTCACTTTATCTCTATTGCAGCTCTTCTTCATCTCATCTTCTTCTTCGTAGAAATGGAACCACTGCAGTCTTCTCCCCCGACTACCACCATAACCACCCCCACCAACACTAAACTCTTTATCATTACCATCCACTTCATCCTTTTAGGAATTTGACTTTAATAATTTTTTTTTAATATCCAATTAAGCTTGCTTGTTGCCTATCTTCTTGATGCGTGGCCACTACTCTCTCCCTATATTTTCATCTTCTACACCCTACTTGAAGCAGTAAAAACTGCCACCAACACATTCGTCTTGGCCTCCCAATCCAGAAAAGCCGCATCTTTAATTCGAAACTTTCATTAAACTACTATAGCCAAAACATTAGTTACTACACAATCCATTGCCTTTGAACCTTCATCAACACATCTCCACCAAGCTAAGCTTCTGGACTCAACACGTACATGACCCATGACCTCCTCGCAACCTATATTTGTCACGCCCCAAAGGGTAAACTAAGCGTGACAACCCGCCACACTTAATATTAAAGCTTAGGAATAACTACCTTGGTTACACAAAAGCTTCGATACTAGGGGCAAGGTGTACTTCCACGACTGTAGAGGATCATTTTTTGAAACAAAGTAGTTTAAGGAGATATAAATAATAGCATTCAAGAATGGAAATCATAACATTATAGCTAAATCAAAATAGGAGTCTTACAAATAAAAGGGGCATACCCCCATCAAAATAATTATATAAGCTCCAATGTCTATCTTCCAAAATAAAATACATAGGAGATTTCTATGAAGTCTATGTTTAATTCTATGCCATGACTTCTTCTAAAAACTCATTGAGTCAAAAATCGATACCAGAGAAAAGTATTCTCAGGGCTTCAATCGAAGAAAGGAAAACTATGATGAATATCTATGGGGGTGTAAGCTTGACTTACTTAGTGAGAAATATTCCCATAAAAATGTACCTGTACAACGAAATCAAACAAGTTAGTTATACGAGTGTATGAAATGCAACAATCACGTGAGCAAGCAATACACATAATTAGCTGAAAATCATATGTTTGAATGGATTTACATCCTCCATTAGGGGTTAGGAGTTTTGGACCCATATGACCATAGTTCGCAAATAAATTTTTGTAAATTTTTTAGGCTACTACTCACCTTTAAAATTGTAGTTCTTACAGGCTCCTATGTGCCACTTGCAGATTTATAGGCCCCTACGTACCACCACTACTAGGATATGCGTGAATCCATTAATTTAGTTTCGTTGACATGAAGTTAAGATATCTTAAAGGTGATCATGAAATTGGCAAACACTTCAATATGGTAATATAAAAACAATTTGATTATGGAAAATTGAAGTCTCAATATACTTAGCATAATTTCATCCAAGATTGTAAGACACATGTACTTTCTATTTTTATCTTTTCCTATTTCTAATGCTGTTATACTACAAGCAAAAACATACATATAAAAATTAAGGAAATAAACTCACTTAATCATAACTCGGGTAATCCATTAGTCGTAATAATCCTTATGTTAAGGAACTTCGCCTTTCTCGTCACCTAAATAAAAGAAATACCCGAAATAAGTATTTTATAGAAGTTCTAGTTAAACTTTATAATTCTATTTCATCATTCTTTTCAAAATACGGATTATGAGAAACTCTAACTTAAAATGACCATAACTTACTCATTTTAATTCAGAATTTCACATATTAGTAGTCGTTTTCTACCTACTCGAAGAGATCTATCTATTCTTAAGATTATTTTTAACATTTAAAGCCATTTAGATTTTGAAATCGGCTTGTACATATCTGAAAGTTCCAGCCCTTAGATTTACGTTTTTTCAAGTTTTACATCCTAATTATTTTATAGCAAGCACCAAGATACTTATATATTTGAAAATTATTTCAATATAAATTTAAACTCATATTATATGAATGATTCTAGTAATGTTTTCCCAATAATGATTTTTCATAAAACAATTTACTTTTGGAAGTTTAAAAGTGAAGTTTACTAAATCTCTTTTTGAGTTGTTGGAAGAAAACTAAAATTTTTAATTGTTACAAATGAGTGTTTACTTATTTTAACTATTATTCCTATATTTTCTTAACTCCATAAAGATAAATTTACTTCTTGAAACTTGATTCCTTGTGTTATATACCAATTTTATTACTATGTGGATTTTTGCTAGAGAGTTAATTTTTTAAGCTTGACTTGGAAATAGTGTTTTGTTCTTAGTTTTTTTCAAAATGTTGGTATGAGCCACATAATTAAGTTTTTAAGAAAATTTTGTATAACAAAGAATTATCAACATTATAAATTTATGATAATGTATTTTAATATTTTGAAAAGAATGTAGTTGAACCATTATACTGAGCTTTAATGAAAATTTCTCCTAAATGTTGAAAATTATTTCTCTTGAGAGTTTTAGTCCTATTTTTATATGAAAGAAATAACTCATATTATCATTTTGAAAGTTTTATTAGAACAACAACATTATCCTATGACCATGCATGAATATGAAATTTGTAGTTGTGCTATGAGATGAAAATAAACTCATGTAGAAAATAAAAGAGAGAAAATCAAATGAGCATATAATAAGAATAAAAATATAGAAGTCTTAGCTTAGTATCAAGACTTCCCAAAATTTATAAATGGACAAGTTCCATAAAAAAAGAAAAAGAAAAAGAAATGCATAAGAAAAGTTTAAAGAAAAGAAAAAAAAAATTGTGAAGTCTTAGATTTTGTTCAAATCTTTCTAGGACTTAGAAATGGACAAGTCTCATAAAGAAAAAGTAAGAAAATAATAAGAAAATATGGGAGTCTTATATTTATGTCAAGGCTCCCTAGGACTTAGATTATGGACAAGTCCTCTTTCTTTTGACTTTATTAAACAAGACATGGACATGATGTTGTTTCTATGATCTCATTCCCTAGCATAAGCTCATGAGGATGTATTGAAATCATAACATACATGATGTTCATGTTATGTTTTCATATACTAAAGAGATAGTCTAAGTGTTTACCTAATATAGATGAAGATGGATGATGGTGACTGATAGATGGGTGAAAGAAAAATTTGTGAAAACTACTTTAGAAGAAGGAGAGGAGCTTACAGTTAGAGAAGAAAAAGAGAGAGGATTTGAGTTTTGATTTTGGTAGAGTTTCGTTATGTGTTGAAATAGCCTAATTCTCAATACATAATAATTTAATATATACAATTTGATTCAATTAAATTATGAAGTTTTATTGAGTGTTTGGATGATGAGCATATGATATGTTTTCTTGAAATATGGAAATTGTGATAAATAGTTTGTTAATAAAATATGAAGTGTTGGTATAATTTAGTAATAGTAGTGTATAGTATATGTATGTTCTACTTATTTGAAATATGAAAATTTTGTGAATGTATCTTAGTTGACAAATTATACCTATTAGAATATAATTTGTTAGTGAGCTTTGATATTGGTGTCTATTATTGTTTTAGTGCATATTAAATTTGAGTTTTTAAAGCAAAACTAAAACCAAACCCAAACCCAACATAGCAAAAATTTTGTGCCTTAAAACAAGCTAAATAAAGCCCCTAGACCATTCACTTTTCTTCCTTTAGCAGTTGCCCCAAAGTCAATAATTAAAAGGATAACTACAAACTTTATTTATCAAATTTTAAAGCCAAAACAGACATTCAAAATAGAGCCTACCCTATGGTGCCTTTGCTTCACTCCATTCCATCTTTTGCGTCCAATTTTACGCTTTTATAGTCATTGTTTTCTTTGTTTTCAACATAAGAAGGATTTCTTATTCCAGTAGTTTCATAATGGTTTGAATGTGGTTTTTATGATTCATGTTAACCAATGGAGGTATATGACCTTTTGAAGTGTGTTATATGAGTATATGGAGGAGTTGAAATGCTTGGAAATAGACAAGTTGTGATGGAGGAGTTGTAGTGAGTGTTGGAGTTGTTTTAAGTATGCATGAGTTGGAGAAAGTTGAAAAGGAAGGAATTGATTCATGTTAGTAGATGCTTGAGAGTTGTTTCATATTGAAAAGTGAAGTTTATACTTGTTTTGGGTTGTTAAGTGCATGTAATATGAACTATGATGTTTGTATAAAGCTTAGAGTAGGTAGGATGAGTGAAAGTGTATAAATTGAGTTTGAAACAAGGAAAATGCAAAAAAAGTTCAAACATCTTGTCAAACGGATGTTTGGAGGGCTATTTGGGGAGTGTATGGTCCAAACAGCCCCCAAAACGGCCTACTTGAAATGTGTAGTGCTTTCTGAAGAGTTTCGCATATTTCACCGGGTTCAAGCGACCCCCACAACTGCCTGTATGGAGGGGTATGGTACATTTTGGAGTTTTTAGAGTGTTTCCTCTAGGTCCAAACGGCCTTTAAAAAGGCTCGTTTGGAGAGGTGTTGCGCTTGCTGACCTTTGTGCGAAATTGTATCAGACTTGTACACTGTCAGCCTTTGTACCATATGCTGCCGGCCTTCCCATTAAGTCATGTTTTTGTATGAATTTTATTTGAATTGAATGAATATTAATTGCTTATATCTAATTGTGATTTATACTCAATTGGGAGATACTGATGACTGATATATAATTGTTTAATATATATATATATATGTATGTATATATTTTATGTGGAATGATTTCTTTAACAGATTATTGTACTCGACTAAGTTCGAATATTGAACTTTTGCTTAATAAACCTAGTTATCAAGGTATGAAGTAATGTGATTGTTGATTGTTAGATTATATATAGATATTTCTAAACCAACTCTAGTAAAAAAAGAATTAAAAATTGTTTGAATTGGTAGTGTTTTCGGCCGTTGAATCCATTTTGGGGAGCGGCAACCTTATTAAGAAGGTTAACATGGTAGTTTAGGCACTTAGGCCACTTAGTCATGATGCAATGACCTTTCTTAATGGCTCGATGAGTAATTGATAGAGAGTATCGTATCATTGTAACATTATCTTATTCTTAAAAGGATATAATATGATTTAGTTCACGTTTATGAGGACGATTGAAATAGGCAATATTATTAATTAAGTTAAGTAAAGTTGATAATGGCTATAAATTCTAGATGAAATTGTTTTTTCTTCATGAGGATATAATAGATATATAAGTATTCGAGCTGTTTATATCAATCCCCTAAGCAGCTGCGGTTACTCATGACCCCCAGATTCCCTAGGATTGAATTTGGAGTTTGAACACTCCAGTGTTGTATCGTTGACTTAATTAAAGAGAAATAATTTATGATTTGCCTTGTATTAGTTTATGAGTGTGTGCCACATCGTATTTATTTGTATTACTGTGTACTGAGCCTCTGGCTTACTTTCTCTCTTTCAGGTATTAAAGATGATGAATTTTATGATTCCTTGGGATATGGGACAAACTTTGAGAACTTTGTGGATGAGTGTGACAAAGACTTCTGAACTGACTTTGTTGTTTTCTTAGCAAAAGACCAACTCTAAGTTTGTTTTGTTTAAAAGTGTGATAGTGTAGACATGGCTAGTTTATAATCCTAAGTTGTAATATAGAGTATTACTTTTTATTATATAGTATGTAATATATGGTTTGTAAACTTTGGGATACCAAATTATTGGTATCTATATGTTGTTATATTAAAGTATCTACTCCTTAATAAGTAGTTTTTGTTAAAACTATGTATTTAAACAGGTCAAACAGGCAATTCACATAAACACTTCTTTTTTGGATAACTTTATATGTAATATATCTATATATTATACGTGGTTAGGGACTTCACATGTCATATTTTAATATAGTACATGTCGAGTCTTTACATGTGTAGAAGATGTGTGTAAAGAATAAACAAGGAATGGTGTATTTATAGATCTTTGGAGTGGAAGTTTGTGTGAATTAATTTAAATAAAATTAAAAAGAAATTATATATGTAGGGGGGATGCGCTGGCTATAAGGAGGAGAGAGGGAAAGAAAAATTAAAAATTGAGTTTTTATAAATAATAGTAAGTAGTATACAAGATAAGTTATGTATAAAGTTGTATGAGAAAAGAAAATGTAAGAAATAGGTGTAAGGTTATAAAATTAAGTAGTAAGAAAAAGTAGAGATAGTGAAAGAATAGTGAATGATAGAGAATATTAATTTGAATAGTAAACAAGACAAATTAATTACCGATAATAAGGAAAATATGTGTGAATGAGCTATATCGGATTTTTTAGAAGCTAAAATTTGTTTTAATTAATATTATATGATTTCTCATCTTATTACGAGTCTAAATATATTATTGGAATATTTTCATTGTTTTGCATGCCGAAACTCTGATTTCGAAAACTAACCCCGTTTGAGTCTGAAACAAACAAGTTTTTGACGAATCTGATCTTTTTAAGTTATAACACATTATTTCAGACTATAATCCAAGGTTATCTCATTTTTATTTTTTTAGGGTTTCGAACATGGGGTTGTCAGATTTAGATTCACTAGGGCTTGTTGTTGACCTAGTTGACTTTTGATTCTAAGTTTTATGCATAAAATTTATTATAAAATCAAGGGGTTTACAATATCAAACCCAAAGAATCAACACTACATAACCGAGAGCACTACTCGTTCTTGACTTAGAAACCCATCTTGGCACTTACTGAGTCAAACATCAACACATTAGCTTCAGACGCAAAGGAGGAATGGTGACTTCGTGACTAAAACAGGACCTGACACTCATAACCAGAGTCCATACAACTCCTAGAACTGATCCATCAATTTACTTGGTTAAAAGTAATTTGTTTCTTTATGTACTTCATGTTTGTTTTAGTATGACATTCATTAATTAATAAAAAGTTTATAACTTACTGATGTAGAAAATTGGGTTAGCTATTTAGTTTTGATCGTGTTAATGGTAGTGGGTTTTGACTAAAGGAAGAGGGAAGAGGATGCTGAGAGAGAGTGGGTCAGTAGAGAGTGAGAGAGAATTTGAGGAGGAGGGTGTTAATGGATGTGGATGTTCGGTTTTAGTGGAGATTCGATCGAAGATGGAAGCGGCGATGGAGACGTTAATCGGAGAAGAAGGAGAGAGAGGAAATGGAGAAGGGAAAGTGAAAAATTAAAAAAATAAATAATGCTGACCAAGATAAAAATATAATTTTTTAATCAATCCTCCTTACCACGCTAGTTTCTGGCTAGAAAAAAAACTAGAGTTCAGCCAAAGGTATTTTAGGTGAAAGATTTTAAAAGTTTAGGTATTTTGTGTTACAAAATTTTTTTTTCACGCATATTTCTATTACAGACTAAAAAGTTTAGGTAATATCAATAAAACTTAACTCAAAATAAGGGTAAAGAATTAAAATTTTAGAAATAAAACCTATAAGATCATTGTTAGATCAATCCAATTATGGTTTCAATTAATGAGTTGTTTATTTCATCTTATTCTTATTGTTTTGGCATCTTATATTTTTTCATTATCAAACATATGTTTGATAAGAAAAAATACAGATAAAAAATAAAAATTTTTACTCATATACAGATCAAACAAATCAAATATAAATAAGATAAAAATAAAAACTAGACAATCAAACCAGGCTCTTCAACGATGAAAATATGAGGTTTTAATTTGAAACATAGAATGTCAATGTGAAACTATGTTCTAGGCAGCTGCATTGAGAACAATAAGAGAAAACTATAACTTGGTTGGTTGTACGGAGAATGACAACTGAGATAAAGAGAACAACAAATAAAGATATCTAGTTTAATTAAATGGAAAGCATCATTGGTACATTTAAGGTTGGTCATAGACCGATTAATCAATCCATGATCTTATATTTTAAACCGGTCCATAATAATCGGTTTTTTTTAAATCTTAAATTTAAACTGGTCCATTATTAACGGTCAACCTTTAACAGTTAATCTTTTTTTTTTGTTAATAATTTCGATATTTGGTTATTAACCATTTACTGTAAGGGTTAATTAAAAGTTGCGGTTAACCATATTTCTAGATGGTCTAAAAAAAGCTAAACACTTTTATTTTATAATTATATTCAAAAATTAATAATTAACAAGTTAAAGATGTAAAGTCAAAAGAATGATCAACCTAATAACCAATTTTATTAAAGATAGCTTTAAAACAAAAAATGGCTAGGACGCATTAGGTCAACAAAAATTAACACCATGTCATTACTTAAGATTTATAATTTACAAGAAAACTTTAAGCATATATGGACAGCTAGATACGTCATGATTTAGCGCTCAAGATAATAACATAAAATAAAACAAAGATCTAATACAAGTGTATTATAAGTTGTATTATATTTATCTAATGTTCAATTTTGCATGACATTTTACCAAGCTTAGCATGATATATGTTCTTTATATTTTTTGAAAATTAATTATATATAATATAATATAATAGCAAACCGTTAACCATTAGTTTTTCAATATTACAAATCGAAACCAAAACAGAAAACAAAATAAAAATTTAAAATCATGAACTTAAACCGAAATTGATGAAACGGATAGTCATATTTTTTGAATTGATTTTTTTATTTTAGTTCAATTTTTTGGTTTAAACTGTTTTTTTTCCCACCCTAGGAACATTTGACAACCCTAATCCAATCCATCAACAAAATCAATAATGGAACACCTTACACGGACTAATTAATGCATCAGTTCGAGACTTTCCTGCTGGAGAGGACGGTGGCATTGATTAACTTTTTTTCTTTTTCTTTTTGGCCCAAGTGGTTTTCCTTACTTAATCACACAATTCACAGTACATTGCAAGAAAGACATTGCATGAAGATCATATATTTGAGCCACTAGACACATGAGCATGAGAAATGTTAGCGCGTTTCCTTTATTATTATTATTATTTATTAAATCTGAATCTGATTGATCACTATGCATTTTCCCAGAGAACGAACTTTGTGTACATTCTTTAGATATGTTTTCTAGTTTACTCCATTTACTTTTGCTCTTCGGGATTGAAGCTTTAGGGCAAATTGAATTCGAGACCATATCTAACTCAATCCTCCATCTTTCTTGGAGCTTGAACTGCTTTGTTTTGTTTTGTAAACAGTTTGCTTAAGAGTGTTGGTTTCCGTACGTCACTTATGGATTTTTAATTAAATATGCATTAAAAGACCATATTCATGCTACTTGACTATAAAGTTATTGGCTTAAATACATATTTTTATCTATATAGTGTTTTGTCTAAGCAATTGTAATATTTAGTAGTTGAGTTTTTAAGTAGTAAATTGATATTTTTGAAAAAAAAATTAATAAAGATTGAATACCTAATGTGACAGTTATCTTACTAGTTTTGCAATAAACATTTCTCGATTGTTATATATAATATATATACATATATATTGTAATCACTCTTAGAATTGTAATATACTGTGGTCGTGATTTTAAAAGATGGTAATAATTAATGATTTTTACCAACAGCTAGTGCTAGGTGATTGACAAACATCTATAATTGATGAAATCGTAAGTTAATTGATATGATTTTACAAGTTTATGATTTTACGAAGATTATTCTAATTGAAATGATTGTAAAATTATTTGAATATAATACATTGATGAAATTACGAGTTTAGTGTATAATTTTATTGGCTTATGCAATTTTAGAAATTTATATATTCAAATTTTAAGTAGAATCGCAAATTTAATAACAATGCAACCATTAGACATGGTATCCAAACGAGGGTTTAATAAATTTGAGTTCAAATTCAACCGCTTTTGATTTAAGTTCGGATTCAAGATTCTTAACCAATTAAACTCGAGCTGAATTGGATCTTTGAGCTTAAACACAGCGTTGTGTCTTCTCAACTTATACCATTTATGCTTTTGCTCGTCAAACTAATTGGAAAATGTTGCAATGTCGAAGAATTGGAATTAAATAACGAGTCATTAGGTATTCTTTCCACGGTGCTTCATATTTGAGAAATAAAATACTCATTCCGTTGTCTTGGGTCTCACGTGAACTGATGAAGACAAATAAAGCATTGTAGTTTCCTATGTGGTTTGCTTTAATTAAACCACACCCTTATTTCAAGCCTAAGGAAATTCTGTGGATGAGGAGTGCTAATTAAGATAAAATGGGTTCCCCACCAGCCCACCGCTTACCCTATTCACGCTTAAAACCATCAACATGGTCCTTTTCTTTTTACTGGAAAACGATGAAGTCCCACGTGAGGTAGCGTTTCATTGGATGGCTACAGCTTATAGATTACCCATACAAAAACAAATGCTGACCATTCGGTATACACTTGGAAATTTGAAGAATTTTAAGAAGCAACAAGATGGTTGTGGACCCATTGATGCTGATCAATCTGATCATAAGCATCGCCATAGGCCCAGGTACGCTGCACCATTAGAACAATGGTTGCTCCAAAATGAAGTCTTATAAAAATTCAACTAATAAAGATCGAAACTAGAATCTCACTATGGTTTGGACGAAATTAGTAAAATCACTTGTATTAGTTGTTAGGTGCACTTTGTGTTAATTTATAAATGCATAGGATTTTGGGGTTACAAATAAAAAAACAAACCATATGTGAGTCACGTGTTTTTATTTTTATATACACTCGATCTTGTCTTATTTTTGTTTTTTCAATGCATTGCTATTGTAATGATTGTCAAAATCATGGGTCCACTCATATATTTTCACATTTTTAAGAATTTAAAAGGTTTTTCACAAGTTAAAATAGATACCAAAACATTTCATTGTAGACTCATAGTAGAATTGTAAGTTCAATTACATGACTTGATACAATTCTATGAGTCCTTAGATATGACTCAAAGTTAAAGGAAATGTCCGTCATACTTGAATAATTATATTGTGTGACTTAAGCATACAATTACAAAGGTGTAGTTGCATTTTAAGCTAGAATCTAGCTAACAAAATATACAATGGAATTAATAGCCTAACAGTATTATTTAACTGGAAAGGCTAAGTACTAGCATATATAAAGAAGAACAACAATACAAAATAGGCACTAGAGTAGCAAAACCCTAATCAGTCACTTCTTCTTTCCTATCTATTCCATGAGTTTACTGAAGCTCGAATTCTAGTGGAAAAGAAAGAAGAAGGAAGTGACAGAGCTTTTCTTGGTTCTATCGTTTGAGATACACTAGTAGAGTACAACGGTACTTTTGTTGTTTGTTTTTTCAGTATTCTTGTATTAAATTGTCCTAGTGAGCCTTAGCCCATTTGTATTGTGGATTGAGTATTGTTAAGTGAACATTGGACTGCTGGTTGTTGTAAAATATTGCTTGAACTAATAAGAATATATTGGGTTACGTTAGAAAAAGTAACAATTTAGTGCTTACATTGTCACTTGTGAATTTTCATTGAGCGGTAGCTGGTGTCAATACAAGATCTTCTTAAGATAAAGCAATGAATGATATAGAGGATTTTAAAGATTCTATGAATGGAAATATGTAGGCTTTAATACACCGATTTAATATGTTATCTCAATCTTTTCATGCTCAGACTGTCATTCATGGGAATAAGATGTTAGGAAGAAATTCATCATCATCATCTTCCAATGAGTAAAATAGAGAGGGATTACATCATTATTCAAAAGCAATAAAACTAGAGTTACCAAGATTTGAAAATGGGGATTGAACTAGTTGGATATTCAAGGTTAATCAATTTTTCGATTTCCATCACGTGCCAATCAAGGATAGAGTAAAAATGGCTTCTTTTGCATTAGATGGTGAAGCCTATGAATGGTTTCAATGGATGTTTACAAATCAGTCAATTGATACATGGAATGGGTTTTATAATGCCCTTAAACAAAGATTTGGGCCTTCTCCTTTTGAAGATTTAAAGGGGAAGCTATCCAAATTAGTTCAAACATCTTCTATAGCACAACAGTAACATGAGTTTAAGACTTAATCAAATAAAATTTAGGAACTATCGGAGGGCTTTTTAAAGGGTTGCTTTATTTCAGGGCTCAAGCCATTAACTCAACAAAAGATACTTGCTTCTCAACCAACTAGTTTGTTATATGCTATCATTTAAGCAAAATTACATGAATGCAAGTTTGACAACATTTTTTCTCATTTATCTAGTAATCGTAGTAAGGTTTTTGCTACAAACATTTCAAAATCTTATTCTATACCTTTACTTCCAACACTCTTAGTAGTAGAACAAGTAATGAAGTCAAATGATAATAAAGACACATAAGTTAAATCTATTTTGATGTAGAAATTATTAATCGGAGTTATTAGAAAGGAAGAAGAAATGTCTTTGTTATAATTGTGATGAGAAGTTCCACAAAAATCATGTATGTAATGCAAAATTTCTATCAATGTTGCATTCTAGTGATGTTACTAATGATTAGAATGTCAGAATTGCATATAGTATAATCGAAGAAGACTTACAAAATGAGGATGATTTGGATATTGAAAGTAGCTATCAACCTTTAATAGGAACTATGGATACTAAGACTTTTTGTATGACTGGAAATATGAAACCTCATTCTTTGGCTATTTTATTGGATTCAAGTAGCACACGCATAACTTACAACCAAGTGTAGTAAGATAACTTGGATTGCCTATACTTGCAATTCAACCTTTTCGAGTAATGGTAGGGAATGGAGAATACTCAGAATGTACTAGTTGTTGCAAGCAAGTGAAAGTAATAATCCAAGATATTACTTTCCATTTGATTGCTACATGTTACCTTAGAAAGGAGCTAACTTAGTGCATGGGGTACAGTGGTAGAAAATGCTAGGAATTGTAACAATGGATTATGAGGAGTTAAATATGTTAGTTTAACTTAATGAAAAATGGATAACATTGTAGGGAAATGCACAAATTTTGCCTAAATCAATGCATTTAGCTCAATTACATAAGTTAATTGAAGCCAATCATAATTCATATTGTATATTTTTGTCTTTGAAGGCTCAAATGGAGGATTCTTCATTGGACACCATCGGCAACAAAGCTTTATTGGGCAATTTTCCCAAAATCTTCACCTCTATTATTGTTTAAGAAGAAGGGCAGAACATGGCAGTTTTGTGTTGATTACAGATCCTTAAATTAGGCTACGGTGTTGGACATATTTCTAATGATAGATGAGTTATTAGATGAGTTGTGGGGAACCACTTTATTTTCTAAGCTGGTTTGCATGTAGGATACCACTAAATTCATAAGTTTCCTTCGTAGATGCACAAAACTACTTTTTGCACTCATGAAAAGAACTATGAATTCTTGGTTATGTCTTTTGGCTTATCAAATGTCCCAGCTACTTTTCAGTCGATTATAAACAACATTTTTCATCCATTTTTTAGAAAGTTTGTTATAACAATCTTTGACAATATACTGATATATAGTGAGAATTGAGATGATCATATGTAACATATTGAGCAAATCCTTACTTGTTTGAAGCAACATACTTCTTATATCAAATAAAGTAAGTGTTTGTTTGCTCTAAAGTGTATTGATTACTTAGGACATGTGGTTTTAGTAGAAGGTGTCAAACTGGATGGAGATAAAGTAATAGCTATTTAAGAATGGCCAACACCTACTCTTGCTAAATACTTGGGAGGTTTTTTAGGATTATCAGGATACTATAGAAGATTCGTTAGCGGTTATGCTATGATTACATCACCATTGACAAATTTATTGAAGAAAGAGTTATTTCAGTGGAGTGAAGAAATAGATAATGCTTTTAATGTGCTCAAGTAGGCTTTGAGTTCTACCTTTATTTTATCTTTTCCTAATTTTTTCATTGCTCAAACAAATGCATTAAGGTCGAGTATAGGAGATATTTTGCATTAGGGGTAGAAGCTTCTTGCTTTTATAGTGAGGAACTGAGTTTGAGAGTATAAAAAAGAAAGGTGCTTATGTGAGGGAGTTGGAAGCTGTGGTGAAATTAGTGAAGAAATGGTGTTACTACTTATTAGGACATCCTTTAATTATTTGTAAATATCAGAAAGGCTTGAAGGAGATTATGACTTAAACAATTTAGACACCCAAACAGGAACAATATCTCATTGAACTAATGAGATTTGACTATGAAGTTTAGTATAAGCTTAGGGTTGAGAATAAGGTAGCAGATGCACTATTTAGAATGCATACATCAAACTATATCTTATTGGCTATTACTTTTCCCTCTTTAGACCATTTGAATGAGTTTAAACATTTATTTGATACACAAGAGGAGTTGAAGCAACTTAAAGTTGATTTTTTTTTTTTTAAGCTGGAAAACCTTTAAAATGACCATTGTTAAAATGACATTGGGCTTTACTTTTAAGGGATGGATTATTTTTTATGCTAGATACACCCATTATTATGATATTGTTGAATGAGTTGCATTATTTTGCCTATTGAGTCCATAAGTAAAATAACCAAAGTTTAAATTCATACTTAATGCATGTAAAATTTGATTGTTATATGTGTGTATGTGTTAGTGTGAATTGTGGTGTTTGAAATAATTGTATGTGTTATGAAGTAATAACTAGATAATAATCTATGGTAAATATATCTAGGTTGATAGTTTATACATGTTAGAAATTATTATGTTGATGCTAATTGATATTGTAGTGAATAATATATGATGAATTAAGCTTGTTTTTAAGCCAAAAATTTAGTCTATAAACCTAGCAGGTTTTTTGGCCTTATTAAACCCAAATTAAGCCCAAGATCAAAGCTTAATTAAGGCCCAAAGCCTTAGAAAATCTACCTCAAAAGTCAATGATTATTGGATAAATGTCAAGCCTTATTTCTTACACTTTGGACAGCTAAAACATAACCAAGAGGAAGAAAATTCATAACTTTTGTAAGGCTACATTTTCTAACATCCAAACCAAGGTTTCTTACACTCAACACACCAAGAATCCATCCCCAACTATCATTTATACATTAAGGTAAGTTTAAATGATGTTTAAGATACTTTTTTTTCTCTTTTAATCCATGAAATTTCTGTCAAATATAGTGTATGTTGGATATATATGTGTATTGTTATATTATGATTGTGAGATAGCTTAGGATTTGTTTATGGAAGTATAATGATGGTGTTGGGTTGTGGTGTGATGAGAAGTTGGTATTGTTGAGTTATATTGAGGAGTGCATTCATGTTAAAGTAGTGGATGTGAAGAAAATGAAATTATAGTGTTAAGTGTGTTTTAATGGTTGAGAAGGAGTTTTATGTTTCAATGATGTTAGAGAGGAGTTTGTGTGTGTTTGATGATATAGGATTCTTATACCATGTATTAGGAAGGTTATAATACGGTTTGGAAGAAGTTGGAAGAGTAAAATGTAAAGAAAAAAAAATCCGTGTTTGAAAACAGAGGACATCTACAACATGAATTGCAGTATACGCCACCTTGAATGCCGCCAGCGTACCTGTCGGCTTTAAGAATTTGACTTATGATCATTTGAAAGGCAGCTTGAACGCCGCTGGCTTAGACCCCAACAACGTCGGCGTTGAGGTCTACACAGCCTATACACTGCCGGTGTAATAACCCAAGAGTTTTATACATAATGCATTTTCTTAATGACGGCTTCAACATCGCTAGAGTAGAACCTTTACACTGCAGGCGTTGAGTCTTAAACTACTGGTGTAAATTGCTAGTGTAAGCCTTGCAAATTTTAATTTTTCCAACCTTTTTCCAACATCTTTAAATATGAAATATACGACTTTTTGATTAAGGAATTGACTTGTATGATGTTATATGATATATATATATATACGTATATATGTCATGTGATGATTTTGGATTGTTTTTAAATGAGATTCAATAACTTCCTAAGTTTTTAAACTAGTGAATATAAGCTTGGCTTATGATAGTTATGTTAATATAGTTTGATTTGTGTGGAACAGAGATAGATACTCAGTTGAAGATTTCCTTTGATTCTCAATCAGATCCAGGTACATAATAATTTGATTGATTATTGCTTAGGGTAGGCATATTCAAGTTTGACCTTAATTAAAGAGTAATGAAAAGTTTATTGAAATGGTTTATGATTGAGTCGTGTCTAGTTTAAGGAACGACAACCTTATCATGATGCAATGGCACGGTAGTTTGGCACTTAGCCCAAATCTTTGTTATGATGCAATGACTCAAATCCATGATGCAATGGTGGTTTCTTTTAAAGGTTAAGTGGATAGCTAATGGGGTTAACTGTGTCGGTATATCTCTACTTATGCTTGAGAGGAAATAATATGTTTTAGTTTACGGTTATGGGACCATTGAACTAATTGATGTTATTGATAAAGTCATATTTTACTCAAATGTCTATTAATCAAATCATGTTTATATGTTATAGATTTTATAGAAATCAATCGAAAATGGTACTTAAATGTTCGTAAATTATTATTTCAGGTCATTGAGGACTTATGAATCAAATACATGCAAATTGGAGAAGTTTTGATGAATTTTGGATAAAAACAGAAGTACACCGGCCATTAAGGAAGCTACGCCGTCAGCTTTCAATGTGAAATTGACCAGCGTCTGCAATTTTCAAACGTACACCAGCATGTCTCCACTCTACACCACCGGCTTTGAGCCGGTGTTGCACGTGAACAGAATGCAAATTACTAGAGCCGACCTTTACACCGCCAGCTTTCACAAGAGAAAATCAAGCGATTTATGACTTTTCATTATACGCTGGTAACTGGAATGGTTACGCCGCCGGTGTTGAAGACGGCGTATATTTATTGTTGCTCCTAGAAATTAATTTTCACATTAAAGGCCGGCAGCCTTTAATGCCAGTGTAACTCCCCGGTAACCCTTTATATAAATTCATCATATTGTCATTTGAAAAACAAGAAGAAACCCTAGGCACAAAAATTCATTCTATTCCTTTTTACTCGTAGATCTAGAATTAGGGTTTGAACACTAGTTAAATTATCTTATTGATTGAATAAGGATTCCACACCGGAATTCAAGTGGAAAACATTATTTGGATTTGGATTTGGATTTGGATTTCAAGAACAAGATTTCTTTGACAGGTGATTTTGTTCTTTTTCTCAAATTCAAATGTTGGATGATATTTGATGCTTGATTCCTTTGATCTTAAATCGGTTTTGAGTTGTTGATCTAATTCATATGATTGATGATTTCTGTTGTTGATTAAATCTTTGCTCATATTCGGATTGTTGATGATTTTTCACATATCATGTATTTTATATTACATATGGAATTCATAATGGATTAGGATTGCAATTGGAAAATTCTCTTCTAATTGATATTGTGAATATCTAATTAGGATTTGAAATCACATAAGGATATGGGATTTGAATTCTATTAGGGTTTGGTAAATTACATAGATTTGTCAATTTATCATTTCCTAGGAATAGGGAACATTGATTGGTAAATCTAGGATAATAGTTCACTTTAGAAGAAGGGATTACTATCTAGTGCTTATTTGATTAAAATATTGAACCCATTGAAAATTTGGGTTGGTTTGTATTTCTAATCAGTAACATACATTGATTGATTATTCAGATCTGTTGGCTCATAACTTAATCAATTCAAAGGTATTGGAAATCTAAGATTTTTAGTAGTTTAGTTTTATTAAAAGAAAAAAAAAAAAAATAGAAACATCTTTTGATTTGCCTAGCTATGAATTGGACTGATATAGTTGATAGCTAGTCCTCATTCCCTGTGGATTCGACTTGGTATTCACCGAAATTTTATTATTGCACACGCACCCGATACACTGTCGGTTAAAGATCTGCTCATTTAAAGGAAATTGAATGTAACTAAAAAGAGTTTTAAAAAGCACATATAGAAAAAGCGTGATCAGTTTTCAGGACTTTTGTAGACTAGGCTTTATAAAAAAAAAAATCTAAAAAATTTTGGAAAATTAAAAAATTGCTTTCTTCTTTATGTGTATATACTAGTCTTTGATTCTTTTTGTACAATCTACTTGATTTTTCTTTTTCTCTTTTCAGGTGCTTGAAGAATAAGAGATGGATAATCAAGGAGCACCAGTTTTCCTATATTGTTGTACTTTAGAGATCAGATCAGAATTATATTCATTTAGGCAATATGATGGAGAGCTTTTGACAAATGCTTGGGGACGATTCCGCCATTTGATGAGCCAATGCCCTTATCATAATTCACCTATTTGGACTCATTTGAATTTTTTCCTTAATGGCATAGATGATTATGGTAAGACGATGATAGATTTAGCTACTAGAGGGAACTTATCATTTATGTCACCAGAATTGGCGTTTGTAAAGATTAATGGATTTTTAGGAAGCTAAGACACTGGTCCATACAATTCTAATCCAGTGGTGTGTTCATTGTATGGCTATTCATATGATGACTCTCAATATCAGAGTGGTATGCAAGAATTTGATTCCAGCATGACAAATCAAGATTATCACCACACTTGTGAGACTCCAAGGCAAGAGACAATTGTCAATTCTTCTTCTATCCCCATAGTTCCAAATCCAGATAAAGAGAAAAGTTTTGAAGAACTTGTGAGGAGTTTAGAGAAGAAATGGCAGAAAAGTTTGAGAAGCAACAAGAGGTTATTGAAAAATTAGAGACTCAGGTAGCAAGTCTGACCGAATTTGTTTCATCTATGTTTAAGCTTGTTAACTCAAGTGCAGATTGGGAGCTTTCTAGTGATGAAAAGGAAATCGATACCCTAGTTGACAATCAAAGGCAAGAAAAAGGGAAAGAGAAAGAAGTTGTGTCAAGTGTAGAGAAAATGGACAACAATTCTACAGTAGCAATTGGGGTTGAAACAAAAGAAGATAAGCCAGCTTGGGAATTAGCAATTGAGAAGCTTGCAAATCTGACCATAGAAGGGTTTGAAAAATTAGGACAACAGATTGCAGATCTCGAAAAGCCCTCTACCTCGATTGAGCATGTAGATGAGATCAAAGCAGATACAAGTAAGCCGATTGAGAAACAAGAAACTTTGGCTTCTACATCAACTCATATGGAAGATGTGATACAATAGGATTACACTCCTGTAGTCATTGAACCTATTGTCAGATTAGATGTGCCATCAGTTCCTTTTCCAGGAAGATCAAGAAAGAGAAAAGATGATGCAGATTTTGAGAGATTCTTGGAGGTTTTTAAGAAGCTTGAAGTCAATATTCCTTTGGCTGAAATTTTAGAAGAATCACCTCAATATAGAAGATTTTTGAAAGAAGTCATGAGCAAGAAAAGGAAAATGAATGGGAAGAGAGAGTCATGTTGTCTCAAGCTTGTACTGAAGCTTTGAATGATGCATTGCCCCTAAAGTTAAATGATCCAGGGAAATTCACAGTGGATTGCACTATTGGAAATACTCAATTTAGGAATGCTTTTTGTGATCTTAGTGCAAGCATAAATTTAATTCCTTTCTCTGTGGCTAAGAAATTAGGATTGGGGGATGCATAAATTGCACTATTGAAAATACTCAATTTAGGAATGCTTTTTGTGATCTTAGTGCAAGCATAAATTTAATTCCTTTCCCTGTGGCTAAGAAATTAGGATTGAGGGATGCAATCAAGAAGACTGAGATGACAATTCAGTTGGTTGATCGATCCATTAAAAGACCAAGAGGGGTAATTGAAGATGTGCTTTTGAAAGTTGATAAGTTCATTTTTCCAGTGGACTTTGTGGTACTAGATATGGAAGAAGATCTAGAGATTCCCTTCATACTTGGCCGCCCATTCATGGCCACTGCTGGAGCTGTCATAGATGTGAAGAATAGTAAGATGGTGTTGAGGGTTGGAAATAAAGAGTTGAATGTGAATATCATGAAGAGATGGAGAAAGAACCCTAAATCCACCAAATCTGACATAACTGAAAGTGCAAGAGTAGATTCATGGGAGAAAAGGAAGGATAAGAAGACTAGTGATTTTGATCCTCCTTGAAGAAGAAAGTCAAAAAGTCAGGTTAAGACTATAAAACAAGCGCTGAGTGGGAGGCAACCCACTATTATCCATCTATAAATATCTTTTTCTTTTTGTTTTTGTTTTTCTTTGCTTTGATAGTGTGCCCTATTGTGCAGATAAGATGAAAAACAAGAGCTAATGCACATGAATTGTAGACAACAAGAGGGATGCAAATGGACTTAAAAATGGAAACTTCTCTTTAGATGTACCAGTTGGAACTCATACATGTATCTATTTTAAAAACCTGGGAAGTATCTATTCCTTTTCTTTTAATTCTTTATTTCTTTCCTATTGTTGAGCTGATTAGAAACAGTGAGGTCACTGTTTATTTTCAGTGTGGGGGAAGGGATAATAAATGGAGAATTGGAGAATGGAGTTGAGTATGACTGTTGTTGATGTCTGACTTTGTTAAATTACTGAATTTTTACATGTGACATCTGCATCTAAATTGAATGGTTGTACCCACACTTTGAAGTTTTTGTCCTTAAGTATTATATGGCAATTTGAGGCAAAACTTTTTTGAAAAAATTGCATGAAATCTTGAGATTGTACAGAAAATTATGAAAAGCATCTATGTAAAGAATGTAAATTGATTTGTTTAGTGCCTTACTCACTACTGTTGTGATTAGAATACTTGGTTAAAATTAAGTAGTGAAATCTTTAAGGAACAAATTTACCTTGTATTTAGCTTTTTTAGAATTGGAAATTTGAGAGTTTGTCGAGTCCTTTTGTGAAAAATAAATAAGTTTACTTCTAGGAAATTTTAGTTTGTATATACTCTTTGAATTATAACATTAGAGAAAGAGACAAATGAAACTTTTAAACTTAGTGATCTTTATAAAAATAAGTCGTTGATTTGTAATTGCATTCAAAAAGAAAGAAACAAGCATAGCCACTACTCCTCTGACTTAAAAATTTGAGTTACGAGTATCTGAACTTGAATGTAAAAGTGAGGAAGAGTTCTTAGGGGTATTTTGAAACCTGGTCACTTAGGTAATAAGCCTGGGATGAGCCAACTCAATGAACTCACTATAACGAGAAGAGAGGAAAGGCAAAAGTTCAATTCATGAACTTTGAAAAACAAAAAGATGGAGGTAAAAACCTCCCAAAAAGAAAATAAATGATTCTATGGAAAAGAAAAAGAAAAAGAATGCAAAGTACCAAATAAAATAAGACTTATAATAAAAAATGAGACAATCTAGGGGAAAGGTTGATACCATATGCTTTCACTATTTGTTGCTAAGAGTATATGCATGCTAAAAGTCCAATAAAGTCTAAATGAGTATTTTTCCTTAGTGGACCGTGTATCTACTTTTGGATAGAAGATTCTTTTGTTAAATACTAGGATTAAAGTTTGTTTTATCTAGATTAGCTGCAAAATTTTAATTGTAGTAATCTAATTACATAATCCCAGTTTGGTTTGAGCAGCAGGCACAAGAAATGCAAGTTATGTACAATGAAAAAAGAATGATGCTTGAGCTTTGATTGTGAAAAAAAAAAGTGTTGTACATTCTATGACAGATTTCAACTTAGAGCTTATTTGTTTTGCTTGACGACAAGTAAAAGTTCAAGTGTGGGGGAGTTGATAAAGTTATATTTTACTCAAATTTCTATTAATCAAATCATGTTTATATGTTATAGATTTTATAGAAATCAATCGAAAATGGTACTTAAATATTCGTAAATTATTATTTCAGGTCATTGAGGACTTATGAATCAAATACATGCAAATTGGAGAAGTTTTGATCAATTTTGGATAAAAACAGAAGTACACTGGCCATTAAGGAAGCTACGCCGTCAGCTTTCAATGTGAAATTGACCAGCGTCTGCAATTTTCAAACGTACACCAGCATGTCTCCACTCTACACCGTCGACTTTGAGCCGGTGTTGCACATGAACAGAATGCAAATTACTAGAGCCGACCTTTACACCGCCAGCTTTCACAAGAGAAAATCAAGCGATTTATGACTTTTCATTGTACGCCGGCAACTGGAATGGTTACGCCGCCGGTGTTGAAGACGGCGTATATTTATTATTGCTCCTGGAAATTAATTTTCACATTAAAGGTCGGCAGTCTTTAATGCCAATGTAACTCCCCGGTAACCCTTTATATAAATTCATCATGTTGTCATTTGAAAAACAAGAAGAAACCCTAGGCACAAAAATTCATTCTATTCCTTTTTGCTCGTAGATCTAGAATTAGGGTTTGGACACTAGTTAAATTATCTTATTGATTGAATAAGGATTCCACACTGGGATTCAAGTGGAAAACATTATTCGGATTTGGATTTCAAGAACAAGATTTCTTTGACAGGTGATTTTGTTCTTTTTCTCAAATTCAAATGTTGGATGATATTTGATGCTTGATTCCTTTTATCTTAAATCGGTTTTGAGTTGTTGATCTAATTCATATGATTGATGATTTCTGTTATTGATTAAATCTTTGTTCATATTCGGATTGTTGATGATTTTTCGCAAATCATGTATTTTATATTACATATGAAATTCATAATGGATTAGGATTACAATTGGGAAATTCTCTTCTAATTGATATTGTGAATATCTAATTAGGATTTGAAATCACATAGGGATATGGAATTTGAATTCTATTAGGGTTTGGTAAATTACATAGATTTGTCAATTTATCATTTTCCTAGGATTAGGGAACATTGATTGGTAAATCTAGGATAATAGTTCACTTTAGAAGAAGGGATTATTATCTGGTGCTTATTTGATTAAAATACTGAACCCATTGACAATTTGGATTGGTAATTGTATTTTTAATCAGTAGCATACATTGATTGATTATTTAGATCTATTGGCTTATAACTTAATCAATTCAAAGGTGTTGGAAATCCAAGATTTTTAGTAGTTTAGTTTTATTAAAAGAAAATAAAAAAATAAAAACATCTTTTGATTTGCCTAGGTATGAATTGGACTGATATAGTTGATAGCTAGTCCTCACTCCCTGTGGATTCGACTCGGTATTCACCGAAATTTTATTACTGCACACGCACCCGATACACTGTCGGTTAAAGATCTGCTCATTTAAAAGAAATTGAATGTAACTAAAAAGAGTTTTAAAAAGCACATATAGAAAAAGCGTGATCAGTTGTAGACCGGGATAAGTGGAGTGTATAAAGGAGTGTGAACCCTAGATGAAGCTATTATTAATCTTTATCGGTTAGTTATAGGAGATATAGGTATTCGGTCTATCTATATTAACCCCATGAGCAGCTGCTATTACTAAGGATCCCAAAATTCCCAAGCTTGAATCGGAGTTTGAATACTCTAGTATTATCCTTACTCACTTAACTAAAGATAAATAAGTTATTGTGAATTGTTGCATTACATTTAGTTAAGTGTGCATGGCATATGTATTTGTTTGTACTATTGTATACTGGGCCTTTGGCTCATGCTGCTACTTACAGGTGATTATGAGGATGAGCTCTACGACAATATGGGCTATGAGACTGATTGGGAGACCTCTATAGATGATTAAGAGTGTGACCTACTAGTAGTTGTTTTAGGACTTTTGATGTATTTTGTGAAGTGTCTAGGCTTATTTGTTAAGCCTTAGAATGTAATTTTATTTTAAGTTGTATATGTAATGTAGCTTGCTTGTATGTAAGTTTTATATGTTTTGTGTGATCCTTGGGAGACCTTCAAATAATGTATGTGATGTGTGTTTTGTACCTATGTGATGACCCACTACTTATGTAATGGTAGTATTTCTTAATTCAAATTATATGAATGTTATATCTGTTTTAAGCAAGCAATCATTACAAACACTTCTTTTTAGACGACCTTACGTATAATACTTGGGTATTATGTATGGTCGGGGGATTTAGCATGCTTAATCTATGGGTTAAGTGGGCCGGGTCCTTGTAATAGGACTTTTAAATGGCTAAGAACATCATTTTATCAAGAGGGGATGAAATCATAATTGATAATTTTATGAAGAAGTGCTGCATTTTTCAATAAATAAAATACCTGACAATGTCACTCGCTAGCCTCCTACAACCACTTAAGAGTCTTCAAAAAGTCTTTGAGGATATATCTATGGATTTCATTACCTGATTACCATGTTCAAAGGGGTATTGGTTATTTTAGTTGTGGTAGACTGATTGAATAAATATGTCCATTTTAGGATGTTAACAACTCAGTAAAAACAAAAAAGTGGTGAAATTGTTTGTGGATATTGTGGTCAAGTTACATGGCATTCCGATTTCTATAGTTACTGATAGATATCGAGTCTTTTTAGCAAGTTTTGGTAAGAACTCTTTATATTGAGTGGCACAGGATTGAACTTCAGCTCAGCCTATCATCCATAGTTAGATAGGTAAATTAAAGTAATGAACCGTTGTTTGGAACATTATTTGCATTCTTTTATTATCGGCTACTTGTTGCACGAGTTGAATTTGGGCCAATAAAGATTACTCCTGCAAACATAAAAGATGGGTCAGAGGGACACCGAAGGTTGTCCAATGCAGCCACTTCAATGCTTAAGTTAGTTTATGGGTAGAAGTATGGTTTATGTAAGAATAATATGATTGCCTTTTTGTGTCTATACCTTTGTTTTCCCATCGAGCTAATGAGGTCGATCAATCTGCTAGCTCGACCTTGAGCCCTCACCCTCTTTAGCCTCAATTTGCACCTTAGTCACTTCTCATGATTGAAGGGACACTAACAGCTCAACCACATTCTAAGAAGCCATGACCCCTCAACTCGAGTACCGTTGCCATGCCAAGTACCAAGTCTCATACAACAAGTTTAGTGTTATGCAAACGCATAATGGTTTATGCTTAATTTTTTTATGTCAAAACTTTTACTTTGAGTAAAATTTATATAGAATTCCTTTATATTTATCATGTAGCTCTAGCTTTTATATATATATATATATGAACAATGTAAGCATATTTCTAATATTCCATCACTAATTTACACATGTTGTAAAAACTGACATTTGTACTTTTCGTAATTACATTATGATTTTGAAGCTCTTGAACGTTCTAAATAAAATTTCAAATTTGACGAGGTTGACTATTATTAATGTATCGTGTCTAAACAACATAATTATAAAATAATTTGTATGGATGTATACTAGGGGGTTCATGGTTAGGTTCAGGGGTTGAATCGAATCGAAATGCAGTTGAAACGGTTTATTTCAAACCTTTAATGAATCGAACCACTTTTAATGGTTCGAGATTTTGAATCAAACCACTTTAAACGCCATTTGGTTTGGTTCAGTTCAATTTGAACTGCTTTTAAAAGTGTTTGGTTCTAATAAATAATAGAGAGGCAAAAAAAGTTTTTTTTTTTTTTTGTGTAAGAATTAAAGTTACGTATCATTAATCAATTATATATCTAATAATTTTAGATAGATATATTATCCTGTCCTAAAAATATTTTTCAATACAAATTTAAATTAGCATATATCTTTAATAAATCTATAACAAAAACTAAAGAAAATAATTCTTTTACATTAATTCAATGTTTATTTATAATATTTTTTCCTTATAATGTATTTAAATTTCTATTGTACCAATTAAATGATTATACATGCTCTAAACTTAATTATACTGCTTTATTTTAATTTGATACATGTTTGCTAGCTTTAGGAAGAATTTAAATTAATAAAACAAGAAAACATACTAGGAAATTTTGAGAAGAGAATAGATTGCTTGTTTAATTATTAGATATATAATACATTAATGGTGTATTATGTACAATATATAATATGAAGTATATATATACAACATTATATTTATAAATAACCTTAATGTGGCTAAAAATATAAATTGGAATAGAATCACAATTTCTCCTAATAAATCCACAAATTAAAATCCTACTTAATTCTCTTTCAAAGATGCATCTAAACACAAGAATAATATTAGAATTCAGAATTGTGATTTCATTTCAAGTCTAATCTGAAATAAAAAAAAGAGTTATTATTAAATAAAAGGACTCTCTTTTTTTATTTTTTTAATGTGAAGCGGTTCAATTCGGGTTTAAATGATTTCGTTCGGTTAGACTCCTCGAACTAAACCATAACCGTTTAGACTTATCATAAACCAAACCGCGAATCGAATCAAAATATAAAAAGAATTGTATTTTATGGTTTGGTTCGGTTCAAGAAACAACCCTAACGTATATTATGTATTTACAATGATAAATATAGTTTATTCAACTTTAGTTTTATTGATTGCCATACTCTTATAAATTAAAATGCATCTATGAAGTTGATATAAGCAACTATCAATTTCTTGTATTGTGTTTATTCTATAATAAGTTGAAAAACAAGCTTTCGTCCCAACCAACCGGCATTAGAGCAATCAATCACCATACCTAAATAGGTTTATTATGTTGGCAAGAGATATCTGTCATCTAGGAGGTTAAGAGTTACACGTTCCCCAGACCTTATTTGATTTTTATGTATCTATTTGAGCCTTATAATTCACCAGCTAGTGTTTGAGGTTGGCTTGAATTTTCAAAAGTCATATTTATATATAAATCGTAACCTCTGACAGAGTTTTTAACTCTTTTTTTTTTTTTGGATTAGTTAAGTCACTGCGTTTTAATCTCTCCAAAAGAGTTTAAATGATAGAGAGCTTCACATTCAACATTTTCATCCAAATTAGGCAAGGTAAACAATAAATTGATATGGTGAATTGCATTCATTCCAATTTTATATAAATTCTTTTCATAAAAGTTCTTAAGAAGATGAAATTGCTTTGAAGTTTGGTATGCGAGAATGAACTTGGAATAGAGAACCGCGATTTTGGGTTCATTCCCATTCTTACGTTTAGTTGTGTTTTCAAAAACCGGAATAGTGATTCTTAAGAATCAACGATTTCGGCTTTGACGGGAAATTTGATTCCGCCCTTGAGAAGGTGGAATCGCGATTCTATTCCTCCTTCGTAAGTAATTAATATTAAATTACATTTTTATCATTTACTTATTTATTATTTATATTAATTATTATGATATTTTTGACAAATAACATATCAATTCCATTCCATTCCGAGATGTATCAAACACAGGAATGGATTTATAATTCTACCTCTCATTCCATTCCATTCCGAATGATTCTTACATACCAAACGTGACATTAATACGTATAGTAATCTTCTCCTACTTAATATTCCTTCCATCATATATATATATATATATATATTTCTTTATTTTCTCAAGTTTATCATTATCATTTTTGTGAACTTAGCCTTAATGCAAATGAATATCCTTAATTTAATGACATTAACATTAGATTTTCAACTGAGATAAATCACGCTAGAATTTTTCCTTTTTGTTGTAATGGTCCTCTATTTAAAAAAAAAAAAAAACTGCCGGCACTTTTATCTAAAAGTAGAAATATATTTGAATAATTGAGCTTTCATATTTTACATGATGATGCAATCTAATGCATCACTATGCAAAACAAGGAATGTGTAGGAACCATCGCTTCCTATGTCATGCTCCAAAACTAAAAAGGAAACAGCACAATATGTTTAAGTTAAATATAGGTTAGGATTTATTAAATCACTTTTTAACAGCATTTGACTGGGGTCCATTTATTGATCCTCAACCAGAAACATTGATAAGTTTAATATGATAAAAATAATTTATTAATAATGCATCAGCATCATACAATACAAGCAGATGCACACCGTGATTAGTGTGCAACAAGTTATTAGAAATTTTGTACATGATGGTGTCATGAAAAGAAGTGGAAGCAACAGTCCAAGTAGCATCGTTTGTTGACGAAGGAGTGTATAAATCACATCATTTGAGAAGAAAGAGATGGAATTGGGTCTGTCTGTTTACCTTTTTTCGACAGATATAGATACTTTTAAAAAAAAAATTTTTAATAAATTATTTACTAAGGAATAGATAGAGATAAAAAGAAATTGATAGTTTTCATAAAAAGATTAAATATAGATAAAAGATAAATATAAATTGAATATATTTATACATATCATTTTAATATAAATATAGATACTGGTGAAAAACTGACCCTCTAAATAAAAAAAAGCATACTAAGAGAAAATGACAAAGTCGAAAGAGACTAGGGGAGGAAGAAGAGTTGAAAGCGATATTTTGCTTTATTAAATTGCATTTTTTCTTGGTTAATGAAGGAAAGTTCTAAAAGGTGGCAAAGAAAGAAGGCAAAAAAATTAAGATAACGCCATGTGTATATATATATTTATGTATATTTTTCATATTTTTTCATTTTGTAAGTTTGATTGTAAATCCAATTTTATTATTTGTTACCGAATGTAATAAATTTAAATATGTTGTTTATTTTCAATTTCATATATTACTGCAAGAGCTTGATATTTTAGCTGAATTGGTAAAGTGATATAATTTCAACACTAAATCAATGTGATTTCACGTGAGAATTGTCATGTGACCCTACTGAATGATCAATTTTTATACAAGGGGTGAGTGTCATGTGCTTTTATTATTGTCATTTTCTTCTAGTTTTATATTCCTATTTTTTTCAAATTTTTCTTTTGTCATGAATGAAGTGTTACATATATTCTTAAATACTAGTAAAAGAGGGAAAAAATTGAAGATACTATTTTTGAGTATTTGTTGGTTTATTTGTTATTGTTGTTGTCGAGTAACACATATATTCTTTATTAATAGATCTATTATATTACTTTAATTGGGGATTAAATATTTATTATATTAAGGGAATACTTATATTGATTGTACTTCAAAACTAAATTTATATGATTTTTATTAATGATACCCATTGTATTCATTTATTATTAGCTAAATTTTTTTCCTATTTTAAAAACTGACCCATTTTCTACTTAGTTTAACTATTACAATAATATACATTAAATTTTTTGTTTAGTCAAATTTTTACTTAATAATATGTTTTAGTTACCATTAATTGCAACTCCATTAAATTATATTGAGAGAATGCTCTCTTAATTGGACTTTAAAAATAAATTAAATGGTTTTTTTTCTATATACTTCTAAAAAAATACATTTTGATATTCTTTAATGTGATCTTGGAATAATTCACCTATTGTTTTCTTTTAATGTTAGCTAAAAATTTACCCTTTTTTGAAAGATAACATGTCAAATTTGGGACAAGAACTTTACACAATTATTTAATTTGGTACCAAAAAATTGAAATTGTCAATTTAATACTAATCAAAATTTTCATGCTTATTTTTATTATCTTAATAACATCATTTGATCTATTTTCAATGTTGGGACACTAGTAAAAATTCAACCAAATGATGTATCTTCTATGTCTACAAATAGAGCAAACGATATTGAGGAGATAATAGCTTAAGCAACTAAAAAATTGCAAAAAAATTGTAGAAGAATTAAAAATTTAAAATATTTTACGTCTATTATTGATAGGAAGTCTTGAATCCTAAAAAAGAGACCAAAAAAAAAAAAAAAGATATGTATATCTATATATATAAACCCTAAAAGAATCTTAAAGAAAATCTTACAAGATATTAAGCCTTGTTTAAAAAGATATGTTTCCTCAAAGAATCCTAAAGAAAATCCTATGAGATATTAAATCTCATTTAAAAAGATATCAAATTTACATCATTCTCTCCCACTCGAGGAAAAACCTAACCTCGATTTTAAGACAAAATTGAAATAAAGTGGCTCATTAGATTGACAAAATGGATAAATATCTACCACATTAAACGTCTTAGATAAACTCATGTTGTTAGGTAATGCCACAACATAAGTGTTCTGAACTGCTAATAGTAAGGAAATTTCTTTTTTCCACTTTAGAAGATTTAGAATGGTTTACCCTCTTTATTGGTGTTAGAATAAACTTCAATCATCCCTTCTCCAACCAGTACACATTGTCATTCCCTAAATGTTGTGCATTCTAATCAAACACCAATGTCTACCATATAGAACATGGCAGCTATCTATGTTAATAACATCACAGTACATCTCATCTCTATATTGGCCTATAAAGAAGGGTACTTTACATTGTTCTTTCACCTAAATCTTCTCCCAAGCTTTAATCCATCCAAATGTGTAAGGGTTTAGGTGCGACTCCAACGGAAGTTTTAAAGTCTCCTTCATAATAGAGGAACGAACAAGACTATATAAGTAAAATTAGACCGACTAGGCATTAGGTTCATTGTCTCCACTCTTTCTTTTTTCTCAATACTACATATGCTTACCCACTTGTTCACTTAAGCATCAGACACACCCCTAATAGCCACTAACTGGTTTTTATCTTGTAGGCTTATGAATTGTCAGTCTCATAGGCCTACCAAGCTTAGATTGGCGTGGACTACAGTTCCAAGGAATCCGTAGTATAGCAGCCAAAATCCACTTGGAACAAGTGGTATTATATTTTATTGAATTTCCATCCTTAATGTTTTTAAATTTTGCAACAATTATATGTTGACTCTTTTTTTTTTTTGGGTAAATATTATTATGGGCTGTAAAAAAGTGCATACTTTATTGAATTTTTAAATTAGCAAAGAAAAGTGCTATTCACAACAAGTTTTTGTGACACCAAAAAAACACTTGGCAATAAAATTTATATAAATATTTTTATTAAGCTTTGTAAAATAAAATTTGTAGATTTATTATTAGACCTAAGAAATTGAAAAACCCGAATACAAAGTTGTTAACATAAAACAGGTATATTATTTATTTCATAATATAAAATTCTTCGGTTAATATTTACTTTTTTTTTTTTTTTTTTATAGATAGCGGTAACTTCTTTAACATAACATATTGAATTTTATTGACATATTTTTAGACTGATTTATTAATACATCTCTATCGTATTATTTTATTATACATTACTTTTCATCTATGCACATCATCGAAACAATTTATGTAAAATTCTTTTTATTTTTCATTGTTGAACAATTCTTTTACGTTTTGCACTTCATTAAATTATTGTACTTGAATTTTGCACGTACCACGCGAGTAAGTAGTCTGCAAGCAAATATAAGTGTAATCAAATTATCTTTAAGAAAAATAATCCACTTTGTTTTTCTTAATCCAGAAATTGAATTCAAATCCTTCTGTTGGTGAAGGAGTCTCTCTTGAAGGCGCTTCAACCTTGAAGTAAGGGGAAGGATGCACGTGGAGATACCCCTCTCTACTGCCTGCGAAAGCGTGTGGTCTTGGACGGAGCATCATGGAAATTTCCGTCATCCCTACATACATTTCTCATAGGTTTTCCCACTTCATTGGAAGCTGTGTTTCAAATTGTTTTATAATAAAACTTAACAAAATTTCTTGTAATAAAAGGTATAAAAGTACTTATCATCCAACAAAATGAAATGTTTAGTAATAATACTTCTTAAATAACTTTTCAATTGCATCCCCTAAACGCATTTTGGCATCAAAGAATCCCATTACTTGACAATATGAGTTTTTTTTAGGGTTCTTGTCCAACCGTATTCTAAAGCTTTCAATTTTAACAATCAGATCCTAAAATTTTTTAAATATATACGAGTCCTACACATAACGTATTATAGTAACAAAGCATATTTTAACATTTTCTTTGACAGACTCTAGGAAAGTTGAAGGATGCTAGCAAAAACGAAAAATGAAAATATAAAAAATGGAACTTGTGTTTGCTTACTCCTACCAACTATTGAAGAATACCGTTTTATTTTCATTTCACAACCCTAGTCATAAGACTTTCAATTTTGATAATTAGGTTATAAAACATCTTCAAAGAAATGCAATCAAGTTTCTAACCCTCTTCTACTCGTCTCGTAGACTCGCTTTTTATATTTCGCAGACAATGAGACCATACAAGGCCAAAGATAAATAAAACAATATGCAATTATTTAAATAAAAAATCCAAAAAGAAAACATAAAAAACCACTGTTTTGAGAGAAAGTGAATGAATATAGTGATAATGGAAATGGATTTTACAACGGGTGATAAGAGACAAATCCTACAAAAATTTAAACAACAGAAAAAAAAAACACCGAAATCTATGTTTTAGTCCCTTTTCTTCCTTAATAGGGTATTTCAAATTTCTCTCTGGTATATTTCATTTGAAATCAATTATAAAAAATACCCATCAAAGAACACACACATACAGATAAACAGCTAAAAGATTGAATTTTATCAAATCATACGGGGAAAAGAAGAAAGATATATATATATATTTTTTTTTTTTTTGCAGATATGTAAACATGGCTTCAACCCACAACTCAGGATCATATATATTTTTTTTTTAATGAGAAAAGGAAAAAAAAAAAACCTTAGCTTTGGGATTTTGTTCTTTTAGTTCTTGTCCATATGTCTATATAGGACTGTTTTTCACGATGTTGAATTTCTTAGAATGTGGCAACTGAAAGGAGAAAGTGTTCCAAAAAAAGGAAAAAAAAAAGAAAAAGAAAAAGAAAAGGGAACTGGAAGGAGAAGTGAAGAAAATAAAGGGTAATGTGTTAATGGAGGAATTAGTAGTCACTGCTCTTGAAAAGTGTACTTCGTTTATCAAGTGGTAAAAATTACTAAACTAGTAAATGAGTCATAATAAGAGATGTGATATTAAATATAAGAAAACTAAAACCCTCGTGGCAAGAAATATAATTAAATAAATAAATTAAGACTAAAAGTATAATAAGAAAAGGTATTAACTTTATATTAATATAAATCTAGGTCATAAAAAGATCTAGATCTTATAAATCTCAAAAAAGAAATAAGAGTCCCTATTGGCAAAATAGGCTGACAAAGTACCAAAAAAATAAAAAGAAAAAAGTCTATAATTTAAAGTTTATATAGAGCAAAAGCCATTTAAATGAAAAAACAATGAAAGCCCTAAACATTATTAGTAGAGCTGTGAAAATGAGGTCATGCGGGCCAACACATCTCACCTAGCCACGTTCCATTTCAATCCACAGGTTATGTGTAGAGGTAGGCACTGATCGGTTTGGTTCAGTTTTTCCTAAAACCAAACCAAACCATAATTTACAGTTTGGTTTTTTTTTTTTTTTTCCATTCCAAACAAACCCTTAAGTAACGGTTTGGTTCGAATTAGAATTTTTTTAAACCATTAAATAACGGATTGGTTCGATTTGGATTATGGATTAAATCAAAATTATAACTAAATTTTTTTTTGTTCTAGTTTGTTTACATTTGTTTAGATGCTTAAATATTTATATCATTTTACAAAGTTTATTTATAAACCATGAAAAAATACTTTATGAATTCATCATACTTTTAATAATAGTTCTCTATAAAATTAGTTATTCTTCAATAAAATACATTCACTAACCAATACATAGTAAGTCATAATTTATAATTTTTAATAGAACCATCATGTCAATTATCTACCAATGAATTTAGCTAAAATAAAAAATCATCTATCAACAAAATTCATCAACAATAAAAATGATATGCTGACAAAATATATTAAACAATTAATTCATAATAAGAATTTATAACTGAATAAATAAATTTCATACTTTATGAAGTTAAAAGTTATTAAAAAAATAATAATTCATCATCAACAAAAAATTACATATCAAGAGCTTAAAAAAAATTAAAAATGAACAAATTGATTTTAATCAATATTCACCAAATAATAAATATAAAATGAAATCATATAAACATATAGTAAAATATTATTATATTTTTCTAAAACGGTTTGATTCGGTTTTACGGATTGGTTTGGTGTACTTTTCAAACCAAATCATAAATTTATGGAGTAGTTCGGATTTGAAAATTTTTAAACCAAATCATTAGAAAAAACCATTTTTTTGGTTTGGATTGGATCGGTTACGGATTGGTTCAGTTTGGTTGGTTTTTTTGCCCACCCCTAGTTATGTGAGTCAAAATTTTTAGTCCAACCTATCCCGCATGGGTTGGTGAGTTAAACAGGCTGGCCTACGAACGCACAAATATTATTTTATTGAAAAAATTATGAGAATTTACATTAATTTTTAATAATTTAAATATGAAATACATATTTATTTTTATCTCACTAATTAATTACATATAATCCTTGATGATAATCATGTATGGAAAATGTTATAGATTTCTATTTTAAAATTTTTTATCTCAACATAAAATGATTTATTTTAACTAATATAAATTGGAATCTATTCTAATTTTTTTCTTTGGTGTGGCAAGGAAAAATACATCATTGAAATTATCAATTGATATTGTGTTGCTTATTTTAAAAGAAGCATCTAAATATTTAATAAATATAAAGAAAAAAGAATTGATAAAGGGACTAAGGATATAATGAACATAAAAGTTGAAGGCTTGAAACATAACACCCTTAAAAATTACATAATCAACATTTAATAACTAAATAATAGAAAAGTGAAGTTAAAAGGAAAGAAAGAGGGTAATGTACTAAGGTTTCTTTTTTCTTTTTATAAGATTTATATTTCTTTCCCTTTTTTATGTTTTTCAAGTGCAGGTTTGCAGGCAAACCCGATCTGTAGCAGGTTGGCCCACTTCAATCCATGGGTTATTCGAGATGGGCCATTTTGGTCCACACATTAAATGGATTAAAATTTTTAGCCTAACTTGCATTTTTTTATGGGTTATGCAGGCCACATGCACAGCGCTAGTAATTACATCGAATATTATTGGCCATATCCAAGACATACAGATCGGAGCTAAGCTTATTATAACCATCATCAACGTAAAGGTGATCACTTAAAACTAAATCTCATAAGAGTAAGTTGCAAAACCTAGACATTTTAGAGGAGCGAAACACGATGTCGAATACATAACAGTGACACAAATGTGAACTACGCTTTACTACATACGTATTTAATTCTCATGTAGCAACTAAGGTTCATTAAAGATAATTATTTTGTGAAAGTAGACAACATAATTCTAAGCACCGAATCAATACCAAACTCTATCTCAATCAAGTGGTAAACTCTATAAATCATTAGACAACACATGACTAAACTCCTGAAAAAATGGAATTTGATCCACAATAAGACTAGTAATTTGAGTAACAACCAAGAATGCTACATTCATTTCTCTAGCAACTACACTGTAGGCAAGCCAATGAAAGTTTAAATTGTAAGCTCATAACTCTTGTTATACCAAAATCTACAAAAACTTTATTTAAGTATTAAAATTGTCAAAACTAAACATTGGGTGTGAAAAAAGTCCACAAAAACTTTGTTTAATACCAAATTATTCAAAACCAAATTTCAGACATCAAGTTAAACTTTTTGCCAAAGCTCAGGTAACATTTTTGACATTATCCCATGACTCCGATTAATGCAATAATTTCAAAAATATCTCCATATTACCTTTTAGTCCTAACTAAGCAATCAAGAGGGAGGTAAATTGATTGCAATTCAAAATTTTCAAAATAACTTATTAGCTTAGTTTTTTTATGTGAATTTCCCTTCAAGTTTGCTTAGAATAACTACGTGATAACACTATTAAAGCAACTTAGATAACAAACCAAAATAATTGCAAAAAAGCAAGTGAGGTCCAAGATTTATAAGGGTTTCTCCTTGTGAGTCAATCATCTCTTCTAGCTCTATTGCTAGTGTAATCCCCAAATTTTACGTAACATGATTTTAACAAAATACTAAAAATATAATATTTGATTATTTAAAATAGTTGAAACAAGTAGTAAAAAATCACTCCAAATTTTTCTCGATTTAAAAATGTTAAAGTACGAATGAATTTGATTATAATTAGAAAGATTAAAATCATACCAATAAAAATTTTTGGAAATACAAAACTGTAACAAATATGATTTCAAGTAATTTATAAAACAACGATAAGGTAATCGTTAATATAAAGTTACTGAATTCTTTTTCCTTAAGATCAAAACTTAGAAAATAAACTCTACGCTTGTTAAATAATGAAACAATAGTGTTCAAACTATTTTTAATACGATGACAATATCAAGTAGCCTAGATAAAATATGTTGCTATTAACAAATTAGTATAAATAACTTCTATACAGTAAAATATAATGTTCGGTAAAATGAATCAATATCTAAGAATCTAGATCTTAAATAAATAATTAAATTTTACTAATGTTCTATTCAAAAGATTTAGAGATTTTGGAAATTAAAATTCTGAATTGTCAACGTAACGATTAATAATTTTCATAACTAGAAAATGAACAAATTGGCAAATGTGAAACTAATATCAAATATAGGATTCAACAGAAAACCTTAGAATAGATCTACAAATTGTAATAAACTCATTCGTAGATTGAAAAACCCGAATAAAAATTTCCTTGACTCGAATAGATACCAAAAACGAGATTTCGTATCTTGAACTGATAATTCACGAGGTAATTAAAAGTAACTCCAAATTTCAAAACCGATAAGATACAGTTTAATAATAGAGCTTATTGGTATAGAACAATAATTCAAAAAGGATTTACTAAGATTATCAATATATAATAGATACTAATACTGATCAATAATATTAATCTAGATCTAAAATAAAATTTCAAAACCCGTTGTTATATTTGTAAAGAAATTATGAATTCATTAAGACTTGGTTTCTAAATTAATTTATTGAACTTGAAAAATTTAATCACGCAAATTAAAATACAAAAATAATTAATTGTGTAAACTAAATATTTGTTTATACAAACAATCTAGAAATTATTTTGGAACTTAGATAATTTTAGTCCAATAAAACTCTTATCTTACCGTTATAAGTATATGTTTATAAATTAATGTTGGTTAAATTATTTTAGTTAAATAATAAAATAATAATAATAATAATAATAATAATAAAAGAAAGAAATCGGAGGAGCAGAATTTGAAGACACAAATAGTCTTCACATTGGGAAAATCACGTGATTGGGGAAATCCTCTACGGTACAAGCAGAAATTTCGGTTGCAGCTGCTCTTGGATGAAGAATCACGTACAGCATTTTCCACGCACGGAATGGAGGAGCCGGCTACAGAGAATGAATTCTGCTGGAACAGAGTTCTTCATGCAGCAGGGGAAGGATTTTGGACAGCAAACACACTTCACATCTAGCACATTTGCTCCAATTTCAAACCTATATTCAACATGAAAATGACATAAATTCCAACCAAAACACTCCACATGTGAACAACATTAAATGCCATGAAATCCAGCTCAAACAAATGAAGAAACAATTCCAAATGGCCTTGAAATTTCCGATGACAGCAAGCTGCAGCAGAGGAGAAATTACACAAACAGCAGCAGCACACACACCACTTCAGATCCGATTTTGACAAAATTATAGGCCTTGCTTGAGTTGTTTTTTTCTGACTAAATAAGAACCAATTAAAAGCCTTTATATGGACACTTCAAGCACCAAATATTAATTAGAAATCAATTGAAGAAATCTGTCCAAAAAGGTCAAGAAAAACTGCAGCAGAAAAATTTGAATTTAGGCCTCTGTTTTCACACGATTTTTTATCCGATTTTTGTACAACTTGAGCCCCTATTTTACAAAACAAACTAATTAACTATCAAACAAACACAATTAATGCCTCAAAAATCAACCATAAATCTAAAATAAATTCAAAAATCGTCATCCAAAACAGCCAAAATCGTATCTAAAAATCCCAGCTGCAATTTGCAAGTTTTTCAAGCCCAAAACACTCTCTTTATCCTCCTAAACTTAGCCTAACCTTAGTACATATATATAGCCTTAAGTTAGACACAAAAGTAGCTCAAATCTCTCCAAAAACAAGTTGAAATCCTAGCTACAAGAAAAGATACGAATCAGCCATTTCCTTCACCATTTTTCCCCACTTAGACAACCTTTAAGAAATTCTAAAACAAAACACAACCTTTATCTTACTTCCTATACGCTATCCAAGCATTAATCACATCCAAAAACATCAATTCCCTCTTCCAAACAACATCCAAAACCAAGATAAATAGCCTTTGGTATATCATCAATTCAAGTTGAATCTAAGCTCAACAAGGTAAAAATATATACATATATAAGCTAGTTTAGTTAGATTAAATTTTGTTAGTTACTCATCCTTCTACTATCCTCTTTAGATCATTACTTTCACCGAGAAGGAGGAACTAAACCCCATCTATTATCCAATCAAGGTAAAATTACATTAAGTTCAAATATTTGTTATGTTGATTTATAGAATTTGTCTTACAAATTTATCAAGATTAGTCTAATAGTATATTTATGTTATCTAAACTATTTAGGATATAAACACATGAACTTGAAGATTTTTAAGTATAGAAATTCAAATCCAATAAAGGAAAAACCAAAACCATACTTGAACAACAAAAACTAAACCAAACTTTAAATAACTCATGAAACTCGTTGGAAAGAATGAATAAACTGTATTGATGTGTTTGTTATAAGCCAAAAACGACCCCACCAATGGAAAGAAACGAAAAATCCTATGAAATCGACTACTCATTTGTTAAAAACGGATAAGAAACGAATTAGATTACAAAAGCAAAAATGAAAACACTGCTGTCAGATTTTTACGAACAGAACGGGCTGTTCTTGCTTTTTTTCGTTCCCTTAATGACTTTTTTGATAAAAATAATACCACTAATGGATTGTACTCGGAAAATACTATGAAAACGACTATTTATTCATCAAAAATGGATTAGAAATGAGTTAGATATGAAAACAAGTTTTGACTACAACTATTAGGATTCACTTGAAACCTATGCATGTTTTTCATAAATTTAAAAATTGTACAAATCTCTTTTCTTGAAAAATAATTTCACTACTAGAAAGTACTCTTCGGGTACTATCAAATCGACTATTTATACAACGAAATCGGATTTAAAACGAATAAGAAATCACAAACTAGAAAATCATTCAGTTTACACTCTTAATAACCCAACGTCAATTTTACTGTTATCCCTATAAGTATGATTATAATTATTGCTATTAATATTACTATTGAGTATAATATTTAGTATTATTGATATTTTCATTATGAGTCATGAATGATTATTAATACTGTTATTTTCACATTAATGCTATTGTATTTATATTATTATCGATACTATTATTATTTTTGTCATTAATAGTATTATTTACTAATAGTAGAGAAGATATTATTATTATACTTGTATTTACTATTAATGTTGAGATTAATCTTTCAATACTAATATTACTGATAATATTGTAGTATTAAATTTAGTTGTTTTGCAATAAAAATAAAATTTAAGTATAATAAAAATTTGATATATCTAAACTCCATAGACATACGATTTTATAACTTTTGAAAGGTATAGATACTAGAACATACTTAAATAAATAAAAATACCAATTTGAGAGACAAATAAGGTTGATGGCAAAGAATTAATAAATAAAAAATCCTATTAAAAGCAGTAGAACTTAAGAAAGGACAAACCCCTTGAATAAAAATATAGATAGCAATTAATAAAAACTATATCAAACACCGATACGGAATATTTAGGTATCTAAAATGATTTGATTAAATTATTTAATGATGCAATAATTAAAGTAACGGGTTTAATCTAATATTCGGCGATTAGAATCAACGCCTTTAATTATAGGAAGACTTCTCTTACAGAAATAATTCAATAATAAATCTCTGTTATTCCCTTTCATAGGAAAATAGATCAATTCCCGAATTTCCGGTAGCTTATACAACAACTTAGCGAGGACCACAGGTGAGTAACTTAGACTTGTTACATTGTTTGTGCTTGTAGTATAGTTGCATTTGGAATACTAATAATATATATATATATATATTCAATTGATATGCGTGCGAGATTGGGATACAGCATGATGCGTGGTGTATGATTGAATGGCAAATATCATAATATAAGCGATAATCCTATTGTATGATAAATATTGTATATGTTGATGATTGTCTGTAAATTGTATGATCGCCTTAAACTTGATTAACAACTGTCGGTACTATAAATGAAACGGACATGCATTGCACGATTTGCATAAACTGCTTTATATTTTTACGAACACCTATTACGTGTTAGAATTTCGGTTCTTGGTAATACTTGGTTTTTTTAGGCAATGGGCTATTAGTTCTACGCAAGTTTACCTTGTTCTGTCGATTCCATGGGAACTAACTGGTAACGAAGGACGTTGCCCATGGTATCGCTGTGAAATGGCTAACACTTAGTGGAGTTTCTAAGGTACAAGACAGGAACTGAGTGTTTAAAACTTCATTAACATAAAGAGATAGTAATTGTGAGGATTATGGATTCCTGTGTACTTAGTTTCTCCTGGATAGGTGATTCAGGTATCGGTTCCTTCAACCCCGATGAGAGGGCGTAAATCTCCATCCTGTTTGGATTTCGGTTTGTCCAAACTTGTAATTGTTCATGTGTTTGATTGATGCATTACATATGATTGATAATAACTTGCTTGTTGTGATAAGTCTGGTTATTCACTGAGCCCGTGGTACGCTCACTCCCCAACAGTTTTTGTGCAGGATTATTACTAGCCGGGATTGGGCTAGGAATGTGTGAAGAGAGCTTCTCCAACGAACTCTATTGAAGATAGAGATATAGGATATTGTAAACTTAGAATTTTATATTGTTGAAATTTGTAAGTTGAAGTTCGAAACCCAATTTTACTATTTGGTGGGGGATACCGATTCTCTGCGATCTTGGTGGAAATTGGAAAATTGAATTCCATAGTTGAAATACTGTAATATATTATATCATTTATATGATAAACTTTTATAAATAAATAGAGTCTTGTACATTCTGACATACAAGACGGCTCTCATATTACGGGTGCACACGTGATATGATGGCTTTAGATAAATCCTGTTAGGCTCCCATATTAGAGTCGTGACAGCTAGGATCCAATAATCCATACCTATTTGTTCCATTATATGCAATCACATAAGAGAGATTACAATCACCAATACTTTATATCACCAATACTTTATCTTACTCTACCTCACTGGTCTAACCACTTGGCAAACACAAATTTACAAGATACTAAGTAATCCTCGCTACGAAGGACTCAATCAACTCTCAACAAAAGAGAGTTTAAGTTTATAAAATGAGATACACTAAATTCTCTTAAATTAAGCACGTTACTAAAGAAAGTTGTGTAAGCTTGTAAGGTCAAGATAGATTATCATGAAAATTCAGATGATGATTGGAAGAAAATGAGCTTAGAATGCTTGATTAAAATTATCTTGCTTGTAGCAATAATAGTTATGTCTTGATACTTTGAACTTCTAGGCTTATTTATCTTTTAAATAATAGCTCCAAACAAAATGGATCAACTTGGCTTATTTTCTACTTTCATAACAAAAAAAGTTGTTGAAGATAAGTCTCACACAATAAAAACCTCCTATTTTTCTTAGGATTTATAATATTTGAACATTTGCGAACTTATTATATCCTACCTTGGCTTCTTGTTTGATAATATCAAAGTTGTTCCATGTAATTCTCTTAATATATTCACTTCAAATTTTGAAAAATTGAACCCAATATTATTTAGCAAAATGTCTAGATGAATAAGTTCATCTTTATCCCCTTGATTCAAGCTCACCACATTGTCCATAATGTTTAACCATGTTTGTAGATGGATCACATTTCTAAACTTGCAAAAATTGAAGTTATCTTTGCCTTATTTTTACTAATAAATAAAATTCATAACCCGTATTCCGAAAATCTTGAAAAATATAAATTATTATCCAACTTATAAAATCCACATAGATTTAATTTCAAATCAAGTGGAATGCATTAGTTGTATTACTCAAATATATCTAACAAGTGATATAGGTCTTCACCAAATAGTTTAACCAACTTAATTGTTGAAAATTAACAGTCTTCATATTATCACCAGGCTGCTTCTAGTAATGTTTCTAACTTATCATCTTTTAAAGTTTTCGAAAGAGCATCTCGCAAGACTTCTGACCATCTTTTGACATTAATATTTCCAATTCTCAATCCAAATTTTTATTAAGTGATGATTATCATTCATGGCAAACACTAGTAAATTAGTTAGACAACACTTCAACCTTTTTATTATCATCAAAATTAATTAAGAAAATGTAACATTATTCAATTCATTCAATATATGCACGAATATGCAAACATACTTGAATTTATTTGGAAACTCTACATGTATTTCAAATTCAATAAATTCTTTAATATTCCTCAATTTCACAAATAACTCACAATATTCTAATTAATTCATCAATTGCATGCATATAATCTAAAGTATTGTATTATACTAGAAATTAAACATCAAGAAATTATACACATACATGTCACACTCATATGTCACATTTGGTACATGCAAATCTTGTTGAATGAAATAGATTAAAATATATTGAGTCCTTGAATGACAAATCAATTTCTATATTTGGAAGTAAACTCAAAATGGAATACAAAATTATCCCTAGCAATAAATGTAAATTTTAGATAATATTGTAATAAAACTACATGTAATTAATAAAGTTGGAGAGGAATAGCGATTCCACTCCAAAATAGGAATGAAATGGAACTTGGAATTGTGATTCTGTTTCAAGTGAATCCTTGTATACCAAACATGATATTATATCTCATGTCTTCTCTACGTCTCTTAATATTTCATGACTGGTTTAATCCATAGCTTTTACACCACTTAAATTGTCACATCCTGCTTTTAATATTTTGAAATCATTCATTAGTGTTCTATATTATTTGACCATTAATCCTTGTCTAACTTTAATATTTGAAGTCATTCACTAGTTTAAACTTCTCAAAATAGTTTACTCAAAATCCATTACTATCACATCATATAGAAGTCCATATAAAGGTTTAAAGCTCATAAGACCCTAAAGGAAATTAAAACCTAAATAAGTTTAAAGTCCGGGTACAATAAAATAAAATAAATCATAAAATTTTATAAAGTCTATATTAGAATCAAGTCCTAGATGAGAAAATGGAGGGAGTCTCTAAACATCATTAACAGACCAAATATCATTTACCGTATCCCGGACATACAAATTGCAGTCAAGCTCGTCACAAGCATCATCAATATAAAGGTCATTACCTAAAATGTTAAATTAAAGGAGTGAACAGCAAAATCAGAAAATGAGAAATTACACAAATGCACACCATGCCACAGACTTTGCATGCATACTCAATTTTAATGCAATAATGAGAAATCCCTAAAGATATTTGTTTAGTAAAAGAAAACGATTTTAGCATCTTAGAAATTGGAGTAACTAATAACTCCGAGTTAATAATGAGGAATGAAGTCATTCAAATTTGCCAAAGCAGGTAATCAAGCGTTGATAGGGTTGGCTATATCACAATGTCTAAAACTAAAAACATAATAGTCTCAAAATAAAACTCTCTACCATATCACCCATCAACAAGATATTTTAAAAATTCCAATAGCCCCAAATAACGTCTACTATAATTTCTTATTCAAGCCAATCATATAAACCACTGATCCTACCTGTCGCCTAGCTACTTGCTGAATTATATCTAACTTAGCCACCTTACTACCATCTCACCATAGGAGAAAGATTGCAATTGCAGACTCAAACAAAGTTGTTGTACATTTATTTCGATTGCAGACAAACAAACCACATATTTATATAGTCAAATTTAAATACACGTACAAAGTACACAAGGACTACCATATACACGTATGTTATTGTGGTCATTAGTAAAATTTTCACTAGCCAACTCTAACTTGTTTATCGTTTAAATATGCAGTAAAACATAATCTTTGATATTTCATCACTTAAGGTCATATAGAATTATATACTTAGTCGTTTTAAATTCAATGCTTAATATTATATTAAGTCCAGTCCATTACTAAAGTTGGTCCAATTTGAAGTTAAAAACAAAATGGCCAAACTCAATATAGATTAATTAAATGATAATTTCAATTATCTCTTTGATATTTTTTAAGCTACACCATTTTAATTCATTGAGTGATTTAGTTGAACTAATTGATATTGACAAACTCGTTAGTCTAGTTCAACCATTTACAACTCATTCACTTGAGGGGAATAGCTATTTATTCTCTTCTCATTTTATATAAAACTGTTATTATACAAAATATTGAATAGCAATTCATGTCTCCTTATACAAAAATTGTCATTCAATAGTTTATTTTCATTTTTGCCATAAATATCTAGCTTGAAATCATCATTTGTACAATTATCATTTTTTTATAATAAAGATAAAATGACATTATAGATATTTTAAATTTAATTCAATAATTACTTATTCATTTTTAAGACTAAGTAAACACTGTAATAGATATTATAACTCTATTACATTCCAATTGATTTAATTCAATCCTCTCTTATTTCATACGACAAAGTGAAAGAGCTGTTAATATTTTATTATTTAAAATTTAACACATTTTTAGATTTATTTATTCAACAAATATTACGTCACATTTTACCAAAAACATAAATTCTCAAGTTTGTGCTTCTTAAGAAAATCAAACAAAGCTCAATCCTTATGCTTGATTCAAAATTTCAATTATAATTATTTTCTTCGCTCTTCGTTTTGGGATTTCACATTCAAGAAGGATATTCTTAAAAATTAAATAATTTGATTATGATTAGATATAAATCTTTCTAAGAACGTGCTCTTTCCATCATTTTCTATTCTTTGATAAAACTAAAAGAGTTTTGAGAAAAAACTTCACATGAAGAAGAAAATTCCTTGACTCTAAGACTTAAAAAACAGACCTTAATCACCAATACATATTATTATAAGCATCAAGCCACTATAATTTACCATTTAAACATCAAAACACCTACATGAATCATCAATTCTATCAAAACTAAACAACCCACAAACCATAAACATGACTATTATTTCCTTAACCATCTACACACCACTAGCATGCAATAGAATTATACAAATTCATCACATCATCACTTCAATCATTAAGGAACCAAGTTTATGAGCTTACCTTGATGAAGAATATCTTAGAATCCTCAAAGAACTCCTCATGCCACTTGAGTATGCTCTCGAGAAGATTTCTCTTTAATTCTTTCAGTTGTGCCTAAACCCACAAAATATAACACCCTAAGTTACTATAGATGATTAGGACCTTCATCTTTGACTTATTTTGAATTTTGAGTAATTGGCCAAAGAAAAAAAAAACTGAACTAAACTCACACCTTAGTCGCTACATAAGATGTAAGGGCAGGTAGATCTCTATTTAATTTGTCTTCATTTCTTTCAATTCCTAGTGAAGATAAGGGAGAGATAATGGCTTAGTATTAATCCTAACGTAATCTTACTAAAGCTAGCTCTTAAGTATCACCTTAAAAGAGCATTTTTAAAAAGAAAAATGAAAGACAAAGAAGAAGTTGGTAGGAGGAAGAGAGGCTTACTGGTGTCATATGGGTAAGTAACGGTCTCCTTAATCCTTATGCTTGATTCAAAATTTCAATTATAATTATTTTCTTCGCTCTTTGTTTCAGGGATTTCACATTCAAAAAGGACATTCTTAAAAATTAAATAATTTGATTATCTAACAACATGCTCTTTCCATCATTTTCTATCCTTTGACAAAACTAAAAGAGTTTTGAGAAAAAATCTTTACATGAAGAAGGAAATTCCTTGACTCTAAGACTTAAAATGTAGACCTTAATGACCAATACATATTATTATAAGCATCAAGCCCCTATACTTTACCATTTAAACATCAAAACACCAACATGAATCATCAATTCCTATTAAAACTAAACAACCCACAAACCATAAACATGACTATTATTTACTTAACCATCTACACACCAGTAGCATGCAATAGAATTATAAAAATTCATCACATCATCACTTTAATCATTAAGGAACCAAGTTTAGGAGCTTACCTTGATGAAGAATATCTTAGAATCCTCAAAGAACTCCTCATGCCACTTGAGTATGCTCCCGAAAAGATTTCTCTTTAATTCTTTTAGTTGTGCCTATACCCACAAAATATAACACCCTAAGTTACTATAGATGATTAGGACCTTCATCTTCCACCTATTTTGAATTTTGAGTAATTGGCCCAAAAAAACAAAAATTGAACTAAACTCACACCTTAGTGGCTACATAAGATGTAAGGGCAGGTAGATCTCTATCTAATTTTTCTTCATTTCTTTCAATTCCTAGTGAAGATAAGGAAGAGATAATGGCTTAGTATTAATCCTAACTTAATCTTACTAAAGCTAGCTCTTAAGTATTACCTTAAAAGAGCGTTTTTAAAAAGAAAAATGAAAGAAGAAGAAGAAGTGGGTAGGAGGAAGAGAGGGTTACTGGTATCATATGGGTAAGTAACGATCTCCGTAACCCATATGCTTGATTCAAAATTTCAATTATAATTATTTTCTTCATTCTTTGTTTCAGGGTTTTTACATTCAAGAAGGATATTCTTAAAAATTAAATTATTTGATTATCTAACAATATGCTCTTTCCATCATTTTCTATTCTTTGATAAAACTAAAAGGGTTTTGAGAAAAAATCTTCCCGTGAAGAAGGAGATTCCTTAACTCTAAGACTTAAAAAGTAGAACTTAATCACCAATACATATTATTATAAGCATCAAGCCACTATACTTTACCATTTACACATCAAAACACCAACATGAATCATCAATTCCTATCAAAACTAAACAATCTACAAACCAGAAACATGACTATTATTTCCTTAACCATCTACACACCACTAGCATGCAATAGAATTATACAAATTCATCACATCATCACTTTAATCATTGAGGAACCATGTTTAGGAGCTTACCTTGATGAAGAATATCTTAGAATCCTCAAAGAACTCCTACACGCCACTTGAGTGTACTCTTGAGAAGATTTCTCTTTAATTCTTTTAGCTATGCCTATACCCACAAAATATAACACCATAAGTTACTATAGATGATTAGGAGCTTCATCTTCCACTTATTTTGAATTTTGAGTAGTTGACACCTTAGTGGCTACGTAGGATCTAAAGGCAGGTAAATCTCCATCTAATTCTTCTTCATTTCTTTCAATTCCTAGTGAAGATAAGGGAGAGATAATGGTTTAGTACTAGTCCTAACTTAATCTTACTAAAGCTAGCTCTTAAGTATCACCTTAAAAGATTGTTTTCAAAAAGAAAAATGAAAGAAGAAGAAGAAGTGGGTAGGAGGAAGAGAGGGTTACCGGTGTCATATGGGTAAGTAACGGTCTACCATTTAGCTTATGCTTAGTTTAGGCTATGTGGCTCAACCTCAGATGTTGACCTTGTCATATGTGTCAAATTTTACTTGTTTTAACAAAACTTATAAACTTGGCTAATCTAATCCATAAAAGCATCGTAAACTCCAAACTAATCTTATTTTAGTTATTTAAAGTGCTTTTGAATTTTTGTATAACTCAATTCCAAGTTAAGGGCAAAAATTGGAATTTTACGGAAGGGTAAATGTCAAATTTAATACTTGAATTTTGCACAAAAATTAAATTTAGTTCATAAACTTTGAAGTGGTTAATTTAATAACCAATTATTTTTTATGACTCTCTTTAATACCTCCTAAACACTTTTTATTCTATTTGCTAACTTGGAAGATGTACCATATCATTAAGTATTTAAATTTCTCCTAATACCATCTAGCACTGATAGACTACTCTTTCCATGTTAAGAAACTAAGAAATAGTGTTATTGAGGTGACAAAAATACCTATGAAAAAGTTTGATTGAGTATCAAATTGACTACTTCAAAGTTCAAGTACTAAATTGAATTTTTGTGTATAGTTTAGATATCAAATTTGACTTTCCTGTGGCTAAAAAAAAAATTGATATTTGCTTAAAAATGTTGACCCTAATGATGGCATTGTTTCACTTTCAATTGACTTTCACTTTATATACTTTAATTCTTTGAACATGATTGAGTTCTAGGTTATTTGTTCACATACGATTACTCTATTAAATTAACCTTAATTTATCATGTCATCAAGCATACTTATATTTGTCAAATAAACCAATATACAAACATATAACTAATATAAGATCTAGATTTAACTACAAATACACCTTGTCATACTCGCCATAACACAAATATCCATTTCATCAGCAACTCTGCGATCTCCAATTCAATCACATTGTTCTACTTAGAACAATATAGATTCATCAAATTTATAACTGTGAAGACACGTCAAACACTAATATCACTCTTATGGCTGGTGCTATCATTGGAAAATACCCATATACATTGTAATTTCAATTTCAAATCATTTTTTATCTCATTTAGCAATCCGAAACCCAATTGACGTTAGTTCTACACAATCAAATTATAGATCAAGAGGACAGGACTTGATTAGAAGTTTTGCTGAAACCCCAAACTCTAAACTTGATTGGACCTTGATATACCTCCGTACACTTTACCAACTACATCTTGTGTGAAATACTTTGTATTAATTAGATATACATTCGTAAATAATAGATCTAAAATGGAACTTCACATTAGAAAAGGTAATTCAAACGTAAAAGCCTTGTCTCTAGGAGTTAGTTCACCTCTTCAACTCTTTAACTTCTTATGAGTCATTGAATTTATCAATTAATCTTAAATTGAAACTAAACAAAGCTTATGGATTAACTAATTACAAAATTATGAAAGTCTCTTGACCTAGAACCTTCCCTACATACTAATTCCATCAAACAATTGCTAATTATGTTAATAGGATGATAAATGAAGCTCTTGGCACAACTTAAGTGTGGTGTCAAGAAGCAGAGGGAGATGGATGGTTAATATGATTCTAGAAAATTATAATTTTTGAAGTGAACAAATGATGCATTATTTCAAATATTCCCACTTAATATAAACTTGGTTGGTTAATACTAAACAATCTCCCTTCTCTAAAATAAGCTAAGGCTACTTGTTAATTTAATAATTACTTATCCTTAAACCAATAGCTAATTAATTGGACTTTTGGGTTATATCAATTCAACTCTCATTTAAATTACTTAAAACTCTTTGTAATTTATATTAATATTTTTTTCCTTGGATTCTGTATATTATACACATTAAACATGTAAAAGCATGTTTTTGAAATTTTCTTCTCCTAAGAATAGTTAAGTGACTTCAACTAGGCAAAGTTGAACTTTTAAATGTATTTAACCACGTACATAAGCTTTCCATATTCACAAGGAGTTATCATGGTTTTCTTATATAAAATTTTATTTTTGGAGATCACATGCACGTAAAATGGTTCTCCCCATTGGTTATCAAGTATAACATCGTCTTCGCCATCCTATTTTTCCTTTTTGGTAACTGTTTTGACTCAAGTGAATTTAGTTTGTGATTTATGACTTATTATTGGATATAAAATAATTATTCCTAGAATATGCAATTATTTTTACCTATTTTAAATTGATATGTCTTAATTTAGCATGGCATAAATCAACAGGTTTAATCAAGTACGTAGGATCTAGCCCAATATATATATATATCAAGTACGTAGGATGAACACCTATTCATAACATCAACAACATTCTGTATGACGTTGACTACAATAAGGCTTATCCACAATCATATTAATTTTTGTCCCTCAGTTTTTTTTTTTTTTCGGCTTTCATAATCGAATGATTTCTCAAACATAGACGTGCACGGTTCGGTTCTGAATCGAGAATCAGATTAAAACTATCATCGATGATTTCAGAACTAGAACAAAACCATGCCAGCTGGTTCCCAAAAGGGGGAAAAAAAAAAAAAACAAACCTCTTCCCACATGCAGTGGAAGATGGTATGTCAGAAATAGCATATTAAAATGGACAAAGGTAAACTAAATTCAATTTTCATGACTGTGGAGTAGATGCACAAAATAAAGGCTGCAAAAAGCAAAAGCATTGAACGGTGGAAGATTGAAATTTTGCAAATGTCGAAACGATATACCACCGACGAAAACAATCTATAAATTTAGCCAAATGCAATCATTCATTTTTGCACTATCACTTTATTGCTCCTAGACTGTTGTTTCATAAATTTTGTCATTGGTGTTAATCAGTGTAAACTATTTATTTTTTTTACTCTTAATATTACGATATCTCACAAGAAAATGCAGAATGGCACCATTCTTTCAAGGAGCATCAAGCAAGGCAAAGAAATAAAAAAACCAGACAAGTAAAGGAAAAGGTAAGGAATCCAGGCAAGGATAACGTGAATGAGCAGTACAATTATTATGACTTTAATGAGTTAAGAGCTGGTGACTTACTTCTGGAGGATGTCCTTTCAGTTCCTGTTCAACCAAGATTCAATCACGTAACACCTATGTACAACATAAATGCAAAAACAGACTCACAAGACTTGGAAGTGTAAGAAATTCCTCCATTGGAAATGGAAGAGGAAGGTAAAGATGATGATGGTCCCTGGTTTGATGGTAGAAACAATCAAAGTAAGCCTCCATGACCCTTAAAATCATATTTTTTTTTCCTAAACATTTTTGGAGAGGCACAAGACTGGATGGGAAAGAACTGGTATATTGCAATTACTATAGTGGAAGTTATGCTTGGAAGACTGGAAATGGGTATAGGACTTTGACGAAACATATGCGGTCATGCCATCCATCTAAATATGGTGTGGATCCATCACATCAAAAAATAGCTCATGCATCAGCAAGTGATGGTGTTACTCAGTTCCGCTTCACCAATGACAAGTACAAGAAAGGCCTTGCCCCAATGATTGCAGGTTTGCACTTATCTTTTATAGCAGTTGTACATCCTAACCTTAATTATATACCTCAGGAATGCCTGAATCCGAATGCGCATAAGTACCATGCCATAACGATGCATTGTGAGACATTAAAGTTATATCACGAGGGTTAGTGGGAGCTCACTTATAAGTTTCACTCTCTTAATACATGTGTGTTTATATGCTCAAACATTTGGTTAGATAGTTGGCCAAAGCACTCATACATGGGAGTAGCCTATCATTGGATAGATGAGAAATGGGTTATGCATAAACGATTTGATTGCACTATGGAAAATGGATGGACGACATATTGCACAAAATATCTATACAATTATAAGTACCATCTTAGGGGAATATAAGTTGACCAAAAAAATGTCTCGATTGGATTCGATATTGCATTGGCAAATACAGCAAGGGTAACTGAACTACAGGATTTATGTCAATGCACCTCTAGGCAGCACATTTTTCCACATTAGCTATACATGTCTTATCTTAAATCTATTTTGAAGGAAGGAATGGGCACCTAGATCTCGAACACTTACTAATCAAGTAGGTGATCACATGACATATGACCCCAAGTACAATGAGGCTTGGTGTAATTTCTATAGAGAAAATGTAATAAGACCAAGGAAATTTGAAAAAGATACCAACAAAGGTCGAATTCCACATACAAACTTATGAACAACACACTTGACTATAAAGATGTATTGTATAATTTTGCTATGACACACATACCAAATATACCTTTGCATCTCAACCATTGGAATGTATGCAGTAGGTTTTTGTAGGTCCTCAAAATTTTTTATGACTGCACGAAAATCTTCTTGCAAGTGTACTATCCAAGTATGCATTTGTTAAGGCAGTTAACATTGTTGGCACCTTACATAGAGTTATGCATGATCTATTCTTACAGGCTCGTGTGAGTGACATATGCAAAAAGTGGTTAGATTACTATCATGAAATTCCGATGGTTTATCTTATTGCTATGTTGCTTGATCTTCGTTGTAAGAGCGATGGATTTGCTGGTTGTTTTAATTTGTATTATGAATTTGTGGACAAGCTATCAGACACTTAGAATAAATATACCATGATTCCAACTCACGTAACCCGTAAGGTAAGTAACATTCTTTCAGAGTTGTATTCGCAGTTTTCATTTATTTATGGCAGCCAAGTCCTGTGAGTCCATCCCCCCACATCAACGTCAGATCAATCATCAATAAGCGGTCCAACTCCTAGCCTTATCATTCATGAACAAACTTATGAAAAAGCATAGAGGTGTTGGTGGGATAGGTACTAGTTTAGAAATCGACAAACAAAAGCACAAGAATTCGACATACTGGAATGAAGGAAGAGACATTCAAAGGCATATCCAATTCTTTTCAGAGTCATGAGATAGGTTTTAGCAGTGTCAGCTTCAACTATTGTAGTGGAATAAGTTTTTAGCATTGTCGGCTTTATATTGGACGAGCATAGGTCAAGATTAACTCCAGTTATTGTACAAGCCCTCGCTTGCACAAATGATTAAAACAGAGCGAAAAGGCGATTGCAAGATATGATATACACAACTAGTGAAGAAGATGCATATTTTAGCAACTACAATACATCCATTGGAAGCACAGCTGGCTCTACACCAGAGTGGACTTGGGGTATATCCAAAAAATGTCTATCATAAATAAACCTTAGTTTGACTTTTGTTTATCGTTTTCTTAATTGCTAATGTGGTCGCAATATTTGCTTTTGTTGAATGTAATTTACTATACTGTAAGGGTTTCAGTATACTTGTATATGTAGTCTTTATTTTTTTTCCCTTCGGCTTCATCTTTTTATTTGGACCATTTTTTCTCCAATTTTTTTTATGTGCAATCATGTTGGATTGTTTTTAAAAAAATTCCTAATTCCCCATTTCCCAAAACTAGAATCGACACTTCCGGTTCCGATTTGTGCTGGTTCCAAACCGGTGAGGATGTCTCACTCAAACACCCACCTTTCCGGTTAAACCTTAATTAGGTTTATATGCAGGACCTTATTTAGTGATAAGTTTTGCTAAATATAAGTCCAACAAGAAACTTTCGTTTCTGTAAATTTTTATGGCCCACGAAATATATAGTTCCTTCACCACCCTCTACTTGTAAATAGGAGGTATTCTATGAAAAAAAAAAAAAAAGAAAAGAAAAGAAAAAGTTCGGTAACACTAAAGTGTACCTTCCATTATTTTAAATTGGCAACAATATTTGGTTGACAAAAGACCGTAGCAATCATAAATTTGGGACAAAATGCAAGGTTGTAGATTGATAACCAAGAGTCGGGAAGATGTATAAGAAATCAAAGATAAGTTAATCTGTGAATTTAACGCCTTTTCAAAGAAAGATATGTGCTCCAAACTAGAATTGTGGGGGAGGATATTAACTTTTTAAAGAAAAAAAGAGGAAAGGGAACTATAGATGTTGAAAAAAGATTTATTTGATATTATACACCATGTATATTTAATAATATTTTAACATACATAATACAAGAACAATATATAGTAATTTTTAAAATGATTACTGCCCATTATCTGCACATGCTATATATATCAAATATTTATTAATATTTACATATTATATATTAATAATATATAGAATAAAGCACAGTCATTGTGATGAAATGTGTTGTCTATGGAAAATGATATAGGTACCTTATTACGGACTTTTACTTACCCTCTGGTGGGACTAGGTTCAAGAAAAACCGTTTTATCCGGAGGGTTACATTTTAAAGTGTAGTTATATTATCTACACAACCACATGAGAGCAGAGGGGAAATCAGGTCGAGTATATCAATGAAGGTATTGTGGGATATTTGACATCTTTATTGGAAAAACAACTCAAAACTTTTAGAATATATATGTATTATATGTATATAAATAAGGGATTGGCATGTTGGGTCTGCTTGGATTATCTGACTTTTATTTATATTTTATCTGTATTATATCTGTTTGATCAATTTATTAGTAAAACTGTTAGTTTTTCATCAGTATCTGTTTCTTGATAAACATCTATTTGAAAATGATAAAAACAAAAAGCCAAAAATGACTAAAATAAGATAAAATAAACAGATCCATAATAATGCAAAAAAAAAAAAAAAAGCTATAAATACTTTTTCAAAATCCTTATTAATAAAACGTGAATGTTATTAAAATATAAAGTCTTTAACGTGCGGTTGTAGCACCTTATATCCTTAGGATTAAATATAATCAGAGTTTATTAGCATTTCTAAATTTATATGGAATTGTGGTTTTTCTTTTCTTTTTTTTTAAGGTGGAGCCCTACTTAGATTTGATGTAATAATGTAAGATAAATTCGTTTGATATGGTGATGATTCTGTCGGCATTTGATTTAAGATAGCCTTACATATGTAATGGGATATGCATGGGCGTGCCTCAAGTTGTCATGTCCGTTAGCATCCGGGGGTGACAACACAAAAATGAGTTTACTTCACAAAATGTAAGTCTATCATTAATATATGCAATAAATAATATATATAATATTAATATATATATATAAGCATGCTTTTCAATATTATATTCTTTATTTATCGTATATATATCATCTTTTTATATAGTCGTCCAAAAATAAACCTTATATAATATTGCTTATGTCTATATAATTGGTCTCGTTTATACCAAATTTAGTGGTAGCTACAAGCTATACTGCTCGGCCATGCAAACCTTAGTATGGCAACGTGTTTATACAAATTTAAAAATTAATAAGAGAACGTGACAAAGAGTTAAAACATAAATACAAAGATTTAATACTAAAACACGCCAGAGGTTTAATCTAATAGATATCCTAAGATTATGATTGCATATGTTAAGTGTATTATTCTTAAGTGAACAGCCATATCTATGGAGATCAGTTATGTCTGTAATTGCATTGACCATTTGAATATATCGTGATCTTGAAGAAGATTCTGATCGACCCAGAACCCCATAAGACGAGGTTGGAAAACCAAATCTTCAAATCCATCTGTCAAATTCCAAGGAGAGATTGCAATTTATTTGTGATAAAAAAAATTTGACGGGTATCTGGAATCACTTACTAAGATGTTGAATGGAAAAGTTTTGTATTTTTCTGTAAACTTTGATATGTACTTGCTATTTTTAATATATACAATCAATGTTGACAAATATTTGAAATTCCTTTTTTAAAATCCTTAATAAGTACTTTGAATGTAACCGATAATGGAGCCTTTATAATATACGAGGTAATTATTAAAAGTTATCCTGCCCTTCTGACTATTCAAAACTGATATTTGAAGATTTTGCTTGCATCTTAGGATATAATCTTTTTGGCTTTTCGTGAGAGTAGAAAAGAGAATCGGAACTTGACATCAGCTACTTTCACACCTCAAGGAACACGGAACAAAGAGACCGTGGTAGATACTATATATTAATTTTTCTCATACATAAAATACAAATAGGTTATGGTTACTTGTTGCAAACTCAAAATGAAAATTTGACTTTGAAATATTATAGTGTTTACCTATTTTCATAAGCAAGTGTTAATAATGTGTGTATATTTATATACAAAATACCTCATTTTAGTTGTAATATTTAGGGATGCAACTGGATGAATTATTAAAGGATTCAATGATTAGCCCAATTCACTAAAAATTCTATAGAGTTTTAGGGTTGAGTTTGGATAATGTAGCTAATATCGTATAAAGTTAAAGGGTCAGGTTTGAATCCATAAGATACACGATGGATACGTGAAAAAAAAAATCATAAAAACTAAAGCTGCTAAAACCTAATCATTTAACTCTATTGTGTCTCATCTCAGTCACACTTCACACATATTCATATTTCTAAAACTAAAAAACACATAAATAGTCAAACACATTGGATAATTTAATTTAACTATATTCTTAAGATGTTATGTCATTGTATAATTCTCTTATATGAGACAAGGTGACAAAAGTAATATATTTATATATTTAAATATTAATTTTGAAAGTAGTCTACCACATATTCTATCAATCCACATGCATTTTTTCATTTTTTGCCCATATAGGAAGCATGTGTCAGAAGTATGAGTTTTTCTTAAAATTTATTATTAAAATTTGAAAATAGGTTTAAAAAAAGGATTATACGATCGAGTTCTGGATTTTAAAATAAACCCTTAAGGTGGGTTTGAATATTGTATGAAACCCTATAAGATTATAGGATTGTGTTTGGTAAATCCTATAAGATAGCGGGTTAGGTTTCAAGTTCACTTGATCAGTTCAAAACCCGATCCGGTTGCTTCCTTAGTAATATTAGTGTGCAAGACTATACCATACTCTAGATGTGTTAAAGAACATTACAAAAGAAATAGCAGTTTCACATTACTAAGAAATAAGACTATTCTTTTAATACAACTCTATTTAAAGTAAACCAACCATGTTTTTAAAGTATATTAATAATGCATTGTTTACCATGAATAGATAATAAATAACATAAAAAATAAATGTTATTTATGTTTTTTTAAATTTTAAATTAGTTTTATTTTATATTCATTATACTCCTTTTAATTTATTTTTTTTTATTTTACTTTTATAGTATCTCGGATCCCAAGATCAAAGACTCGATTAGGACCCATAGACCTAGCAAGTCCTCGTTCGAATCAAAATTGGCCATTCAATTTGTTCCCAGGTCTAGACTTCCGACCGGCTTGTGGCATGTCCAGGAACCTGCCAATTGAGGCAAACATGGCTATTTTATTATTTTTTTACGTGGTGGTAATGCAGCATTAACATGTTCTTAAATTTTTAAGATTTAGTAGCAACACTTTAAAAAGCTATACAACTTCAATGGTGGAATTGAAAGTTTAGGGTTCAAATTTCAAATGTGTTCCCGCTCTTGATTACTAAATAAAATGATAGCTTTAGGACCTGATTTCCAAACCTCAAAAGTTCTGTATATGCAAAAACCAATTAAGTAAATATCACATACGTGTTGTATAAATTATGCGCCTTGTGTTACTAAAGATGTGCAATTCAATTAGGAATGCCGCAGGGATGAGATAAGATCGGACAAGGAGAACGAACAAGTGATTTTAATAGGCCTACCTACTAATTTGACAAATCAAGGAGCTTGAATGTTTCCGATCCAAAGTTATTATGTTTGGTATACCGGAATAGACTCGAAATAGAATCGCAATTTTGACTTTCATTCTATTTCATTCCTTATGTTTGGATGCACTTTCAGAAGTCAAAATAGCGATTCCTTAGAATCGACGATTCGGCTTTAAAGAGGAATTCGATTTTGTTTTCTCAAGGCGGAATCAAAATTCAATTCTAACTTCATTAATTGTGCAAAGTGTAATTACCCTTTTATTATATCACATATTTGTATTTGCATTTATCACTAGGGACAATTTTGACAAATATACTTTATAGTCATTTCATTCCATTCCATGTAACCATCCAAATATAGAAATGAATTTGTCATTCTGGAATTCATTCTATTCTAATCTAATTCATTCCATTTCAATTAATTTTATTGTAAACGATTCTTGTATACTAAACGTGACCTAACAAGGTCTTCTAGGGTTATTTTCGGGCTTTTAGAAGATGTGATCATGTAAGTTGAAGGCTAATAGCTTCAAAGGGATTTGTCAAGTGTATAGGCATGCTCAGAAAGGTTAGAATTGCATGAACCCATATTAACACACCCTATTCTGTGCTCAATTCTGTACACAATCCCAAGGTTTAAATCTAATTAAATGATATCAAAATAATTAGTCTAAATTGTCAATTAGCTTAGCCTATTTTATTATACTTGCTATTAAACTTCTCTACAACTTTCACCGTATTTTTCATAATTTAATATCGGTAATTCACATTTTAACAAAACCACACTTGAAAAACTTAGGTGGATTAAGGGGAAAGGTAAAAATTAGTTGTAAATTAAAGGGCTTATTAGCATAAATTTAAATCTACACAATTACCTGAAGTTTGAGCTCTAGAAAATGAAAAATCTTTTTGCATTTCAGTTCTCAAAATGAGATGGTAAAACATCTTTTATCATTTTGTAATCCCATGCCATTCCATAATAAAAAATCTCAATCCATAAAAATAAATTTAAAGTTGACTTTTTTTTAACAATATGTATTCTATTTTAATGACTCAAACTGTAAAAGGAAATATATTATTTGAAAAAAAAATCAATAAGTGAATAAATTTTTTGCTGAGTCATATTTTACAATATGAGCCCTTAAATGCTTGATTCAGATATTCAGCTTTTTTTTTTTTAATTAAGAACAAAAATTGTATGTCTTTGGACTCGCTCTCTCTATACACAGACATATATAATATTATCCGATTACCTTAGAAAAAATGTAATCCAACTAATTTTCTTAATGCGTAATTGAATTTAAATTTTATTGCAGGAGTCCCTCTTAAGAGGGAAAGGGAGAATGTAGATGTACATACCTCTCCGTATTTGCCTGTGAAAGCGCGTGGTCTTGATGGAGCATCACGGAAATTTCATCATCCCTACTTCATTTCTCTTAGATGTTCCAAGTCACGGAATCGTATTTCAAGTTGAATAATTTCAAGAGAGTGGATACCAAACCATCTAAGCCTTATTTTGGTATGGAAGACGCGATAATACTTAATAAATTTCATATAGCAAAACGTAAAAGTAAATAAATGCGATTATCATCAAGAAAGCAAAATTTTTTGGAATACAATTTGCAAAACTGACTACTTGAATTGTTGAATTTTTATGTGTATTATATATAAATCTGATTTGTATTTGTAACTTATTCATATCATATATGTATTGTATACATTTCGTGAGTAAAACTATCAATTTTTATTGATATTTATTTTTTTGATAAATATATATTTGAAAACGATAAAAATATAATATAAAAATGACTAGAATGTGATGAAATAAAAAAAAAAAAAAAACCCTCTTTTTAAAGTATATGTATCAACCACGATAAAAAGGGTTAGGCTAGTTACTGTTGCATTATTTCAATAACAAAACTACTAGCTAAAATACATAAAATTTGCGGGTTCTCACTTATCGTATCCTAAAACCTTCAATTTTAACATTCTAGTTTTAAAGCTTCTTTTTTCAGGAAAAAGTGAGTCCCAACATATAACATATGATGATAATAAAGCATATTTTAGCATTTTCTTCACACTCTAGGAGTTAATGTAAGTTAGCAAAATAAGATGGACGCTGACCCGCCATTAATCATAAGAAAAATAAAATAGAAAAATTGATACTTTAACTCCATCAGCCTTACCAATTATTCAAGAAGAAATTTCTTTTTGTTTAACAACCTGATTCATAAAACTTCCAATTTAAATAATGAAGTTGTAAAACATTTTCAAAGCAATGCAATCATGCTTTTAATACATACCGGTACGACGTAGCTTAATATTGAACATTTTGATATTTTTCTCGAATAGGACGGTCGACGCAGGCCACTAAAGCAGGGAGGATCACAATAGGCTCGTCGAAAACAGGTCCTTGCGTTGCTTGAGCCTACCCATCACCATGACGACGACGACGATATTATTATTTTATTATTATTATTATTATTATTATTATGTCCATAAAACATATTATTCTAACCTGGTTCGGTTTGTCTTAAAAGATTTAGACTTTAATTGCTAAAATTTTAAGTTACAACTTGCAGCCAAAAGTGCGAGAATATATATTATATATAATTTTAAAAAAATTACTATATTTAAATAGATCTATTAACCATTTAATATGATGGATTGCACTTATGCATAACTTATGATAAAGTTCGAGTATATATATTATGGCATCGACTTTTAGGATGACATATTATTGTAATGTGGCATGGTTTGTATCTTAAAAATTTTAGAATCTAATTGTTAAAATTTTAAGTTAGAACTTGGCTATATATGATTTAGAAAATTTTTGTTATATGTTACTTTATATTTAAATACAACTTTTATTCATTTAATACAACGGAATGCACCTATGTGTAACTTAATATAAAATAACACAATCCTTCCATGATTTTGAAAGGTTGTAACTCTTTCTACATGATGTAACTTTTCATATAAATTTATATGAAAAGGACCATCACAATCATATAAAATAACACAATCCTTCCATGATTTTGAAATGACTCGTTATTTTTATTTTAGAATAATTATGGTTGTATGTACGTACTTAACTTCCAAACTATATAAAGAAGTTGTTTGTATTATAACATCAATTAATATAGAAGTATTTCAAAGTTTTAATTTTAGAACTTGGTGTAAGTTTTATAATTTTGTTTAATATATCATAAATAGGTTCTACATATATTTGCTATAGGTTTCAAATTTCACTCATAAACATATTATATACATTGCAAAACCTATGATATTAATAAATTACTTTTTTAATTTTTTTCTACACATGTCATTTATATTGAATACATATCATTTATATAGTTTCATGTAAATTATATCAAGATTATAAACTATACGTTTTAAAAAGAAAGAAAAAAAATAGAGATTTAGTAAAAAGAATTTGCAAGTTCCATAAGGAACAAGTAAAGCTATGCAAGCGGGTTATGTGGGTCAGCCCGTCCCACTTCGCTTTAGCCCGCGCGATATGTGGGCCAAAAAATTTAGCCTACCCTGCTCTGCATAGGTTAGTAGGTTATGTAGGCCAACTCACCAATCCATTTAAGATTATTATTTATTTTTTTTTTCAAACTTTTAATATTAAGATATAATCATACTAAAAATAAATGTTATTTTCAATCAAAATTTTTTAAAATCATTTATATATGAGATCAAAATAGATAATAAAGATTGTAAGATACACATAAGATTAGGATAAGAAATTGTTATTTAAAATTAACATTTTACTTTCTTATTCTTTTAATTTTGTTAATTTTTAATGGTTACTTACATTTGCATATAGTTGTTTACAATTACAAGACCTTTTTTTTTTAAAACTTTTATGGGTTTACATATGTTAAAAAAAAAAATATCCAGGTATGCGAACCAAACCAACCCACAAGCGGGTTGGCCCACTTTAGCCCATGGGTTATGCGAGGCATCCAAAATGGCCACATAATAAAACGAATTAAAATTTTTAGCCCAATTAAGAATGCAACCGGACGGGTCATATAAAACCTAAACCCTATCCAATAGATATAAGGTGTCCCAGAACCCAACCCAACCCGACCCGACCCGACCCGATAATGATGAACCAGATTCCGACCTGACCCGACTGGAAATACAAGTGTTGCTTTTTTTTTTTTTTTTTTAAAAAAAAGTTTACATTGAAAATAAATGTGCCAACTTTTTTCTTTAGATAATTTTCCTTATAATTGCATGATTTTCAATTTTATAGATTACATGTCCAGCTACCACCATTTTCAAAATAATTATAACAAGCTAAAGATATAATAATTTATCCAAATCATAGGTTTCCATACCAAGATATGAAATAATTGAAATTCAATATATATATATATATATATAAAACATTCTGATAGCTTTTTAATCATTGAACTTTAAAGTATACAAAAACTAAGTGCATGGATTTTAAAGATAAGTTTTAGTGTTAGATATAATATTCAAAATGCTCAACAACTTTATCCCATCAATTCAAAAAAAAAAAAAAAAAATTAAAGTCGTTCCATAAATGAGCACGACGACACGGGTGAACTTTTTTAAAAATTTTATGGAGCATTGTATGTGTGTTCTATGAATTTGTGTATGAATTGCGGCTAGGGTTGAGGAAGGACTGTGTGTGTGTATGTGTATTATTGTTAATGTTTTGAAATTTTTTTTAATTTTATATCATGTCAGTTGGGTTTTTATCGGGTTTATATACTTGACCCGAAACCCGACTCAAAACCCTATAAAGTTTTTAGCGAGTTGGATACCCTATAATGACCCGCTCGGTTGCATCTCTAAGCGCAATCCACTTTCTTTTTTTTTTTTTTTAGGGGGTTAAATAGGTTGGCCTATGTAACCCGTCCTACTTGTCTAGCTCTAGGTACAATTGGATACAAGGTACCATATGATAGGTTACAAGTGCAAAACTCAATACCTTATACTTTATAGAGTAAGACACGGTTAGTGCTTCATACCTTACCAATCATGTAATCACTCATCCCTAATAATTCTTTTATTTATTTTTTTTTATTGAGGTACGTATAAGAAATTATTCTTCAATATATGTGAGATTATTTTTCTTTTATCCCATAGGTGTCCAATCAATTTCTCTCAGAGTAGCAAATTGCATCTGGGATTGTGTTCCGTTTGGGTTGTCAAAATTCAAACTTAAACTACTTAAAATTCGCATGATACGACTATGCCATATAATTAATGCCTAGCAATATTCCTATAAGACAAAACAGCGGTTGAGCGACTATCTAAAATAATTTAAAGTCTATTTGATTCTTGCAACCCTCTCACCTTATTTAATTTGAATTTGAAAATGTGAAAGTGAAGTTTACTTATGTCCAATCCATTATAATATATATATATATATATATATATATAAGGGCTGCAAATGAGCTACTTAATCTCGGGTTGACTCAAACTGATTAGTAAATAAACCAAAGTTGAATTAAAAAAAAAAATTGTTTATCTAAACAAGCAGGCTCAAGGTTGAGTTCAATAATTTTTAAACGAGTTGTGCCTAAGCTTGTAGCCATTTGTACATTGTTCGTGTTCAACCACTTACATTTTAGTTAACATATGTATTTGAAAAACCATAATATATATTCCCTCAACATTACATGCATTCATGTCATTAAGAAAAATTTGTTTTAGGATAATGTGATAATTACTATTTGAATGTTAAATCTTTTTTTTTATATTTTATATTTAAAACTTGAAGTTGCAGAGTATCATATTTATAATCCAATTTTCTCTTAATTATCGAATCTACTTTCTTGCGTGTAGTTATTCTCTTTGACCATTGATTATTCCTTCATTGTTTCAAAGATGATGGAGGTAATAATTGCAACATTATACCTTGTCTTTTAATTGTTGATTTGAGCTCTCTATACATGTGCAACATATGTGTATATGACTGGGATTAATTGAAAATTATTGCGTATGTTCGGAGCTTACATGACAAAATTAAGTTAAATATACCAATTGATGAACGTTAAGTAGCTAGTGATATCAGAATATTTATGAAACCAGAATCCTTAAAGATCCCACGATGTGCTTCCATAATTACCATTTATCTATGACAAACCAACTGTACAGGCAGACGTACCTAATACTCGTATATAGCTGTCTTAATTCATCTATTTTATTAATATGGCAATGGCCATTTGATCTAAGATGTCAATGGGGATATAACAATTTGCATGAGCTCCTCTTTCCGACAAAAATATATATATATATATATATATATTATTTCTTAACTAAGGGTGAACACTCCAAATTAGACTTTAAAAAGAAACAAAAAAAAAAAAAAAGTAATACTTACTCTTTAGACATTATTCTCCCTAATATTTGAGATTTGTTGTGGAATTCTTATATATTTATAAATCATGAATCGGTAATGAATTACAAATATATGTATTTATCTCTATGTGCAAATAAAGAATAAACATATAGCATATATATACAAGGATATATGTTTGCCTTTGCAAATAAAGGATCTATGTACAATAGACTTGACATAATTATAATGGGAACTTAACAACATTCTCTATATGCCCGATATATTATCGTGTCACCATCTAACATATGTACTTTTATTTGTGTAATTGTTTATAAAGATATAGTTTTAATTACTAATGTCGTCATATTAGTCTAAGGATTTAACTCAAACATGCTAGATGTTTAAAGGTTAATAGACAAAATTCAGTTGAACCAAAGATAAAATTGCAGTTAAACTAAATAGTTCTCAAGGCTAGATCAAGTTTAATCAGGTTAAATCAAACGGATTAAAGTGAGACTACCAACATTGATAATTATGGGGTTTGCCTCTTGACTAACAACACTAATAATTACAGGGTTTGCCTCTTGAAGAAAATAAATATATGTGCTTCAACGTTCATTTTTATAAATAAATCATAGAAATCGTAGTTGAACAAGTGGTTGTATTGGAACTTGATTGTTGACAGATGGTGTGTTTTGAGTAAGAATAAAATCCAACCAAACCTCTGCTTCAATTCACTGTTGAGGTCACATTGCCGGGACAATGTTTCCCATACTATAATTGCTTGCCTCGTCCTCATTAAGGCCAATCTCCTCTTTTCATGCTCAACTTTGCCACTTTTCTAATCCTTCTCTCAAACTACAGCTCACGATTTATAATATATTAAACTACCCCCCTTTCTCTCTCAATATTGTTTTATTTCAGTTTTGCCCACGTTCACTCCCCCTAGCATTGAAAAGAATGCCAAGAATTACGTGTTGTATAGATTTTTATATTACATATAATTTACTACCATTATTCATTAAAAATATTAACAAATATTTTAACAACAACTATTAAGATGTAAATCATCCATTCACTTAGTTGAATAAATAAGATTATAATAAAATTATTATTATTATGGAATTAAATACAGTTGTGATAATATCTTTATTCATCAATTTTTTATTTAAATAAAATTATATTGGGAAAAGATGATTTCAGTATTAAATTATCATTCATAGAGTTTAATAAAGATGACTGTTTAATTTTTTATAATAAAATTTTCTTATAAAATTACTATTATGATAACTAAATTTGTAATGACTCTTTATAAATAACAATGCTGTAATGAAATTATTATCGAGGTAAAATGAAGAAGAATAATAAATATGAATATGATGCGTAATCAATAATAAAAAAGATTTAGAAATTTTACTTTTAAACATTGAATAAGTGTAAGAACCTAACGGGACCATTATCTATTATATAATATAATTTATTGTTACCACCCATGCAAGATCTCTCAATTTTCAAGACTGACCATGTTCATTTCCTATCTTCAAAATCAGTCAACAATCCTTCATTCTTCTTGCACCCAAAAACTTTGTATAAATACTTCACCACACGGACCATTTCTCTTCAAGCTCATTGAAGCTTTTTTTTCTCCCTCTACTTAATAGAGTTTTCAACACTTCTAGGGTTTTACCTTTAACTTCATAGAAAAATGGCCGGTGTACATCAATGTAGATGTGAGACCAAAACATATAATAAAAGAAAAGGAAATGGTCTCACTAGGAAATGTGCTTCCCTAGTGAAAGAACAACGTGCAAGGATTTATATTCTTAGGAGATGTGCAACTATGCTTCTATGTTGGTACATTCAAGGAGATGATTAATAACTAAAGCCCAATTTAAGTGTAATTTTCCTCAATTAGCCTATCTATGATGGTCATCACTATGTTGTTTGGATTAATCCTACGAGGATGGTTATCTTGGTACTATTTCTTCTCTTCCGGTCGGTTTCGAGTAATCGGTTTTGGTCCAGTATGGTTGCATGGGCTGGCCGTTTGGCCATGAAGATGGTCTTTTCTCTTCATGCTCCTTTTTGTGACCACACAATTTGGTCATTACCAATTTTGGTTTTTTGGGTTGAAGAGAGATTTACTGATTTTATGGTACTTCGGCTTTTTCCATGAATCGGACTTCAAAGTATATGCTTTAACGACGGAGCTAATTTGAAGGCATTGCATGTATAAATTTATATATAATTTTTATTACAAGTCTATGTAACTTGTAGAAAGGGAAAATATGCGTGCCAAATTACATGGATCGTATTCTATATGTATGAGGAGATGAATATGTTGTGCCAAAATATACTTAGTATTTGCGACAATTAGGAGCTGTCTCAGAAGAACTTTTTCTAGTTTTTCACTCACTTGTTTCCTTAGTAAAAGGGCTTCTGGGCATGCTTTTTGTAATAAAAGGCTTTAATTAAGGACAGTTCCTCTCTTTTTTCTGTTTTACTTAACTGTTCGAGAGAAAATTGATATTGAAGCCACAGCTGTAATTATATTCCGTAATTCATTGAAACTTATATTACAATCATATCAATTTAGCCATTTAGTTTTCGAACATGATACTCAAATCAAAATAATCTATCAATTTTATGGAAAGACATTCAACAGATAACCTAAATTAGCTCCAGTTTTAAAAGTAAGTCAAATGTAAATTCGTGCGCAATATTTAAAATTGTTAATGTCTTGGAGACTTGGACAATAGGTAATTTATATATTGATTTCTAGAATTTTAAGTTAGAAAAATAAATGTATAAAAATATGCATATGAATGTCAACTATTCGAAAGACACTCATATAAGGCTACTAACACGTATAACATGGATCCTCAAAGGGAAAACTTAACCAAACTAAACCTAAGACTAACAATCTCGTAAAATTAATTAAGTTTGCAACTTAAAACTAACAAAAAATAGCCCTAGCTTAAGTAATCAAATGAGCCATCATCTCCTCGTGCTATCGCTGTTTCCACCACTAACATACAAGTCGCAATCCATAGTTATAATAAGTTTCTTCATTAATAATACTTGAAAAATAGGGAGTGAGCAGAAAATACCCAATTTAAAATACTGCATGCAATTACATGTTGTATTGCACTACAAATGACTTAATAATCCTAATGCCATATAAAACAACCAACACAATATCAATTAAGTTATATATCTCATTAATTATTATTACATAATAAATATAATAGCTCGTGTTAAATCTATAAGCTTAAACTTTTAGATTAGATGGTTGTAGTACTAACCTTAACATAGTATCAAAATAAGAAGTCAAGAGTTCCAACATCTGCGCACTCATTTCAATCTACAAGCTTATTTACAAAAAAAACAAGGAAATTATTAATAACTCTCGCACCCCAACATTTATGCACAAACATGAACCCATACTCCACTTCAGAACATAGGCAAAATGCAGTTGCCTTAGAATATAGGAAATAGGCATTGGCACTGGAGGAATAGGTTTCAGGAAACATTTTATAAAATATGGTGCGAGAAATTTAAGATTCCTCGAAAATATATATATTATATATATATATATATTACACATATGCTATAACGTTTCACAAGTATTTTTCCATAACAACGAAACTAAGTAAGATACAAAAAAAAAAATTTGTTTGATAATTATTAATTCATTTACTTTGCTAAACCTACAAGCCCCTTCTCTATATATATATATATATATATATAAAAGAGAGTAAACAAGCTCTACCGCTCGTGTAAAACCTAGAAAGGCAAACCTATCAAAAGTTACATCGCTTGAATTCTAACTTTTCATGCTAAATTTTGCTTTTTACTTAAACTTTCTAAATTTTCAAATTCAATAAAAATTTTACATGGGTACAATTAAGTCCCACAAATTTTATCGACCAGTGAGCTTGGGTCGAACTGTGGTCAACTTTGAGTGATTAACCGGGGGTAGTTAACCGACTGGTTGAGACTGGAGCAACTAGCTTGACTGCCTTCTCTGGTCATGTTTTGTTGAGCGAATCAAGTCGAATCAATTTCTGGCATCAGTCTCACTATATTTTAGGGCGTTTCCTTGGAAGTTTTTATGTACATATTCAAATTTTAATCTTTTAATTCAAACAATTATCCAGGTTTTAGGGAAAACACTTTCAGCTTTAAATTATAAACAAGTTTTTATTTTTAAAAATTAAACTCCTAATTGATTCTAGTTTCTCTTTTAATTCGTTTTAGTTGCTTACTTCTCTAATTCATTATTACAATTCATCACATTAATCGAGGGTAAATTACAACAAAAAATATCAAGAATTGAGGATAAGTTTATTTAAAGTGCCAATGTTTTGAGAAGTTTAAAATAGATATAAACATTTGGCAAAGTGTATCTAATGAAATATCAATGTTTTATGAAATTCATTTGAGATATTGATATTTGAATTAGTTATTAATTAAATTTCTTTAATTTTCCATTTATTGTCGATTGTTTATAATTTACTTGACTCACTTTATCAAATGTTGATACCTCTTTTTAACTATTTAAAACATTGATACTTTAAATGAAATTATCCCCAAAAGTTGATATCTTTTGATATAATTTACCCTATTAATCTATTTATAACATGTAACTATTGGGTTATGGATCCAATCTATATAGGTATGTAACTTATAACAGAGAAAATCCTAAATATTGTATATTTAGAAGAAGTCTTGAAAAATAAGGAAATTGGTGCAACAAAGGAGAATTGGATCAATGTACGCTAGCCAAATGAGGATCAAGGCTGTCGGCCTTCAACAGCACCAACGCCAACCTTCTAAAAGTTCCTGTACGCTGTTGGAACACTGCTGGTGTAGTACCAGTGTTCAATTTTTTGCCAAGAACACTATGTTTCAGTAACTACCAAAGCTGCCAGCGTTGTATCGGCCTTCAACATACGCCAGCCATAAAGACCATCGGCGTAGAGGCAGCTTATGTTGCCTGTGAGTTTTTATTTGTCTTTTCATATAAATACTCATTGTTTTATCTTTTAGGGTATCACCTTAGTTATCAAGAAAACCTAGAGAGTTCTAGAGAGAGGTGTTTCTACAATTGTTTGAGATCCACCGTTGTGGTGAAGATTTGTGATCCACTAGTATATCTAGTGAAGAAAAACCTTATAATCCCATTATTGTTGATAGTGGAAAAATTTTATGTGGCGGTCCCGTGGTTTTTTTCCTAATTAGGTTTTTCCACGTTAAATCCCCATGTTCCTTTTGATTATTTTATTTTTCAATTATTATTTTGTTATCGCATTGGCAAGAGGAAAGTTAATTTGTTATTACAAAACATTGGATTTTTCCTAATAAGTGATATCAAAGCCAAGTTAAAAAATGGGTTTTTTGTTTTAAAGTTTTGCAAGTGTGGAGAAATCATAGATATGATGATAAAATTGAATTCATCGAATTATTCTATGTGGAAGTCGATGATGGAGGATCTACTATATTGTAAAGATCTATATATACCTTTGGGCGGTGATGTTACGAAGCCAAAAGATAAATCTGATGAAGATTATGCAATTATGCATGGAAAACTATTGGTTATATCCAACAATGGGTCGATCACAGTGTGTATCATCATATTGCCTAAGAAACCAGAGCATATGTTCTATGGAAGAAATTAGAATCCATGTATGAGAGGCAGACTGCCTTGAATAAAACCTCATTTATTAGGAGAGTGGTGAATCTAAAATATAAGAATGAATCTTATATAACTGAGCACTTGAATGATTTTTTAAGGTTTGGTGAATCAATTATCTGCTATGAAGCTTGTGCTTGATGATGAGATACAAGTACTCTTATTATGGAGTTCATTGTCTGACAGTTGAGAGAAATTTATGGTGTCTGTTAGTAATTCTGGTCCAAATGGAAAGCTTACCATTGCAATGGTGAAAGATAGCCTGATGAATGAAGAAGCTAGAAGAAAAGATCTTGGTATGAGTTCTAAGACTCGAGCACTTGTTACTGATAAGCCAAAAAGACATGCTAGAAGTAAGAACAAAGGCTCATATGATAAATATGGTAGATATGATAAATCTAGGGGAAGATCTAAATCAATAAGGAAAAATATTAAATTTTATTATTGTGACAAGCTAGGACATTTCAAGAGACAATGTAAATTTTGGTAGAGAGAGCAGGATAAAAGTAAAGGTGATGACAAATATGAAGACATAACTACTGTAGTAGTAGGTGGTGAGATACTTGTTCCTGGGATGAAGACTGTGGTAGTCTTACAAGTCATGATAGTGATTAGGTTATTGATTCTGGTGCCTCCTTCTATGTGACATCACATGTTGAATTTTTCTTAACCTATACCGTTGATTATTGTGGTAATGTTAGGATGGGAAACAATGAGACATAAAAAATTATTGGCATTGGAAATTTTGTTTGCACTGGTTGCAAGCTCATTCTCAGAGATGTCAAACAAGCTCTAAATATCCACCTAAATCTTATATCTGTAGGGAAACTTGATCATAAAGGCTATAATAGTCACTTTGGTAAAGGTAAATGAAAGCTCACCAATGTTTCTCTCATAGTGGCAAACGAAAAGAAGAGAAATATCCTTTACTTAATGTTAGCAAAACTAAGTAAAGGAGATGTGAATTTGATTGATGACATTTCAATAGAGCTTTGGCCTAAGCAACTTGGTCTCATGAGTGAGAAAGGGCTCCAAATGTTTGTTAAGAAATAACTTCTACTTGATGTAACAGATACTCTTCTAAAAACTTGCACTAATTGTCACTACAAACAAAATGAGCCTTTCGCTACGTCTAATAAACGTGGCTAAACATTAAAAAAACGTGACCAAAAATTTTTGGTCACGTTTTTTTTACACGTGGCCTATAGACGTCGCAAAAGGTCAGTCGCAGATTTGATAAGTAACGTTAAAAGTTGAAACGTCGCCAATGTTAGTTTTACAGCCAAATACACTTTGTTAGGCCACGTTTAAACATGGCCTATTATCATGTTTTGGTCACACTTATGTGTGGCTAAATATGACTAATATCCATCCCATCAAATATAAAAGGAGGGAACCTTATGATCGGCGACGTTTAAACGTGGGTAAACATTTTTATTAGTAACGTGTAAACGTAAGTAAATTACATAATTGGCGATGTTTAACCATGGCCATACCCAGGTTGAATAAGCTTCATATATGTTTGTTGGACCACAATGTGATTTATTTAGCGACGTTTACGCGTGGCTATTCTAATGCATTGGCGACGTCTACATGTGTGGTTGTTGTTTTATTTAGCGACGTTTACACGTGGCTATTCTAATGATTGTTATATTTATTTAGCGACGTTTACACATGGCTATTGTAATGCATTGGCGACGTCTAGATGTGTGGTTGTTGTTTTATTTAGCGACGTTTACACGTGGCTATTCTAATGATTGTTATATTTATTTAGCGACGTTTACACATGGCTATTGTAATGCATTGGCGACGTCTACATGTGTGGTTGTTGTTTTATTTAGCGACGTTTACACATGGCTATTGTAATGCATTGGCGACGTCTACAGGTGTGGTTGTTGTTTTATTTAGCGACGTTTAAACATGGCTATTCTTGTTAAGGAGATGTTAATGCTCAAATTGTTTGATTTGGCAATATATATTTGTTTAGTGCAACATATGCACAATTAGCAATATAAACCTGTTTGCTCATAATATAATTGATACCTGCTATTACTTCAGCACATGAAATTTATATATGAAAAAATGTCACTAATACATTTTCGAGCATACAATGCGCTCGATATCTAATAAAAACTAATAACATTAAAATTACTTAAAGATCACCATGACCATCGTTGCATTAAAGGGAAAAAAAACCAAAAACAATATGGTTTAGTGTCCTTACAAGAAACGTTAGCGTAAACTCCAAATTACATCAAAATGGGCATATGTACACACTTTATCACATTGATTTGACCCCATTCATGTCGATGTGATAAAGCCAAAAAACAAAAAACTGAGTACTTAATTTTCTTCCTCACTATTGACATCATCATCTCCAAGCGATGGATTTGATGAAGCATGTCGTGCACTTGCAGAAGTAGTTCCATTTGGATTTGCTGTCACACAATATACAAATTAAATATAATTATTAAATTGTTAAAAGAAACACGAATGAGATAATGAAAAATGACTCATGATAACTAACCTGAACTACTGGGAAAACTTGATATAAGTTGTTGTACAAGTCGAGTTAGCTTATCAAGCTGTAAATACCATTAAGTAGCAAATTCAATTCAAGAAAATTGGAAAAAATCTAGTTGAGCTATTTAAGTAGTCTATCAAATCAAATTTAAACTTTCTAATATTCAATTTGACTATAAATATTAAGTAAGTTCAACTAAAGTTTCATGTTAATATTATACTAATCAAAATTTAAAACATTTTTTTCCTTCACAAATTAAGTGTAAATGGATTCAATCTTTAAAATTTTAACTTTGGTTTGAAATTTTGAATCAAGTTTGAGATTACACTCAACACTATCTCGATTCAACTTGTTTATAGATCCAAATGCATGGACGAAAAGAAGATGTGAAAGTGTAGTCTTATTAACATAAATAGCAAAAGTTATGACTTATGTATAAAACGTTAACCACAACATAGGACATAAAGTCATGGACACAGTAAAAAAGAACAAAGTAAAAAACTAAACCAAAATAGGACATAAAGTCATGGACACACGCCTAATATCTCGACTGTATATAGGAACATCCACAAGGTAACATAGACATGCAAATACAGAACAAAGTAAAAAACTAAACCAAAATAGGACATAAAGTCATGGACACACGCCTAATATCTCGACTGTATATATTGCAGACATCGTGATCACTTCAATTGTTATGTCACATTTGCATATATTTAAACACATGTAATGCCTAACAGAAAAGGTAGGGTTCTGACACATCCTAGAGGACTTATTTCCCACAAATCCTTAACGTACACATTGTATGTCCAAGAGAAAATCCAAGGACCTTTAGGTTCTGCCACAATCACCTTTGGAAGCCGTATTAAAGTTTATTTACCTGTTGAGTTTGTTGCTGGCGTAATGTTTTTTCCTCTTGCAATTCAGCTCTTAACTCCTCCATCTCATTCTGTCTTCGTGTTGATTTCCCAATAGATGGTGGTCCATATCCTCTTCCAGGATGGTAGTCAGATCTGTTACTTGCATTCATAAATATGTCAACAATCTCTTGTGGTGTCTTTGGGTTGTCAGAAGATTGTGAATCCTCATACATTTTCACCATCTTCTCCTACATTATGAAAACTAAAACATAACATCCGCAACATATTGCTTATTTAATAACATATTCAAAATAAAACTTAACCCATAGACTTACATAATCTTCAGAAGCTTGTTGTGAAACCCAACCACCAGTACTGTTAGGCCTTGGTTCACGATATCGAGTTTGCTTAAAGAACTCGATAGCATTGGGCAGTTGGTGATTTTGATTGATCTACATACACATATATATATATATTACAAAAATGTTAAACACTTGAGTAAGCTTACTACTACATGTTAGAAATTATATGAGTTGCTACTTACGTGCTCATTCCTTCTGCTCTCAAATGATCGAGAGCCAGACCTATGCAAGTATTTGACACAACTACGTGCTTCTTTCCCGATCATTGGTTTGGTCCTCTATTAATTAAAAACAATGACATATTTATGTAGTTATTACTTGAAATCCCAAGAAAAATGGGTATGTAGAGTTTACCTTATTGGATGTGTCATTAGATTGTAAAATTGCCTTCTCTTCTGCAATCTCTTTAGTCCATTGTTCCGTCATCTTCTTCCAATCATCTTCATTCGATCCTTTAGGTCTTGCTACATCACCAATCTCCATCCATCTCCTCTTAGTTTTACTTCGATGATTTCTAAGCAGACTCCCCATCCATTTATCAGCAGCAGCAAATTTGTTGCCATTTTTTACTACATCATCAATATTCAATCGATTCTACATCAACCATGTCAGTTAAGACAAAAGAATGATTAGTAACATCACATAATAAGTAAGTAATATGAAAGGAAAGTTTAGTCCACATTTTACCTTGACCCTCTCCCAAGCTCGTTGTTTCTCCATCTTATCTAATTTTCTCCAATCTTCACCATAAAGAGGCAACAAGTCCCTACATGCTTTCCCTATCTCAGATGCTAATTTTGAGGATTGATCTGCCGAAACAGGACGTCCTCCGGATGTAGTAAACTCAACTAGCATTTTTCCCTTTCGCTTCATATTCTCCCGCTCAAGTGCTTCACACGATATGCACTTCTCTTACCAACAGTTCGTGTTGAGCTCTCAGTTGCTACAATTATAAGAGAATGGTTTTTAACTTGCACACTTTCAATAATTTATTGCATACATTTATAAAGCTTACCAAGAGATTCAGTATTATTAGACGTGTGGCTGTGCTCTTGGGGCCTATCCACTTGACCATTGTTCATTTCTTGTATATTTGGAGCTTCATTCTCTACATTTAATAGGAAAACAAAAATCACATTACATATGTCAATATTCAAAGCTAAATACACAACAAGGATAGTGGGAATTGAATTAGAAATATAAGTATAGAGAGCACTTATATTTGACCATATGAAAATAGGAAAAATTAGAGACATGCATAACTACACGTACCTAAGCAAAATCGATATTATGTAAGACATTACAGACCAAAGCTAAGTCCATCCAGTGGACTACTCTTGAATACTGCAATGAAAATAATGTAGTCCAAAAAGTTGTTGCAACTTCAAGTAAATATCATGTATAATTAAAGCTTTTAGGACTTCTCTTAACTTCTATGGGTAACCTAGTTGGTTGAACATATATACATGTTTATGTGCGTGCGTTTATCATGTCCTATTTATGATGATGTTCTGGAAGAAGATCTGAGTAGTATAATTTAAGCAAATTCTAGGAGGGATCTGTTGTTAAAGTTGATTTTACTAGTTCTATGGACAAGTGCTTGGAGCATTTCTTTTTCATGTAAGCTATACAACTTTCTAACACATATTGATAATACAAAAGAAACACTGATGTGAACCTTAAAAGAACTAATATATATTGTTTTGAGTAGAAAGAAAATAGAGACACCTTCCAATATTACTTCCATAGATTTTCCAAAAACAGGTAATTGATTTTCCAAACCCATCTTCTACATTTATATGCAATTTCACCACTTACCTGGAGTGCGGTTTTGATCAGCTGAATTGCTGCCCTGTAAGGATGCATTTGCTGGACTTATGTTGATACCTTGACCATGTGGAGTGTCGTTTCCTGTAGTAGAACACAAAATCAATTTGAATTACCAGTTTATACTAACTTATTCTACTTTAACGATATGTCCAAATGGAATACCTAAGGCTTCAGAAGGATTAGGTGGCTGGTTGTGTTGTTGTGATTCGTGCATATCATCCCCAAATGGTGAGAATCCGACTCATCACGAATAGGTAGTCGAGTATCTCGTTTAGTCCTCCCTCCCCTCCTGTGAACATTCCTTCGACCACCAGCCATTACAAACCTAAAAATGAATAAAGGAGGCGTAAGTTAGTCATTAGAAAATAAACAACATAATAGCTTGGCAACACATCATTCAATATACAAAAGCTTATGCTAATATCATCGCCTCAAAAAAAAAGGAAAAAATTGATCTTGCAAGCGTAACTAAGGAGATAAATTTTTTAAAAAGAAAAAAAAACATAACCATTCAATTTGCATCGCTACTGTCATAATCCACCAGCGTCTCATCCATCTCCTCATTCTCATCCTCATCTTCACTGGATTCAATACCGGCATCATGCTCTATATGTGTAGATGCTTGCACTGTTCTTCTAATAACATCCCTATCAACAGTCTCATGACCTACATCAGTTCTCAATAGCACATCAACATCGCAATCGATTACTGGATGCAGCTCATTTCCTCCATCACCATCATCTATGAAATGTTCATCTAAGATCTCATCTGCTAATCGAGCCTCCACATCAGTTAACAAATTTGGACCACCTTCAAGCGAGTCCATATTGTAGATGTGGCGATGCTCAAACTGTTGCACTACACGCCATTCAGTCCCTAGTTTCATGTCCTCTACATAAAATATTTGCTTAGCTTGTGATGCTAGCACGTACGGATCATTTTCATACCACGTACGAGTAATCTTAATGCTTTTAAAGCCATCATCAACTCGAACATGCCGCATGTTAGTGTCCCACCACTTGCACTTAAACAAGATCACGCTTTTGTTTCTAACATAAGTAAACTCATATATATCTGTCAAAACCCCATAAAATTCCATTTTCGTGTCTCCTTCATTTCCCTCTACAAGCACTCCACTATTCTGAGTCTTCTTCCTATCATCAAATTCTGTTGTATGAAATCGCACACCATTGTATATCAATTTGTTGTATCTTTTGAAACAAGAATCGGGTCCTAATGATAATGCATATAACGCACTGATGACCGGGTCACCACTTTCATACAACGCACTCATCTGCAATAATGACAAGCAAAATAGACAATCAGTCCTACTTTGTTAAACTTCCTTCACCTATATCCTAAGTGTATGTGGGCATTGTTAATTATATTTACCTTACTCATAAACCATTGACTAAATTCACTCTTGTGACGCTCATCTATGTCATCACCATTTTGTGAACTTAAAATGTCGATATGTTCACTGCAACATAAATTTCACTGTGGTTAAGTAATACACACAAATTTTAATAGTTCACTAACATAGTAAAAATGATCTAATTACAGCCACTTACGCTAAATATGGTTGCATCTCCTGACAATTATTGATAATGTACCATTTGGCGATTTCGACCTCCTCATCTGATAATACCACATATGTGGGTGGAGAAATATAACCAACCCTATTTGTAAAGATGTCCAGCCCACCATCTTCAGAGAATCAAAGTTCCTATCTGGTCGGTTAAATATTGTCTCCAAGTCTTCTAAGTGAAGGGAGCACCAAGTCAAGCACTCATGAACAACATAGGCTTCAGCAATTGAACCTTCCGGATAAGTTCTATTTCGAACAAATTGCTTTAAAGAGCCTAAGTATCTACATAGTACAATTTAAATTAGGGGAGAAAAAATGCAAACATTCAAAAAAAAACATTAAAATAAAGATGTTATGTGTTGTATTCACATTGTACCTTTCAATAGGATACATCCAGCGGTAAGCAACAGGTCCAGCCATTAGGGCCTCTTGAGGTAAGTGGATAGCTAGATGCACCATTACATCGAAAAAGGCAGGTGGAAAGATTAGCTCTAACTTGCACAATATTGTAACAATATCACTCTGCATCTGTTGTAGCTCCTCAACATTCAACATACGTCGGCACAACCTCTCAAAGAAGGTCCCGAGCTCAGATATGGTGGTGGTGACATCTCTAGGCAATAAGCCACGAATACCCACAGGCAATAGCCTTTGAAGCAACACATGGCAATCATGACTCTTCATACCAGAAAGTTTTGAGCATGAGTTGTCTACACACCTCCCTATATGTGATGCATAACCATCGGGTAATCTAATATTCCTTAGAAATTGACAGAATAATTTTCTTTCAGAGTTGCTTAATGCATAACTTGCACATGGCATTAAATACTTGCCATCACCCCGCTTTAATAGATGTAATTCCTTCCGAATACCAAGTTCCTCTAGATCAAGCCTAGCTTTATAAGTGTCTTTTGTTTTTCCATCAATCCTAAGAATTGTGTAGATAATATTCTCACAAATATTCTTCTCAATATGCATGACATCAAGATTATGTCTAAGCTTTAACTTTGACCAATATGGCAATTGAAAGAATATGGACTTCTTAACCCAGTTGAACCCGCCAACATGATGTGCTCTTTTAACTTTCTCTGGATGCTTTCCCATGCCCACATCTACCACTGTACGTAATTGGTGAAGAATGTCTTCACTAGAATATGGTTCGGGAGCTTCACGATTATCACGCATTCCATCAAATTTCAAGCTACGTCTCCACCTATGTTCCTTTGGCAACCACATCCTATGACCAACATAGCCAATCTTGTTATTAAGTCTTATTGATGGTGTTTGATCTTCACATACAGGACAAGCACTGTATCCTTTTGTGCTCCACCCAGACAAATTCCCATACGCTGGAAAGTCATTGATGGTCCACATCAATGCAGCATGCATATTAAAAGAAGACTTGGAGTATGCATCATATGTCCATAGTCCATTGACCCAAAGATCATTCAACTCATCAATCAAAGGTTGCATGTAAACATCGATCTCCTTCCCTGGTGCTTTAGGCCCAGGGATTAACAACGTCATCATGAAATACTCTTTCTTCATGCACATCCATGGTGGTAAGTTGTATGTAAGAAGCACTACTGGCCACATGCTATATGACTGGCTCATGGTACCAAAAGGATTAAAGCCATCACTAGCTAACCCCAACCGCACGTTACGACTATCCTTTGCAAAGTCTGGAAATTCATTATCAAAATTAATCCAAGATTGCCCATCAGCTGGATGGCTCATAATGTTTTCTTGTCTCTTATGTTCATCTTTATGCCAACGCATTTTTTGAGCAACCTTAGGATTCATGAAAAGGCGTTGCAACCTTGGTTTTACAGGAAAGTACCGTAGAATCTTATGAGGAATGGGCTTTCTAGACCCTCCAGACATCTTATACCTACAAGTACCACAAGTAGGGCAACTGGTAAGATGCTTGTTCGTACCCCAGAATAAGCAACAATCATATTTACATGCATGAATACTGTGGTAACCCATACCCAACCCTCTTAAGTACTTGTTTGCATGATAGTATGAAGTGGGAAGAGACTCTCCATTAGGTACCACATCACGCAAAAGTTGTAGAAGCATGTCGAACGACTTGTTAGTCCACTTATTGTATACTTTCAAGTGGAGAAGCTTCACTATGAAGGAGAATTTAGAGAACTTACAACCCGGATAAAGCTTTTGTTGTGAGTCAGCTTTTAAACCACTTAAAAAATCTGTTGGAATTTCGAAGCCATCTCGGAGACTTGCATCTTCCTCTTGATTCGTAGCAAATGCCCCTAAATCTTCAAGCATTTCGTCAAGCCCGTCAATGTCATCATCATTTACAACATTGTACTCCACCTCATCATATATCATTTCACTCTCCATATGACGAATTCTACCACGCGGTCCACTAGGCAATTCAATAGTCGGCTCCTCACCATGATATATCCAACACTTATAAGTTATGTCTATCCCATCAACAAGCAAGTGTGCTCTAATCACATTCACGGTGTACAAGTTGTTATTTAAACACCTCCTGCATGGACAATTTAACTCCGTGTTTCCTCCATACTTCAATTGCATGTATGCAATGAAAAATTCTACACCTCGTTGATACTCTTCACTTCCAATGTCGCAATTCATCCAATTCTTATCCATGTGTATTCTAAGAAAAGCCATAGAAAGAAAGAATTACAACCAAACTAAAATAATATCAGTAGATTAAAAAGAGAAAGAAAAAGGAAAAGGACGAATGAAATAATCTTAAATACACATAAGGTTTTTAATGTTGTTTTTAGTAAGGGTGAAATCAATGCAAATGGATTGAAATCAATGGAAATTGTAGGTTTGGTTTCGCAAAATAAGACGGAAATGAACGAAAATCAGCCAATATCTGTTGACATTCCATGCCCAGTTCATTTCTCTATAAAAATAGACAGAAAGCGATGGAAAACAGAATAAAATGACAAACATACCCATAATAATACAATTACTGTTAAAATTTTTTGAATATTTTAGTCTATTCACAACAAGCTTCCATCTTAGTTCATTCCATTTCTATCATAACAATCCAAAAAATATAAATTTTATATTTTGTGTGCATCTATTTAATTTCTTACTTATTTCTCAAATGTATCATATAATTAAACGAAACGGTGAATAATTGTTAGTTTGTTCCTGTATTTTTTTTTACCATTTCAAGGCTCAAAAGCATAATTAAATGGCCAATGATTCACATGCAGTAGAAGATGATTCCATGTAGTAGAAGATGATTCCATGCAGTAGAAGATTACGTGATAAGAAAAATTATCATCCCTCATCTATTTTCGTTTAAATATAAGCTTAACACTCGGTTATTGGTAAACCTTAATAGAGATACCAATATATGTGTGTGCGTGCATACTATTATACATTTGAATATCATTTTTAATAACTCCAAACCAAATAATCGTATATTAAACGTAAATAATCAGACCAACTTAAAATAAATATATGAAAGAAAGGAAAAGAAAAGGAAAGAAAAAGAAAGAAAATCTTGCCTAATATCTTCTTCCAACTTAATATGGTTAAAAATCTTATTGAACATAAATCATCATATTATACGTCAATTAGGAATAGGTTCGTACAGAATATGAAAACACTTATATGACCTATATATATCTTCACCAAATAAAGAAGATGTATCATTATTCATCAAAATTTTCTTTTTCTGCATTTTTTTTATGTACGTATTTTTACTCTTGTATGTGCATGTCGAAAGTGGAGGAGATAAAATCAGACTAATTAAACAAACATGCTGAAATAATTAAAAGTAATAATATGGTGTTGTGTTTATTTTTTATCTCCCAGAATTCTCGAATCAAACAACATATTAAATTATAGAAGTTTTATTTAATCATATATAGAGAAGATCAGTACGTACTTATTAAGGATATGATTTTTTTTACCCAAATTATTGTGCAGTCAGTGTAACCAGGTACTGGTGATCCAATTACCTATAGTGTGTGTGTGGATATATGTTATGGCAATTTTTCCTTTTATCTTTTTGGAAAATATGTGTTTATAGTATATAAGCCAACATGATATCTCCTTTATCACTTTCAACATATTTTCCATATCAAAAAACGTAAAAGAAGAAGAAGAAACACCAAATTTGAAGTTTTGTTGTTAAATTATATTAACATAATGCACTTGGTAAGTAAAAGCATATAAAGCTTAATTTCATCTTTCCATACATGCCAAAGGTTATTGACCCTTCTTTTCCTTTACTAAAAAGCTTAAGAAAGAAAGAACCTTGTTCCTCATAACTTACTTCTGCAATAGATATTCATGTACTTTACATGACAAAAAAGATCTTTGTTAGTGCCCTATCAACATAAAGGCAAGTGCACACACACTAAATCAAACAGAAATAAGAAAATGAGATGAATCTTCTGTTTCATAAGGAGAAAAAAAAGTTTGATATAAGATTACGGATAAACCACTACATTTTTCATAAGTAGACCAATAAAGCAATAAAACCCATTTATGCATGAGAGATGAGACTGTTGAATCAATATATGCATCTCATTGTTCTACTTGTAAAAAAAAATTAAGGAAAAAAACTACATATATGTAGGTTGTACCTTGAGCACCTAAGTATTTTTTCATATCTCCATACTTTACTCGCATGTTGTAGAGAAACCGGGTGAAGAAAGAAATAAAACTGGGAAAAAAAAAACAGATTTGGCACGATGTAAAAATTATATGATTAGAAAATTACTTTAAACAATGGGAACAATGATTTTATAGTTTAATATATGTGAAATACACTATAAATGGACACCTGCTGTCTTTAACTGATTTCTAAATCTCTTTCCTAACCATTATTGGTGAAGAGATAATTGAATGATATTATTAATGGACTTGGGAGGGAAACGAAAATCAGAAAAATCATTCAATCTGTTTAACATTTTCCAAAACGATGTGATGCACAAACAGCTTAAATTATAGGCTACCGTCCTGACTTGCATTAAAACAAAGCTTCATTCTGCTTTGTTCTATTTGAAAATGAGCTTTCAAACCATCAATTGCCAAATAAAACGTGCTTTTAAATTGTTAAATACACACTCCACATAAATATCCACAGCTCTAGAAGCTTGATATCAAATGGGGCTAAATTGTATATGGAGCAACATATTTGGGTGAATTTGTTATTAAAAAAAATTAATAGAAAAATTATCAAATCTCATAGCTTTTCATGCTAATTAGAAGATAATATAATCGGATGTGGCGGCTTTATCTAAAATATCCACACAACAAAAGCGAAAGGAAGATCAAGAAGAGACGACCCCATGTATTATCATCCAACCTCAACAAGCACACACACTTACACACACTTGGCCTTAGCCCTAGAATCCTAATTCTAGATTTCTCCAAGGTTCCCTTTAGGAACTGTTGCACCAAGGATTCATCAAAAACCAAACATATTTTCTAATCTTCCAATTTTTGCAAATCCATAACAATCCTAGACTAGACACATACCAAAACTCATTAAAAAAACCATACCAACATCCTACCCATCAAGCCATAATATAACATCTCCATTTTGGGTACCAGTTTAACTGTAAGACCTTGTTTGATTCTATGCAGTTTTATATTTATTGATTAATAGTTACAATTAGGATAGGCAAATTAGAACTGACAATTTTTTTCATGGTCATCTCCTTTCAATTACCAGGTTTTAGCAATAATTCAAATTAACTAAAAACTCTAACTGATAGTGATTATATCATACAACTCTATTTGGTAGCAAAGTTTTACCTTTATAGCCAAGAAATTGGAAGTGATGAGAGAACAATTGGGAGAAAGAACCAAGTATGTTGTAGGGGCCGGTAAAAGCCACGAGACACAAATGTGTTTCTATGCTTCAGTTAACAGTCACTGACAAAGAGAAAGGTAAGACAAAAGAAAACATCATGTTTAGTAACGGGGAAAAAAATCATTAAAAAATTGTTCTAGTAGCTAGTAAAAGTCAAGAGACGGAAATATATAATATAATGTTGTGAAAGGAGACTGGCCTTCTTTGTTTATTTATTTATTTATTAATTCCTTTATGGTTTTATAAAATTAGTGTGGATCGTCACTATCATGGTTAAGTCTGCCTAGTGCAAATATAAGAGGGAATTAGAAATTAGATTGCATGATATGAAAACAAGTATAAAACTGCAGATGGATAATAAAATAATTTGTTAGTGAAATATATAGGTCATGAGCTTGAAACTAAGTCCAATATGTCATAAAAAAATAATCAATGAATAAATAACCAAATATTTTAATAGTAGGAATTAGCCAAACACAATGAATCCTCTATAAATTGAGCATTTGCACGCTGGAAAATCAATTATTGGTTTTGTCAAAAAAAATAAAAATAAAAACAGGACATTTTATATAAGACATTACCTAAACACCATGATCCAATTGATTCCTTGCAAATGCAATGTCAACATCCGAAACCAGATGTAAAACTATAAAGGATATAATGGGTTTTCCTCGTGTTGCAATACACTAGTTACAAACTGAGAATCCAACTATATTTTCTCTGTCTTCAACTCATGAACAAGCAATATAAACACTATTGTAGGATTTGAGCTTAGTATTACAACTATACAACAATGCAGTTCAGAAAATCCTACTCCAAATAATAGGCAAGAATATTTGTTATAATATCAACATAAAGTACATAAACATTTTATGCAAAACAAACACAAAGTGCAGCAAAAGATTTAGATTTATATTGCTAAATGAACCAGCAAGCTTGATAGTGTCTAAATCATCTGTTGTTTCCTGAATTAAAAGATGAACAAAACATTGTACACCAGCAAATGATATATACAATTAAACAAGGACGCATGACTCATAACTAATGGAGTGTAGCAATGACTCACTATGCTAGGGATTCAAGTGTGATGGATGTAGTGGAAGATGTTGCAATCGAGACCTGCCGAGGAACATATAGTCAACAAAAACAGTAATTGTTGCAAAATCAAAACTTCAATCCATCAACATTATGGGCCAAAAAAATATAAAAAATAAAGTATAGACAAATGAACCAATTCTTCTTGTTTGCCTTTGCTTTTGCTTAGCTGGATCTTATTCGCACAGACAGCTTGGATGTTGATTTATGTAGAGGTGAGTGTTGGGTCTAGAGAAGAAGGAAAAGAATAGTAAGAGACAAAGGATATATATATATATATATATATAGAAACACAAATATGGACTTTATTAGAATTAGTATATTTATACATATATGGTAGGCAATGAAACACTACAATGTGTGTGCACACTAAATAATAGTACTATAGAAACTGGCAAAATGCATTACCTAACATGGATATGAGGAATAAAAACTAAAAGAGAAGCAAGTTTGTGCAATGTAATGAAACATTCCTAAAATATCACACTGGCAAGTAAATGTAAAAGCATGAAATGGAGTCACTTCAGCTGGGATTTGAGGAACACAAACTGTACATGAGGAAAATGGGGAAAAAAAAACTTGTAACCGCTAGAAGCCCCACTTCAAAATGTACAAGCCATTCATTTAAGTGTAGCAAATTTACTAAACAAAAACCACTTAGTTTAGGAATTGAGAATATCCCATATCAAAACAAAGCTTGTGCGCCTAAAAAAGAGTGTATGATTTTTGCATGGGTGACAATGAAACTACATGGAGCCAGTTTTGTCAGTGGAAGTATAAGAAAAAATAAGTCTTTTAAACATGAAAAGGTAAAGCTACATGATTCTTTTTAAAAAATCCGAAAGGGAAAGTGTGCAAGTACCAAAGTAGTTTAAATTGCCTTTGCCATTTGGATGATTTGGAATGATCGAAATTGTTTGATTCATGAAAATTTAATCCCTGCATCATAATATAATTCCATTCAACGTGGCTTCAACTACAATTCCATTCAAACAGTAACCAACTAGCAACTATAACATGGACATACCAAGTTAATGAAGTCATGAATGCTAACTAAATGAAGCAACTGCAGACTATCAAAAAGGGGTGGCTCCAACCACGATGCTAACTTGGTGTAGTAGTCCTAAATTCCAAACTAAACTGGGATGAGATACTTACATATATGTAATGAAATTAACTAGTTCTTTCAACCACTGAGAAACCATGCTTTAAAACATAAAAAGAATGCATGTTTGAAATAGCTTAAAGCTGTAAGAGACTAGAAAATACATGTTGATGCACCAAGAAGCCCAAAGAAAACAAAGGAAAAATGAAAAACCTTCCCCTGTTTTTTGTAAATTTCAAAATGGGGGTGTTTAAATTCCTGCAATTCTCTCATCAGCCTACAGATCATTATCAATAATGTGGACACAATAGACAAGATTAACAATCCATCTTTTCTTTTTTGGGAAAAGTTTCGCATACATAAGCTTGTGGTCTTACAAAAATTTTTTCCTAGAAATAAAAACCTTTAAAATATGACCTATGTCTCACTAGAAAAATTAATAAATCTAAAACAGGGGCCTAACAAGAGAACCACTTTGGGATCCATATCATATTGGACTACAACATACATCTAGTGACTGGTAGAAACTATAACTCACACTATCAAAAATGTGTGATTTAAATCATACAAATTCATAATTCACTCATATTTAGATGAAGCAAAGGAAAAAAAAAGGCAAAAGCATCAACCATTTTAGATTCAGATTCTGCTACAACTTAAATAAATAAATAAATACCAACTAGATTCAAAAGAAGAAAAAAATAGAGTGATATCTTACTACTCCAAGTGTATGCATCGGTGTTGCAAAAAGCGGTGAAGAGGATCTTAACCCTTGCCTTACTAGCTTGATATTTATACTTAAGCCTAACCTCATCATTTGTTTGTTTTGTTATTACCCTACTTAAATTGGATGCAGTGGTATGTTGAAAAATTTTTGCTTGCTGTTTGGTTAACAGATTGAGGGTGTGACGGTTTCTTATTCTTTAAAATCAATATTTGCAATTGCAGATAATTGAAGAAAATCATTCATCTTTTCTTGTTGTAAATGCTCAGCTCTTTTCCTTTCATTATAATTATTATTAATTTGAGGACATCATGAAATCTAATGCGATTGCATTAGTGCTCATTAACAATTTACCACTGGTTTTTTTGTTTTTTGGTTAGAGGAATTTAACACATACATGCAACCAAAAGAACACAAATAACAATTGGATAATTTGACACACAAATATAACCCCATGACAAAGTAGAATACCACTCTGATACTAATACTACACTATACACACTATAAAAACTAAATGTTCGCCAAAAAAAAAAGTACAACAGGGCAAGCAAATATATTGTAATCAAACATATAATAGGATCACCATGTAATGTGAAATATTCATCTTTAAATCTCGATTAAAAATTTATTAAATAAATTCCAATATCCAAAACCCAAAATCAAAAAACAAAAACAGAACAAAGTAAAACACCAAATTCCAAAACAATTGAAGAAATCTGCATCAAATGTAATATTGCAAAGAATAACATGGTCCAAAATCAGGAATCTTCCACTGTTCAGCCACATGCTCCAAACAACCCGCCTCCATGAAGCCAACTCAAGCACTTAAACACAACAAATCCAACCAATGAAGAGGTCAGACAAGAGTAATAAAATTTGGAATCACAACAGGATTTAAGAAAGATTCCAGCTGTGAAAATGAAAACTAAGAGAACCAAGTAATAGCAGACCAAAAGAGAATAGAACGCAAGGACAAACCCAATGGAACAAGTAAAAAAAGTATTCATTCAAGAGAAAAAAATCAATAATACTAACACATGACTTTTATATACCGATAAAATGAAAATATCTGAATAATTTTACAAAAACTATACATTATTGTTGACATTTTTTTTGTTTCTAGAAAAGAAAGTAAAGCATCTAGGGCATACAACTTGAATGTATTTGTAGCTATTTCTTACGGTATCACAAGAATCTTGTTTTTAACAGTAGAAGGCAGGGGAGGAACCCCATTCGTGTCCTTGTCCTCCTCTAAGGAAAAAACACATTGATGGTGATAAACTAAGTTATAAACCAAAAAAATCCACATATGATAGATCAATTGAAAGGTTTATATCTACATCTCAAGCTATCAAGTGAAAACAGAATACATGTTTCTTAAGAAAACAGGTAAAACAAGAATAACACTTACAGGGGAAAGAGGGTATAACTTAAAAATTTGAATTTAGAAAAAAAAATCTTAAAAAAAAAAAAACTCGTGAGGCTTCATACCTGACTTCAATGAGGACTTAGCACCCAAATACGCCTTCAAATCAGCGAACAAGTAAACTTCTAAAATTAAGCTTCCATGTATGATCCTGTTTTTTTTTAACAAGTACCAAGCACTTAATAAGAATCTAATATTAATACTTTATCATTCTAAAATTAATTTTATACCTGTAGAGGAGGGGGGAGGAAGTGAGTTAGAACATTATAATCAAAAGTGGTTATGCTATTCCCTCCCTAATTTTGGCCCTCAAGGACAAAATGACCCCTCAATCCATCCACAACGATGCGAAACTGCACAATAAAGTAAATAATTAACCTTGCTGTCAGCAAACTTTAGGAACATTAATTTATTATTGCCTAAAAAATTAGGCATTGAATGAAAAGATATAATGATTTGGATTATAATTGAGGGCCCCTTGCAATATAAGAAGTCATGCTCTATTGCTCCGGAGGTATTTATGTGCTCTATGCTATATCGTGGGTCTAGCTTATGCTGTAGATCTCAAAAAATGAGCAAGGGTTCCTCAATGAGTATCTAAAAAATTAATTAAGAATATAAAGGGATAGTAAAATAGTATAGTAAGTGATATTTAACCATTGTAAAGCTAGCAAAATAGTATAGTAAGTGTAACATCAAAATTATGTGGAACTCTTCATTCAAGAGAGAAGCTAATAATATGATGAAATTTGTAACATATATCAGGGAACACAAGTGCAAAAAATGACAAAAAAGCTGGAAAAACAAGTCCAAAACAGTGTGTTTGAATTTTTAAACTCTTAAATAGTTTGATAATTTACTTACTATGTAGATCTTGCCAAAGTCTCCAAATAAGGCAGCAAGGTAGTCTCAAGTTTATCAAAACTTTGAGTAAATATATCTTTGATGAAGGAATGACTTCCTTACAAAAAGTTTGTATTAAAAAAAAAGCAAAAAGAAAAGGGAAAAAAAGCATGAGGCATATTACATCAAAACAGACAATAACATAAGCAATTCCGACCTCCATAACAAAGGTGCAACTCCATGTATATATAGCCAACCAAACCATGGTAATGCAATGGCTTTGGGTATAAAAAGGTTCATTAATAAATAGCTAATTTCAAACAGTGACCAAGCAGCAACTATAACATGGACAAACCAAGTTACATGAGGTGATGAATGCTAACTAAATTAAGCAACTGTAGAGTATCGAAAAGGAGCAGCTCCAACCATGATGCCAACTTGGTGTAGTAGTCCTAAATTCCACACTAAGCTATTACATAGTAGGCCAAAATGGCCACACGCTAGCTAAACCAATCCTTAGCAGGACACAATCAAACCTAATAACCACTACATGCTAATTGATATGTTTTTATTCCTCTATTATAAATATATATTTTAAGACAAAACAATAGCTTCTTGTTGAATGCATTCAAGCTGTGCCTCAGGAAACCGGGAAGGGAAAGGTTGGGTCAGTTCAAGTCCCACTTGCTGATGCAAAACTGGGATGAGATACTTACATATATGTAATGAAATTAACTAGCTCTATCAACCACTAAGAAACCATGCTTCAAAACATAAAAGAGTGCATGTTTGAAATAGCTTGAAGCTATAAGAGACTAGAAAATACATGCTGATGCACAAAGAAGCCTAAAGAAAAAAAAGGAAAAATAAAAAACCATCCCCTGTTTTTTAATTATGTGAATCTTTAGAGGAAAAATGCAGCAGGAAATTGAAAAAGAAAATCTATCTTAGGCATAGCAGTGAAAAAATCCATGCAGGTATAGGACACTTGCCTACATAAGTTCATTAAAAAAAAAGTGAAAAAAATCTATCATAGGCATAGATCACCTCACATACGCTCATGATTCGTCACCACACCCAAAAAAAAAGTGTCAAAGCCAACTAGTGAAATTTCATTTTATAAAAGAACATACAGCAAGTTTGAAATGGTAAAATGAATGTGAAGCTATTTAGATGAGACAAAGTTGAGGTAATAGCAATTGGAAAATTAGTGTAATATTCTACAAAAATTATGCAGGCAGAACTGCAGTAATGCAAAATCATATGTTACATATCTTCATCATCTACAAAGCTAGAAATGTGATTAAATGCCTCTTGCAATGGAATATATGTGAAACAGAGATTTTGATTTCATTCACTGGGTATGTAAAAGGGAAGGTTGGCTCAATTGTTTCCTGAAGAACTATGCATTAAGATAAGGTTCAAAACATCAGAAAAAAGTATAAGAAAAAGAGAGGGAAGGTTGGGATGCAGACTCTAGCTATTAATCTATTGCGTTGATCAACAAGGTGACATAACAAAAGCTCCTAAAATGGAAACACAAACATACCTTTCTTGCAAATATGCCTTAACCAATGAAGGATTCAACTCAATTGCCTTGCTTGAATCCGAGACAGCTTCTGCTCAAATTTAAATAAATGCCAGAGCAAATTTATATTAGCATAGCCACCAAAAGAGAAAACGAGAGACATGAATGCTCTATATTTAAACTACCAAAGAACTTTTCTTTTCTTTTTCTTTTTCTTTTTTTTTTTTGTCTTTTTGCAAATATTATCATTCAGCAAAAAAATCCAATTACTATGAGCACAAAAATCCAATTAGTCTTACATTCATACCTACGCAATCCAAGACACCATCTTAGCATTAGATAAAAATCGAACATGAACCTAGTATAGATGGTGTGCTTATCTTACAAAGACATGAGAAGTAATAAAAACTATGGAACTATATACTTGAGCCGTAGCTATTTTAGAAGGGTAAAGGAGAAATAATGGAAACACAATAAGACTGATTCTTCGAGCAGCCACATGTCTTATACATGTAATCACTCAAAAGTTTTTTTTTTTTTTTGTGATTTCAAGTTTTGAAAATTAATACAAAAATGGAATATATGGTCCTTGATTGATTCATTAAGTAAATACTGAGCTTTTGATGAATAATCAGTACCTCACAATAGAATTTACTACTTTCTTAAAAAAATAAAATGGCATTTTCAACTTAAAAATAGGTTAAAACATGCCCAGGTATTTAGCTAAAGGGGCACATCAACCATACGATGAACTACCATTATATGCATGTATATTTTTTTTTTTTTTTTATGTATACACATATATATACAAACACATATGTATGTACAAAGGACAGAAAAAAATAAAGCGTATTAGCTGAAGGAAAACTCAACAAACATCTCCTTAGACCTTGGTATAATGATAGCTACTTTAGACACATCTATTTCACTGAAAAACGCTTTGGAACTTCCAAAAAGAAGTCAAGACATGAACTTTTTACCAGTCCCTTATAAACCATGACCGGTTTTCTTTCCTATAGCCCACAAAAATCCAGAACGAGTACAAATATGATGATGACGAACCCAAAATTAAAAAAAAAAAAAAAGAGCAGCAACATGAAATCACCCAAATGAAGAAAAACTCAATACAAGATTCAAAAAAATTAGACACAGTTTCAAGAATTGCATTAAATGTACAAATCCATAGACCAAGAGATTATGTGATCCAATAGACTAATTATAATACTTTTATTTTTCAAGGTAAAAGAAGGAATGACAAGATTCCCAACCACTATATAATTAAATAGTTGAAAGCACTTAAAGATCACCAACTTCATGCAAATGTTGAGCTTTCTCTACATTGTGAGGATGCCTTGTAAAACTGATGGCCTGGCTTCTCTTTAATGCCTTGAATTGTCACAACTTTCCCTTTCAAACTTAATAGTGTGCTCCCATTAGGTCCTAACGTCTTTAGCTGACAAACTTGCAATACTACCCTGAAACAATGAAGAGGTAGTCAACATAGTTACAAGATTATAATTTGAGTATTAGGTTCAATGAAATGATACTAGATCCATTTTATGTCGACGAGTTGCTGTCCTGTTATAGGAATAGAATATAAGTTAAGGTTAAACATGATGGCAGTGAAGCCAAAGAACAAAACAGTATCAATTAATTAACAGAGCAAATTGTTGTTTCGTTTTGTGAACACACTTTTGGTCCAATTGCAGATTACATAATCAAATCCATCTCAGTTTCTGATCAAAACTTGATAAATCCAAGATTAGTTAGAAAAAACCAAAAAAAAAAAAATTCATTTTCTAACCATAACTTGACAAAAGGGTATATAAGAAAGGAAATTTCTCATCAAATTAATGTACAAGGAAATTCAATAAGAAAACTTATGAAGAAAAGTTTGCAAACAAGGATATCCTACATAGGAATAGCATTTAACAACAAAGACAATTCATTTAACTGTTGTTGACACCATTACATAAAAAAACAAGGGATTCTAAAAATGAAAAATCTTTGGTTGTGGTTATGTGTAATCAACACAAAACCTACCACATGCTAAGTGAAAAAATTGCAGTTTTCTTTTTGGTCTAAAATATAACCCAAGGCTATAAAAGTGGAAAATCACTAAAACAGAAACTCATGTCCTTATAAATCACCCCGGTTGTTTTATATCTAAGACAATGATGTAGAAACGTAGTATGTTTACACTTTCTGTACTAAATAGATCTGTTTAATTCAATAACTATGATTCTAAGATACAATGCCCTTTGTTTGTTACCTAAAAGAACTTAGCATTTTAGATCAAAAGATTGTGGATCTAAAACTTAACATGGCATGCTGAAGCCTTAAGAGGCATCCTAGTTATCAACTTCTCTAGAAGCAGAAGCACCCCTAGTACAACAGACATTGGGAAGTCACCATGGCAACCACCTCTGTATTCATCCATTGGATTTGAAGGTGTAATTCACATTACCAAGAATTAGAAAAAGATGCCTAGAGTAGAGATCGCTATTTAAAAACCACAAGAAGCAGAAATTTCATAAATATTTTGCTTTCCACACTTGTAGGTACAATTTGAGAAGCGAAAGTTTAAAGCATGCCATGAAAAAAATGACAACAGCAAACAGAGATCTTGAACATTGCAAAATTGAAATTGATATATATTAACTAAAAGAAAATCATAGTTTCTTTGATCCAGTGAACTCAGTAGTGTAAGGAAAGCATAAGTACCTAGCTACCTTTCTCAAACCCTGTATCTATGCATAATCTGGACTACCATATTAGAAAAGTCCTCAAGCAATACCGATATAGTATATCTCGTGGTAGCAAAAAAAAAAAAACTTTTTAGCACTTGACTTCCTTCAGCCCGTACGCAAGGTATAGGAAGCTCTTGCATGTGCAGCCGAATCATTACGGATGCTAAAAAAGATAGTTCTCATTACAAATCCAAAACAAAACCATCATTAAACTAGACATAAGAATAAATCACGACACTGGACTTAAGACTATCATCAAACACATTCACGACTCGAATGAACTTTAAACACATCAAAATATCACCATCAACAACCATAAATCATACACAATTAAAGAAAAACCCTAAGCGACCTAATCGGTGTATGGCATTTCCAAATCGTATAGGTAAAAAACCTAAATCGTACACGAAAAAAAATTAGTCATAACCCTTGAACACAAGCCCTAATCAAAGTGTGGCTTTTCCATAATAGAGGAACATAGAAGTGTAGGACGAACTAAATAAAAAAAAATGTAGAAACAAACCTAGGTTATATGTCCGTACTGATGAAGGATTAACCACTACGTTGTTGAAGATTTCCAACAATCTTCTCCACTCAACTACCCATGAAGGAATGGGTACGACGGACCACTAATCGCCGGAGGTAGAATCGACGGACTACTGTCGGAGATGATAGAGATTCGTCGAGCGTATGTACCGTGTGAGAGAAATGAGAGTGTACTATGAGGCCGTGAGGGTGTTAGAGAAAAAACGAATTCCTTTTCTTTGTTTTTTCCTTCGCTCCACTGTTTTGCATTGGCGCGGGACTTCTAGATATTTCCATTTTCCAATTTTTTTTAAGGATTGGTAACGGTTAATATAAAAAGATGTTACGAAAAAAATTTGTGCTCCATAAACGTAACCAATAGTATACTTTAGTTGATGAAGTTAAATTATTAAGATGGGCGACGTTTGCAATTTTTGCAAACGTCGCCCAATATCAAAATTCCTGTAGTGAACTCTGAATCGCACATATAATATACCGATTTCTACCTGCTCGAAAAGATCTATCCATTTCCAAAATTATTTTCAACAAACAAAGCCATAGAGGCCCCGAATCGGTGGCGACAAAATTCACCACAGATTTTTCCAACACAAAACAACTCTGATTCAAGGAATCAAAATTTGTTTGATAAATAATTAGTTATCTATATAGTTGAAAATTTCTCTTTTTATGGTTACTTAGCTCATATTTATTCATGCTCAAGTGTTTGTTGTCCATTTATTTTACCCAAGTAAAATTATGTCGGTTTTGGAGTTTTTAGAAAAATATAGTTTATAAGAATTTCATGTTTGTAAATTCCTTGAAATGAATATTTTATTTCTTTTATTTTTCAAAAATGTTTTATGTTGGCATATATATTATATATATATTTCTAAGTAACCTTATTGAAAATAATTTTTCATCCTTCTAAGTTTTCTATACTATTTTGGGAGTTTTTAGAAAATACATTATTCTTCCTATTTATTTTTCTTATACAAGTTCTTTTATCTATTTGTTTGCAAAGATCTTTGTCTTTTAAAGACTTTTTCTTGAAAAATTCCTCCTTCTTTTATTATGTTATCTTTTTCATAAAAATTCATTTGTATCTACAATTATTTTCTTTTGGAAAAACAAAGTGGAATATTAAAGGTTTTAAGAAGCTTTTGATGACAAAAGAAGTCTCAAAAATTTTTTTGTGAGTTCTTTTTGTAACTTAAAGAGTTAACTTTATTTTTGTTTAAACCATAGATCTAATACTTTACATAAACTTATTTTTAAGTGTCACAATCTCCCTTTTTGTCAATTCATTTTTTTTTGAACTTGAAACTTTGGACAACAATTTAACTGAACATGAATTATAATAGCAAGCAAAATAACATAAGTAATAAAGTCAAGTATTGGAATCTTAGCTTTTTCAAGGCTCCAGAGACTAAGAAGTAGACTAGTCCCAAAATAAAATAAAATGAAAGAAAGAAAAACTTGTTTTGACTTGATGAGGACAAGTCTAAGACTAGAGACTAGTCTTAAAATAACAAGGAATGAAAAAATAAATTGCTTTGCATGAAGTAAATAAATTGCAAGTGAGCTTATATGCTCTAAAGAATATGTACATATATATAGATAATAATACTTAGATATATTAACAATAATATGAGCAAAAATAATAACATAAACATAAATAGATTTTCATGAACAAGAACAATACATGAACATAATGTAGCTTCCATAACTTGTAGTCCTTGGAAACTCACATTATGGTCATGTAAAGTTACGTGACATGAAGAAGAAGAAAATAAAAGAAGGTAGTTACCTAAAGAAGGTTTTGGTAGTAGTATGTGGTTATGGGTTTTTGTTATAGGTAGAAGTTGTTTTGGGGTTATTTTGAGAGAGTTTTGGGATGGTATTTTGAGAGAGTTTTGAGAGGAAAAATTGAGAGAGTTTTGATAAGAAATTTGTGGGTAGTGAATGTGTGAAAGAAGTGAAAGAGGAGGGGGTATTTATAGGAAAATGTGGAGTGAATTATGTGTGATTAAAATAAAAGAAAAATAAAACAAATTGAGGGTTGTATGGGGAGAGGGGGTGCCGGCCACATGCATGGGAGGTGGAGTGATTTATTTTTCTTTGACTTTTTGTTAAATAAAATATGTAATATGTAAGGTAGATGTGAAATAAAGTTATGAGAAAGGTAAAAAGTAAGGATTATAGGTTATGGAGTGTGTAAGAAAAAGTAGAGATAAAAGAATAGTGTAGAATAGTAATAAATAGTGTAATGTAAGATAGATATGACTAATAAAGTGCCGATAGTAAGAAAATACGCATATAAATGCGATATCTGTTATTTGTACTCACCGAAAAATTATGAAACTGATATTTTTGGAAAACTTATATTTTTACGAGTCTAACGGTGTATTCAGAATAATTTTTCTATTCCGAGCTCCCAGACACGTTTTTCGATAACTATGTCCAATTAGATTCAAATGACATCCGAAATTCGTAAAACTGATATTTTTATATAACCTATAGCTATTACGAATTATTCTAGCTAATTATTCCAACTTCATTTTCCAGGGCCAAAGAAAACGGCAATGCCGGACTTAGTCGGTTATGGTAAACTAGGGTTTTATTGACCTTTAGGGTTTCGTTTGACTTCCGGTTTAGGGTTTTACGCTAAACCGATTCCAAAAATTTGGGGGTTTACAGATTTTGTACCAATAATGCCTGTTTCATTCATTGAATTCCAACATTTTCCATCCCAAAATATCTCAAAAGAGATATGACCGTTCCTTCATCACAATATCAAAAAGAGATGATATCCAGTTAAAAGAAATAATAAAATTCAAACAAATGATATGAGTCTTGCAGATTTACAATAGAAATAATCTCATGTAATTAGATTTCCTAAAAAAAATATCAATAAAGTTAGAAATCTAGCAGCTTCTCCTCTTCATGAGCTACTCTCCTCTTCATCTAAATCATCCTCATTACTCTAGCTTCCTCTTTGATCCAATTCACTCTCCTCAACTGCTTCTTTCGAATCTTCTTCTCTCCCACCCTCCTCTTCATCACCCTCATCGACAGATTTAGATTCGGTACCCTCTTTAGTTTCATCTCCTTCTTCTTCTTTTTCTTCTTCCCCTTCACAAGAAGAGAGGATTACTCCTCAAGCAAGTGTTGTTGTATCAAGAGGAAAGGGTTCAAGTGGTGGTAAGAGTAAAGCAAGAGCCTACCTTGATTCACCTTCCTCCCTTGGAGCTCTTGTTTTCCTAGGAGGACTGCCACATAAGCAAGCTAGAATAGCGGTACCAAAGTGATTAGCCATGTTCTTCAACAATTTAATCATTCCATTTTTCTTTTTCATTATGGTATCCTGATTCCCCCTTAGCTCTTCTATGTTCCTCTCTAATTGAGCTAAATTCCCTATAGAAAAGTAGGTTGTATCATGAAGGGTTACTCAGAGCCTGGAGCTTCTACATCAAAACCTTTGACACTTAACTTTGTAGTGTTCCACTAACTAAAAGGATCTTTAGGAAGGGGTTTTGGTTTAGGTCCCACATATGTTGGACCTCTAGACTCTGTCTAATACTGTAGATTTTTCAAAATTCGAGTAATCATCCCCCTTATATAGATGCCTTACTGATGTTTGGTGGCGAATGACAGTAGCCACCAATACTCCCACATTTACCTTGTATTGTTGTGTCACATTATAGAGAGGAAAGATGTCTCTTTCTCCAATTATGCTAGAACTCTCCATTTTTGTATTTCGATTATGAACTTGTAGATAGTGGAACACTCAATGGCTTGTTAGATTTAGTGATGAAGACTTTGATATGCTAGCCTCAAAATTTTGGGCTTAGGTTAGAGAATTCCACACGTAAGTTGAAGTAACCCTAGTAGGAAGGTCAACTGGTAAATTTTTTAATTTGGGGTTGTTTAACTCCTATTTTGTATACAATTCCATAGCCCTTACAAATTTCTTCATGCTCACAGTGTGATACCCTTCAAATGCATAAAATGTAACTTCATTAGTCATTTTAGCAGCACGAGTTTGATTTCATGTTTTAAAGGAGGCTAAAAAGACTAATGTTGTTTCCTTGTAGGAGTTCTCCTCCAAACTAAATAACCTAAGCCAAGCGTCATCTCTCATCAGCCTCCTTATTGCAAGAACCAACCATATTCATCCAATCGTTCCCAATCCAATATAGAATGGGGTTTAAACACCTTTATCCTAACAAACTCTTGATATCAAGTTCAATCCTCTCCTTTCAAACCAATCAAAACTCTTAACTGTATGCTAGAACTAGGTTTCTTTGTTTCCTTGCTAAGTCTTGGTTGCTTTTTTCCTTTTTTTTTTCCTGCTTAGAAACCATATGCAAAGACAATACAAAGCATTCATCCTTTGAAAAGAAAAATCAAGTATAATCACGAAACAAACAACATTTATTCCTAAGAGCTTCTAAAATATTATGTTCATGTATATAACAATTTCCACAAGAATCCCAAACTAGCTATATATATATATATATATATTCATGATATAAACACCTTTCAAACAAAGGACATATTCACATGACAAGTAACAAAACAATTATTCATCATTATTAGAACCACACACACAACAAACAAATTGACACTTGTGACAATAATCACATGATGGAAAGCAACATTTACCCAAGCACCAACTAATTAGAATACAATTCAAACTTAACAAGAGGAATGGGAGTAATCTATTTGTATTGTTACTAGGTTATGTATTCTTAGGCCTTTCAACAAATTCATGATAATACTCGATGTTACCCACCATGCAAACATTACATAAAATACTATTTTGATACAATTACAAGGGTTGTTATCACCTTACAATCACACTATAACCTATCAATTACAAAAACCCTAATTTCTATAACAAAATGGATATCAATAAATATTAGGATTCTAGGATACAATACATATTTCATACATAGATTCAACTTTCAACAGCTAAAACACACTTTAAACACAATAGAAGATAATAATTTAACAAAAAGTACAAAAAAACACACAAAATCATCATGGAAATTGTTGTTCGAAAGTAACTATACCATTGAGTTAGTACGATTTCTAATGAAGGAGAGTAAAAAATTGCATACCTGTGTTGGTTGATGAATATGGAGGAACAAAAATAATTTTTGAGTGAAATGGGTTGATGGGGGTGAAGTTGTTGTCTGAGAGAGAATACGGTCGAAAAGAATAAGCGTAAGGGAAAATTTATAATTTTAAACTGAAGAGAGAGAGTGTAGATGTTATACATATATGACCCATGAAAAGATGAACCACGGACGACCAAACCTTAGTGATCCTATCTTAAAATTACCTGAAGCAAATTCACGGCCGACCAGGGAGTTGTGATTCATTCTAATGAATACAAAGATTGCTTCAAACGCTTAATCACGGGTGAACATGGACCCGTGATACAATCTGTGGATTATGAGAAAGTTCTTTTCAAGCCAATCACGGGAAAACAGGAAGCCCGTTATGTCATCTGTGAATGAAAAAGGTTGTCGAAGTGCCTTGTCAAGGCCGAACATGGATCCATGATGCTTTCTATGGATTTAACAAGGGTCTCTTGAGGAAAATCATGAGTGAACATGGGGCCGTGGGGTTTTTTGTGGGTTGTGTCGAGCGGTTATGCAAATCCCTCCGCTATATACCGCCCATGCAATAGGGTGTGATCTAGTTGGCTCTCTCGCATTTATATATATATATATATATATATATATGTTAGATAACATGTATATGCATTTTACATTGACAAAAATAAATATATCCATCTATAATGCAAAAGTTTAAAATATATATTTTGTGAAATTATTAACTTATAAATAACACAAAGACATACAATAAAAAGTATGACAATATCCTAAACAACACTTATAATTATTACTAAAATGAACATAAAACAATGAGATAACATAAAAGGATTCGTGTTTATTTAATGTCGCAAGCTTGACATTCCTATTCCTTTCACAAACAATTTTCCACTTGGAGAAGCTTTAACTCCTCCCTACCATTATTCAAATTCACTTCATTATAGAATAATTTCAATCTTTGCACATTCAACTTAAAGGTTCACCTTAAATGTTCCTTTTTTGCATGAGTGACTTCTACTATCCCATAAGGAAAAACTTTAGTGATAGTAAAAGGACCGACCATCTGGATCTTAACTTCCTTGGAAAAAGCCTTAATAGAGTTGTATATGAGTACATGATCTCCCCTTTTGAAATGTTTTGGATATCTAATGTGGGTATCATGGGCGTGTTTAGCTCTCTCCTTATACAACCTATTGTTGTCATAAGCCAATTGTCTCCATTCATCCAACTCATTTAGATGAAGTTTCCTTTTCTCACCAGTTGTCTCCAAATCAAGATTAGCCATCTTAATAGTCTAATAGGCTTCGAGCTCAATTTCGACTGGGAAATGACACACCTTTCTGTACACCAACCTATAAGGTATAGTGCCTAAAGGTGTTTTAAAGGCAGTCCTATATGCCTAAAGGGCATCATCTAACTTATCCGCCCAATCCTTCCTGTTTTGAGACACTGTTTTCTCTAAAATTCTCTTTAACTCCTTATCGGAAACTTGAACTTGCCCCAAAGTTTCTTTGAAAACTTAGCACAACCCAAACATCATTAGTGGGAAAAGCTTGGGCTTCAACCCATTTTGAAACGTAATCAATAGCCATGAGAAAGTACTATTACCAAAAGAACTCGAGAATGGTCCCATGAAGTCAATCCCCTACATATCGAAGACTTCACATTCCAATATGTAATTCTGAGACATCTTATCTCCTTGATATATTTCCTATTCTTTAGCACCTGTCACAAGTTAGAACAAACAAGTTAACATCCTTGAAAAGAGTAGGTGACTAAAAACCTAATTCCAAGACTTTTTGTGTTGTCTTATTTGCACTGTAATGGCACCTAGAAGGACTACTATGGCAATAGGATAAAATCCTTTACCCTTCTTTGTAAGAGACACAACGATGTATGACTTGATCAGCACAAATATCCTAAACAAGAAAGGATCTTTCCAAAAATAGTATTTTAGGTCTTAGAAGAACTTTTTCTTCTCATAAGAATCAAAGTCTTGAGGAAAGACCTTCCCCATTAAATATTTTGCTACATTAGCAAACCATGGAATTTCCTTATCCTCCAAAGATTGTATCACATACAAACTCCCCTCAAGAAATTTATCATTAATTTCATCGTCCTTCAACTCCTCTAAATGAGAGTTATCAAGCTCGAGTGGTCAGTGTAAGCTAACACTTTGGATAATATGAGGTAAGGCTTAAACTTATCAAAGGAAAAAACTATTGCAAGTAACTCCTTCTCCATTGTGGTGAAATTTTCTTGTGTGGGTGTTAGAGTTTACTTTATAGGCTAGAAGTGTTTCTCTATCCTCTACCCCAACATGACCCCTACAGTCGTATCACTTGCATCACACATTAGTTCAAATAGTAGATTCCAATTAGGAGTTACCATTATCGGGGCACATGTTAACTTGTCCTTCAAAATATCAAGGCTTCCAAACACTTGTCATAAAAAATAAAGGGGTATCTTTCTCCAACAACTGTAGTCAATGGTCTAGCAATCTTAGAGAAATCTTTAATGGACCTCTGATAAATTCCGGCATGTCCAAGAAAGCTTCTAATCACCTAGACCGAAGTTGGTGAAGGCAACTTAGAAATCACTTTCAACTTGGCCATATTAATTATATCCCTCTTCTCTACTTCTTGTGACCCAACACTATACCTTTTTGTACCATAAAATGGCACTTTTCCCAATTCAATACTAGGTTAGTCTCTTCACATCTTCTCAATGCCTTCTCTAAATTGGATAGGCAATCCTCAAACGAGTTCCCAAATCAAAAAATCATCCTTGAATACCTCCATGACCTCCCACTAGATCCCCAAATATATCTAGCATACACCTTTGAAAGATCGCCAATGCATTTCATAGCCCAAAAGGCATTCTACGATATGCAAATATACCATAGGGGCAGGTGAAGGTTATCTTTTCTTGATCTTTTGGTGCTATAGGAATTTGAAAATATCCAGACATTCCATCTAAAAAACAATATTACTCATGACCAGTAAGCTAGTCTAACATCTGGTCAATAAATGAGAGTAGGAAGTGGTTCTTTCAAGTAGCATCATTAAGTTTCATGTAATCAATGCACACCCCCTAGCCTATCACGGTATGCATTGGAATCAATTCATTGCTCTCATTAGGCAAAACTGTTATGCCACCCTTCTTAGAACCACTTAGACCGGGCATACCATGAGTTATCGGAGATCGGGTAAATAAGTCATGCATCTAACAGTTTTACCACCTCCTTCTTGATTGGTTCTTTCATGTTAGGACTTAGTCTCCTTTGTGGTTGCACTACCGACTTGTATCCATCTGCCATCAAAATCTTATGGGTGCAAAAGGAGGGGTTAATCCCTTTAATACTCGATATCTTCCATGCTATTGCCCTCTTATGCTCCTTGAGCACTGAGAGGAGTCTCTCCTTTTGCAACAAATCAAGCTCCAATGATATAATCACTAGTAGCTTGGAATTTTCTGCCAACAAAGCATACTCCAAATAAGAGGGTAGCTCTTTTAACTTTAACTCTGGGGGTTCTTCTACCAAGGACTTCAACCTAGCAGTGTTGCTTCAATTGATCTCCTCAACCCTAAAATCTTTCTTTTACTCGGCACATACATCTAATTGAGTAATAATCTTGCTGACTTCTTCAATCCCATTAACTTCACTTACCTTCGGCAAACATGACTCTGGAGGATCCTTCTTTAAAGTGTTCTGCAAACAGTTAGAAATGGTTAGATTAGAAGAAAAATTGCAAAACAAGTTTCATCACCACTCATTGGTTTTCTAAAGACGTCTGGCATTCTAATGACCATCTCTTTGCTTCTAACTCGAAGAACCAATTTCTATCCTTAACATCGATAATAACACTAGTAGTTGCCAAGAATGGCCTTCTTAGTATGAGTGGAACTTCAATATCTTCGTCTATGTCCAAAACTAAAAAATTTGCAAGAAAGATAAAATCGTGAACCTTTACGAAAACATCCTCTGCAACTCCCTTTGGAAACCTCATGGATCTATTAGCAAGTTGGATACTCATTCATGTGCTCTTTAGTTCCTTAAATTCAGCCTCTTGAACATGCTGTAAAGCATGAGATTAATGTTAGCTCTAAGATCTGCTAATGCCCTTTCAATTGGTAAATCTCCTATCAAACAAGGAATAGTAAAATTGCCAGGATCCTTATGTTTCATAGGCAACTTACTTAGGATAACTGTAGAGCACTCCCACCTTGGTGACAGTAGAGAGTTCTTCTAATTTTCTCTTGTTTGATAAGAGTTCCTGGTGGAACTTACTGTACTTAGGCTTCCACTAAAGGAAGGTTAATGTGCAACTGCTTAAAAAGATCAAGGAACTTCTTGTTGTGCTCATCATCCTTATCCTTTCTCAATTAAGAGGGGTAAGGTAATTGTGGTTGATATTCCTTTGATTTTGTAGCAAGTAAATTCTTTTCAACAGATTCTCCACCTTCCTTCACCTGTTCCTCAATTTCTAACCCAACCTCCTTCTTGTTCCTTGATCTCTTGTTGGGACTTGTAATTCCTCCCCACTTCTAAGTGTCACAGCCTTTACCTGCTTCTTAGGATTTGTCTCTATGTTACTAGGTAAAGACCTAGGAGCTCTTCTGTAAGCAATATTGAAATCTATCTAAGTTGATTCTCCAATTTGTGTATAGATGCTCCTTGGTTTCTTAAAGCTGCTTATATGGTTTGATGACAATTCTTTGAAGTTTTTACGTACTAAGCTAACATGTCTTCTATAGAAGTGGGCTTGTTCTAAGGAAAAGATACTTGTCTCAAAAATTCAGGAGGCTGCAAGTTTGATCCTCGACTAGCATTATTGTTCCATCTGAAGTTGGGTTGTTCCTCCAACCAAGAGTATGCTAAATGGATTATTTCTTAGCCTAATTAGATTCCCCATGTAATCAACTTGTTCCATTTGGTCACCCTCTGATGAACTTGCAAACTTATAATCTGTCATTACCAAATTACCAAAGCCTTGTTCAGCTCCATTATAAGACTTTCAAGCTTCCTTGGCAACACTTCCACCTTATGTGCTAAAGCAAAAGTGGCATCCAATTCATGTTTTCCCTCCGGCCGTCTTTCTTTTCTTCTTGCAGATGACCATGATAGTAGTTATTGGCCATATCTTCAAATAGTTGGATGCACTACTCAGGTGATTTATGGTTCAAGCTTCCTCTCACAGTCGCATCAATTAATTTCTGGGTTGTACAATTTAGATGCTTATAGAAGGTTTGAATCTAGTGCCACTCTTGAAGACCATGATGGGGACACTTCCTTAATGATTCCTTCCATCTCTACTAGGCCTTATACAAAGTCTTTGAATCCATCTGTCCAAACGAAGATATATCTACCCTTAACTTGGCTATTTTGGATGGTAGAAAGCACTTTCTCATGAATAATTCTACCATCTCTTACCAAGTATTAATTGAATTCCTTGGCATAGAATTGAGCCACTGTTTGGCATTTGACCTCAATGAGAATGGAAATAATTTGAGGCAAATGGCATCCTTTGAAATACGACTTTAAGTTGAATGTGCCACAAATTCCAAGAAATTGTTGTAAGTGGGTATTCGGGTCTTCATCACTGAACCCATCAAACTGAACACATTGTTGAATCATCTTAATGAAAACTTGGGTTAATCTCAAAGGTGTTTGCTTAAACTCTAGTCCAAGCGATGCTTGTATTAGCCTCATCCAAGTTGGGCCTACAATAATCTATCATTATTGTCCACAACAAGAAATATGGGCTTTAGAGACAAAAATTCTGTCTCTAAACACAAATTTCCGTCGCAAAATCATTGTCGTAGATTTTATTTGCAAAATTATAACTACATTTTCTAATTTTCATCACAGAATTCCTGTCTCTAAAGGTCTATTTTCTTGTAGTGGTCCAAGCCACATGCAGATTGACTCCTGTCTCATTCATAGGGGGTATCTCATTTCTATTGCCCCTATGTGGTGGTGGTGGATTCTCAATCAATGGTGGAACTCTTCTGCTTTAACATTCGGGCTCAAAGCTCCAATAGCTGCTAGAGGATCTCTAATAATCTCTTCATAATTAAAGATTATGGTCTCTCTCTTCTAGTGACAGGGGACGTGACCTTTCAATGATCTCTTTTATCTTCTTCAAATTCTTTCTAATTATCCTCTCGACGTGTGGATTTA